>VRYO01001717.1:5934964-6045960 GCA_009812075.1 Sialia sialis | reverse complement strand
GCAGAGGAAAGGCTCCTCTCCCTGAGCAAACAGAAAAATATTTCAAATGATGAATTGACTAAAACTAAAACCCCCATGCCCCATCTTCCTGCACTGTCGGTGGGAAAGAGGGAGAGGCTGGGAGGAAAACAGGTGTTTTAAAGGCTTATTTTACATCTTGTTGTCTTCCTCTGAATCTGTTAATAATAAATTTACCATACACCTTTAGATTTGAGCTTATTTTGCCCTTGAAGTTTTTTTCTCCCAATCCTTAACTCATGACACCTTCATTAATTTTTTTTCCTTTCCTCTGCCCAGCTGTAATGGAGAAGGGACTTTTGTGGATACCTGGTGTTTGGCCAGTATCAAAGCACATCCATGCTTGCTGTTATTTGTCCAGTTTATGTGCTGAATACACTTTACAGATTAGAGCTGGGTAGAGGAGAGATGTGGCTCAGTTAGGTAACTGAAACTTGAAAAAAGGGCTTTTTTTTAGTCAAAATAACATCTTCAAAATTAAAACATTAAAAAGTAATTTTCAAAATTTTACTTTTTTCTATTTGAAAATGTATTATTGAATCTTGAAATCACTGATACCTTTGGATAACCTTTTGATTTTGCCTTCAGATAGTTTTTAAAGTTTTTGCTGTGTTTAAGGTGAAATTTTTCAGTTAAAAATGTCCTGATGGCTTCTAACTCCTTTCCCCCACCAAGCTAAAATAATCAACAAATAAAACCAAAAGGTTTCCCCTCAGTGATAAATCAGTGCCCACCTGACCTCTGTTCCAGGCCTGGAAGGAAAGGATTCACCAATTCCAATGCCAGCTGGGGCTGGCTATGACTACAGAGCCTGTTATTCACTGGATTTAACATTCAGCATCACACTGAAGAGCAAAACATATTGCCCAACGCCTCGGAAGAGATCCCTGCGGTGAAGAGATGACTCCATCAGCTGAACTCTCCTCCTTTGTCCACTTATTTTCCGACTGGATTCATCCCTTTGACTGGGTGTCAAAGCACCCCTTCAGTTGTGGAGCCCTGGAACCTGGGATGTGTCACAGACATTTGCTGGTGCAGATGATGCCTTGAGTTTCTCCACCTCCCTCACTGCCCTGCTCCTCCTCCAGTGTGTCCTTCAGCATGGGGTGAGTGCACGTAGCCCCTTAACAGTGAAAAAAAAATGAATCACAACCTATTGTAGTTTTTGTTTTACTCATTTTGTTATTTTTCCAGGTTGCTGATTCATTCAAATTTCTGAGCAAATTTCCATGGTAAGGTCTAAGGTGTCAAAATATCTCCTCCAATGCTTGATTATCTTGGCTGCTGCAATTTCCTTTTTGAGATGTTTTGACTGGAAACAACGATGATGGTGGACTCAAAACTAATGACTCATTTTCAGAGAATGGAGACTTATTTGAATTCTTGGAATTAGTAGGGGAATATGCAAAGTACCTCTCCACATTTTCACAAGGGCCCAGTATGAGCAAGCCAGGTGGTGATCATGGATAGGTTTTAAGAGGATGACTTTAAACTCATTCATTTGAGAGAAGCAGTGTATCCAGGGACAGAAGAGGGTAGAAGTGTGGCCTTTACTTTGGTAGTGATTAATAAAATTGATTGAGTTAATGAGATCATTAGTGTTTATGTGTGGACCACTCAGCCCAGCTTTTTTGTCCTACTGTGGCACAGCAGGTAATTTGTTCACTGCTCAGCAACTGTTCTAGTAAATGTTTGGCTGTTGCTCATTCTGCTTTTTAAATCACCTGGCAAGTGATGTGATTACAAAAATGTATTTTTAAGTATGTGGTAGCAGAGGGGTAACTAAGGCAGAGTCAGGATGAAATGTTAATGCAGTTACTTCTAATACTTTCATGATCAGCTAACTGCCTCAAGAGTTGTTTCACACTTCTTAGCCACACTGGGATGTCTTTTCTTTCTGGCTGTTTCTTGTGGCCCAATCCCTTTCTGGTTTTTCATTGTAAAGCTCAGTGACAGATTGAGGTCCCTTAGGACTTCCATGTCCAACTGTTGTCTTGCTTTAAGCACAGCTCAGTGAGCTACACCTTAATAAAACTGAATTTATCCATAAAACTTAGGTTATTTATTTCTTTTGGTTTTGGACAGCACAGCTGTGACCAGGAGGATCACAGACATAATGCAGGTTCTTTTGCAGCACCACGTTCCTCACCTGAAACCTGACCTCGGTCATTTTTTCAGGAACAACATCAGCAAAAGAAAAGATAAACTCATGGTTCTTGGTTCCCTTTTGTCACCCACTGTCTGTTCTGTATTGATGCATTTTGGGCATTTTGAGTGTAACTTGTTTGAAAAAATTGATGCTAATTTGACACACTGCTTCCAAGCAAATAATTAACTGCCCAAAGTAACCCTTACTACCCTTCATCAAAGGCAATTCATCTGAAACCAAACAAAATGGTAATTCTTCATTGCTGCTGGGGTGTCTATGCCTGACTCAGAAGACATGACACAGGTGTAGCAATGACTCTCTTCTAATTTCCAGTTTTCTGTTTTGAGGCTGGAAAATCCCCAAATTACACAACCTGTCACTTTGCCTTGGTGTTGGTACGTGGATGATGTGTAAATGTCCTGCTGCCCCTTCCTGCCTTCAGGGAACCTGCTGGGAGCATCTTCTGCTGGTAGCAAACTATGTATGGGCTCTCCAGATGATATTGTCCCCCTGACATTTTACCCAAAGTGAGTAATCTAGTGAAAAGCATTTCTGCACTGAGTGGGCCATGCCTGGAAATGCCTGTGCTGGTTCAGTGTGTCCTACTCACATGAGAAACCTGGATTTAATCACAGTTTTCCACAGTGTGTCTCAAATTCCTTACAACAGGATAGAGGTTGAATAGTCTGGAACCTCAGCCGAAGGGCTGGTTGCTATTATGACAATAAGATGAAGTAAATTTGCTTCTTCCAATAATTTCAGTCTGCATCAGATTTTGCATGTTGAGATTCTTCTGATCTCTGCTCAGCTTTGCAGAAGGGAGCTTGAAAAAGAGGCTTCTTGCTGGTTGTCAGATTTGTTCTCAGTGCTTCAGCCAGTTTAAGAAATTTAGCTTCAGCTGTTCTTAAAACCTCATCACAGCCTTGGTAACTGGTGAATTTTATAGGTGTCTGCTCAGAAGGTTTGAACAACACCCACAAAAAAGAAAATTACTGTTCTGACTAACCTATTGCAGTTGAGGAGTAATAAAGAGAAATAATCCCATATTCTAGGAATTTGCACAAATTTACTTGATTTTGAACAATCCTTCCAATTTTAATCCTTGTTCAAAGCAGAACACACCCTTCCAAACTGTGCTATGATGAGGGTTTTATTTTTCCTTTCCCTTTTTCCAGTCCTGTGGTTGAATTGTTCCATAATTGCAGCTATTTGAATCTGAAACTCAAATTAGAAGGACTTGAAAGAGGGAATGCAGGAGAAGACATGAATACAGCATTTCAAGAATTCAATGTTCCTCTCTGTGAGTTAGAAGGTTTATATACTCTAATCTCTTCCCTGAAATGTAGCAAATCTCATTTTAGTATGAGACCAAATAACTCCTTTTCTTCTTTTCCTTCAGTGAGGAAAAGTTGCCAAGTCCATTTATGCTGCTTTGGCTGCAGACTTGCTGCCCCAAATATTTTGATGTCTATTTTATTACTATAGATGTTTAATACTGTGTTCACAATTCTTTTTTCAAGTGTTAAGAGAGGCACTGTCCTGTGTGCTGCTCTTTGGAGTGGGTATGTATTAATTTTCTAGGTATTTGAGACACCTATATGTGGTAGATCTGTCTTGGAAAGCAGCAAATCTGCCACATCCTAAAGGTTTGATGACCTGTAGATACCAATTCTCCTGAGCAATAATCTCCTCCCATCATAATCCAGATAAAATTAATCCTGTCTGTTTCCTGTCGATGTTACTTAAAATGAACCTGGCTGCTCTGTATTCCACCAGTCCTTGGTCCAGAAGTTTTTTCCATCCTTACAGCCCCTGTAAAGACCTCCTGTTGGGGCCACCTTGAGCATCTTTACTTTGCCTGGAGACACCATGGAGACAACAACATCCCACTTGTTTTCATAATTTGTTTGGATAATCTCCTGATAAAATTCCAGAGGAAGATTATTCACGTGCTCCCTAGGACATGCAAAATTGGTTTTGAAGGAAGTCTAGAGAGCAATGAGATGATTTTTCTGCCCCAGGGCTGTCCCTGGGTGCAGACAGCAGCAGTTCCACTGCAGCTGTTTGGGTTCAGTGTGAACCCTTTTATGCCATGTGTCCTTCCTTTGGAAAGCAGAGAGAACTGGGATTCAATTTTGATTCACCTGCTGCTGATCTAGTTGTGGCTGTCTTAGATTGTGGAGCATTTTTAATACTAGGTTTTTGTCTTTTTTTAAAAAATTAGTTTCTTCCGTCCTTGCAGGGTGTCTGTGTAGGGTATCAATAGCATCCTGAGCATTTACCAAATGGAACTTTCAAATTAGTTTCTTTGGTAGCACAGTTCTTGTCTTCTTCAGTGAGACAGATGGAATTTTGTTGGAAATAAGGTTGGGTGGTTATTAGTGCTTCACTATTCGACTCAGGCTGGAAGGTTTTAATGGAAGAAATTAAGAATCAACTTCCTTTAGCAAAAATTGTTCTAAAATTGTCTGAAGGACTCTTGATGTGATTCATTGTGACATTTTCTAGCCCTTCATTTCGTTGTTTTACTCAGAAAGAGAAGAGAATGGTATTCAACTGTGCTAATTGAAAATCTTTCCTCTTGAATCAAGCATCTGGCAAGCTTTCCCTGGTGAGATCCTGCTGGGCTGAGTACGTGTGAATTCACACTCTGAGAATGCATCCATGCACTCGGGGTGGACTCGGGAAAATGACAGTATCCCTTCATTTTCATGCTCCAGGCTGCACTTGGTTGCTTAAGTATTTTGGATGGACTCACACTGACCTTACTCATCAGAGGAGGTTAATCCTGACCAAGTGCTGGGGTCATGCTGGTTCTGCTCAGGGATGAGAAAAACGCATTTTTCACTAAGGAGAGGGAGTATTGTGATCAAAATTACAGATTGCTTCTTTCACAGTTGATCCAGTTTGCCACATGTTCAGAGCAAAGACCATTATTCTCTGTTTAGCTTATTAAAAAGAAAGTTCATTGTGAAATTCAGTTCCTGATCTCAGACCAAGTTTTTTTTGTGGAGTAATGAAGATACAAATTGCCTGTTCAACTTAAAAACAGATTTAAAATTATGCTTTTCTAGCCATTATTCTTCATAAACCAAAAGCTTTTCCTTGTGCTCTGTGAAACTCTCAGAGAGCTTGTCTTCTTCATGCCTTGTTCCCAGGAAGGGAAGTCTGAACACCAAAACTATCCAAAGCTGCTTTGGAAGGATGCTGTAAAAGGCGAAAATATGGAAAAGCACTTTGTGTCTGTGAGATTTGACACTGAGCTTTTGTGCTTCAAACACAGACAGTATTGCTGACTACTCTTTTTTATACCTTATTGGGTATTCATTTTGTGTTAAAAGGAACTCTATTTATTTATTTAAAATAAAGAAAACCATGTTATTTATTTAGCTTACATTTTATTTTATATTATTTTATATTGGTTATTATACAAAGTTATGGTTTTGGATTATGGGCTTTAACTCCCTTTTAAAGTAATTTTTACCCAATATGAGAAGTTTTAGATTTGATGACTTTCTCTTTTCATTTGTGCAGAGTTGCTTTCCTGGTGTGCATTCCCAGCTACTGTTGGCAGCTGGAAACAGGTTCTTATTTTTAAATAATATTATATTAAATCCAAATTGGCTGGAAATCTCTTGAAAAGGGAAAGTAAGCTAAAGCCATCACTGACAAAAAACCTGTCATTTTCAGAAGGACTCCAAGAGAAATAAAACACTAAACTGAACATGCAATTGTGTAATTGCCACACAGAAAAGAAATGGAAAAGGAAAAGAAGAAACTCTTCAGGAGCAGGAAAAAATTTAGACTCTTTAAAAAAAAGTATTTGTGTGGGCACCTTAATTCTCCACTAATAAAACAACTCTGGTTAGCTTAGAAGTTTGGAGATGGTTGGAAGAACTAAATGTAGAAAGAAGAATCAAAAGCTGCAGTGATAAATCTTGAAGAGTGGTGTTCTTGTGCTAACTCAACATCTGAAAATTAGAATGTTAATAAAGAGCTTGACTGCACAAATTCCAGGGATTTTAATTAAAAATCTATTTTTATTGGTTCCTTGCCTGTGAACCAGGAGAGGGTTGGAGCAGAGGAATTTTGTGTGCTGAATAAAATTCTGGAGCTATTTATTCTTCAGAGGTAATATTGCCCCAGAGATTTTTTCTGGCTATTTTTAGTGCTTGCAGTTCATTTTCAGAGACAGATACTACAATACAAAAGCTCTATTAATAGAGATATTCCTTAATTTCTTTGTTCCTGTGTGGTTTAAGCTGACACCAACTATAAGTTTTATAAGGGTTTTTTTTTCCTCATCAAACAGAAGTAATTGTTCAGGGGAAGATTAAATCTTGGGCAGGTCCTTTTGCAAAGGAGAAGTTGTTTCCAGGACTTTCCCCTGAAGAACTTTTAAGTTCCTTTGGGGTGAACCACTGCTTTGGAAATGCACCACTAAAGTGGATGGAATTAAGTCAGTAAGTAGAGGGCAGAACTGCTGCTTTCAGGTGGATGTTTAGAGGATAAATACAATGTAAGACCTTCCACAGGACAGATTTATTTCAATGGACTTTTACAGTTTCTACTTAGTCGTCTGTTTTCTCTGTTTTGTCACCTTTGGACTTCAGGAAAAATTTGAAATGCCTCTTGTGCTTCTGTTCCCTGTTCTTCACCTTTATAAAACAGGAGTAAAATATTTGCTCATGAGAAACTTTGAATTTTCAGTTGTAAAAGGTGTTTGGGCACATATTTTTCAGAAGTTTCTTTTCCATGCATTCATTAAAGTTTCTGTTTCCCCTCAAAAAGAAAAAAATCCAAATAAGCAAACAACACTCGAAGGTGACTCAGTGTTACATTTGGGTTCTTATAAAAACCTCCACTGAAGCTGTTTCCTTATTTCATCAGCTGAAGAGCCAGGTAGAATTTTTTTGTGTATTTCCCCGTAATTTCCTGCAGGAGCCACTTCTGCTCATCCTGGTGCCCTTCTCCTTCCTGTCAATGTCCCCGAGTCCATTCCCTATCATCAGTGTTCTCTTTACATCAAAAACCTGGACATTTATAATTTGGGACACATCTTGGGATGCATCTTTGCATCCCAAAGATGGTTTGGCCGTAAACACCCAACCAAAAGGCTTCCTTTCCTCTCTGTTCTCCCGCAAACCACACCACAATTCTCATTATTTTATCTGATGGCAACATTTTGCTCAGTTTGGGGAATTATGGAGACTGTTGCAGAGCTGATCATATGTTCCTTTCTAATGAGTTATTCCATTATCAGAATCCATTTCTTATATTCATTCATATTCTCAGTCTTTTATGCCAGCTCTTACATGTCACTTAAATTACCTCTCCCACACCAATGGGGCTGGGAGTTCATTGCATTTCACCCAAACAAAACATTTGCCTTGTTATTAATTACAGCCCAATTCACAATCAGTTCACCAATAAAGGCACAAGATGTTTCACAGTAAAATTAGGACCTTGAAGAAACTGCCACTGCTATGGGATAATTTATCCCTCTGGAAAGGCTGCAGGATGGGGAGAATCCCTGGGCATGGCCATGGTGCTAATTAGCAATTTGAGCTCAGTCCTGGGGGTGGGAGCAATCAGGTTTTGTTCTCAGGCTTGTCAGTTTTGTGTGTGGTATTTTAGATGCAGAATGTAACTGAGCCTTTATAAATAAAAGGTTAAAAAAATACAGCAGAGAGGCTTCCTTGTGCTCAATCTCTTGCAAATTGTTGTATGTGAAAAATCTCATCTTCCATCTAAGGATGCAACAAACATGTTTGGGGTTTTCCTGTGTTCTGTAGGTTTGAATGTAAATTCTGTGTCCTAAGCACTTGCTCTAGACTTTGAGTCATTTCTGCTTTTAATGTGGCTCTGCCTGTGCTGGGAGAGAAGGATTAAAGAAAAGCTGAGTGAGTGGTCCTTTGGTTACAGTCCTTACATGGACAATTTATGCCCTTACATTTACAATTTATACAGAAAGTATATATTCTTGCTTCACAGAATGCTTATTTATTGAAACATTTTGGAACAGCTCCTACAGCAAATTTGGAATAGTCTGCCAGGAGAATACTTGGAAGCCAGCTGATGCTAGATAAATAACCCTGTGGGGAAGCTATTTTGACAATAAATACTAACATATAACTTTTGGGGGGATTTTTTTGTCTCCGAGATTCACACATTTTGGTGAAAAGACTGCTTTGGTAAGTTGATTTTCTGCTGGGAAATTTTAAATGCAGGCCAGTTATTTACGTGTGCAGATTTATGAATTTTTGTTGGACCTTCAAATTCATAGGAAGATTTTGGCTGAAGGATAGCAGAGGTGACAGAGGCTGTAGGAGGTGATCTCTTCAGTGGCCTAAATAAGTGTGATAAGCAGCAGCAATGTAAGTCTGGGCTTCCTGTGTTCCAGCATCTCATATTTATTTCATCTCAATTAATATCTCTTCGATCTTATGTGCTCCTTCAAAAATGCCATTGACACCAGCTGCTCATGGGAGGGGTCAGTTGTAAAAATTTTTCCTTCAGCTGTGTTTTCCATGTCTGGGGACTGAATTTGGTTCTGGTTTTTTTTGTGGTTTCTTTTTTGTTTTCTGTGTTTATTTTTTTTCCCCTGAAAAGCTCTTTTTTAAGCTTTAAAGGGAAAAGAAAAGTTGGAAAATTCCAAAGCTTTATTTTTTATGACTTTTGTGCAGTGCCAAAAAGAGGCTGGTGAAGCCTCCAGTGTGAGAAAAGATTTCCTCATCAAACTGTTAAAACTTAATTTCAGTGATATTCTTCCAGAGGCACTGAGGAGTCCAGAAAAGTGAACCATGGTCAGAAATTGTGAGCTGTGCCCGGGAGCCCTTCTGTTCCCTAGACCTCTTCTCTGAAACTAAAAGGGTCTGATTGATGCCAGGGCTGAAAAAAGGCTCCAAAAATTCAGTGAAAGCAGAGTCTGAGCAAGGTGAAATGGGAAATGACCCTTGTAGGGCTGGTCACAAGGCCCAGTGTGGGGATGGAAGGGGAAAACATCTGCAGGAGTTGGGGAATGTCTGGGAAACTTCAGCACAGACCTTGTAATTTCTGCGCCCATAAGAGCTCAGGAATGCGAGGCTGAGCTCCATCATGACCTCAACAAAGCTCAGATGTTGCAGGAAGTGAGGTGGGGTCTTATCCCCATTCCTGTTCCCTGGTTCAAGGCCAGTTCTCAGTGTATTGGCAGTAAAAAACAGACTTCTACTTTCTCTGAGACAGATTTTCACTTCAAGTGGTGAAGTCAACATCCCTGGATGTGTTTAAAAAAAGACTGGATGTGGCACTTGGTGCCATGGTCTAGTTGAGGTGTAAGGGCATGGGTCAGACTTTATGATCTTGAAGGTCTCTTCCAACCTAGTCATTCTGTGAATTCTGTGAGTTGGACCAGAGATTGCAATGGAAAGCCCCTTCTGGGCTCTCTGGTTGGAGGAGAGCACTATGTATTAACTTTATGCCTTAACTTGCTACAGGAGAAAAGTGAAGATGACAATGATGAATATTTTGCACAGTGATTAGAGCCTTAAAGAGGAGTATCTCCAAAGGGTGAGTTGTGTTTTCTGAATTGAAATTTTAAATGGTTTTAGTGAAATACTGCTGCCATTTTCACCCCTTAAAATTAATTTGTATTAATATTTCAATTTTAGATTACATGTTTTTCATATTAAACTTTTTTTCAGCTAGCTGATGAGGCCATGCCTGTAGCCTGCAATTCCAACTGTGGTTGTCAGAACTAAAATACCAATTTTCTCTTTGAAGAAAGAAAAAGAGAAAAATCTTTTTCTTTAAGTGGTGCTAGAAAATTTTCCTCTTGAAGTGGTGCTAGAAAATTCTTTGTGTAGCTTTTTTCAGTCACTCCATTACCAAGGCTTCATTTGGCTTTGTTGTTGTGAGGGGTTCAGTAGGGTGGCTGGCTTGTAGAGGACATTCCAGGAGATTTGGATGGCTTCTTCTGTGGTTGTTTCATGGGGGAGGGAGGAAATCCACAGCTTCAGGGGCGGTTTTGTGAGGTGCAGAAATGCAGTTCCTGAGCTCAGTGAGTGTTTTGGCATCCCTGTGCATACACATCTCATGCTGTTCAGGGCTGGGGAGAACCCACTGACCTGGTCTGGGAAGCTGCAAACACCAGCTTTGGCACAGGAGATGGGTAGGCTGTATTTCCAGGGTGGAGCTGGGCCAGACTGGGTTTTTCCTTTCCCAAATTAGAGGCTGAAGGTGCGGCTGGGAGCTCAGCAGGGGCAGGGAGAAGCTCCCAGCGCTGCACAGGCAGCACCTGGGGAGCAGGACAGGCTCTCCCCAGCCCTGCTCCCCACTGGCCCTGCACTGAGAGGAAAACCCCTCACCCTGTGCTTGTGGTGTGGTTTTGGCACTTAGTGTGGGGGTGCTGGCTCTGCCCTGGCACTCTGAGCTTTGGAAAGAGACTTTCCCTCCTCACACACACTCCCTGCAGCAATGCTGCCCTGGAAAGGGATCTTCTGCAGGGCTTGTTGAGAGGTGTGCAAGCAATGCAGCCTGCTTGGGATTAAAAAGAAGTGCAGTTATGCAATTATCTATGAGGAGGAAAGAGAAGGGTGTGAAATGGGGACACAATAAACTGGTGTTGCCACGGCTGTACGTGACTGAGTGTGTGTGTATGAACCACCTCTGTTGGTGACATGATCCAGCCATGACCATTCCTTAGAGCTGCTTTGCAAGCCAGAGTGGTCTGTGTTACCATCATCCCTTCTGTGGCTGGAGAGAGTAAATCAACAGGAAATAGCATAATTTCAAAACCTTTTTCAAAGGTTTTCTTTCTAGAGTTTGGCAAGCTGCACCACGAGGAAGTTTACTCTCTACTCACGCTAGCTCTTGCTCTGGACTTTCTTAATTTATGCAAGAGATTGTTTTACCTCATGCAGAGTGATTCATGATTGGCATTCTGGTGTTTGACAGTCAGAGTGTTGGGAGGCTGTAAGCTAAAGGCTCCCTGCCTTCCAAGGAAATGGATCCCAGATTCTGCAGAGACACTTTTGAGCAAGGAGGGAAAGCAGAGAAAGCTCCAAACAAAGTATTTGTGTGTGCTTTCCTGTTTATTTGGGAACAGGAACAGTGCTGCAGGGAGGAGTCAGCTGGAGTCTGAGGCCCAGTTACCTTGTACAGAGGCCTTTGAGACACGTGGATCTTCTTTCATCCACATTTCCTGCTCAGGTGCACTTCCAGCACCTACCTGGAGCTGGTCCTGGAAATCTGTTCCATAGGCACAAGGAGGAGCAAATGCAGAATTAGGTCACCATAGCAGCAAGTCCCCTCTTTTGCTACAGATTCATCTAGAATCATCTAGAAACAGGGATTTCTGAAGCTTCCTAGGGCTGGTTTTCTTGGCTTCATGGATGTGTGTTCAGGCTGCACACTGGGAAGATATGAGACAGTTCAAGAGCTGGGGTGTCTCCAGTGAGGGAAAGGCAGGAGATGAGGTGGAGATGATGGCTTCTGAAGTATGGGCAAGAAGGAAAAAGAGGGAGCAAATGGAACATGACTGCCAGAATTGGGTAGTGTCTATTGAAAAATACACCTTTCCAGTTTCTCTCCAAAGCTTTAGGGGCTGCTGCAGTCTGAGGCATTATTTTCCCTAAAAAGTTGTCTACACCACTTCTCTTCTGTATCCATTATATAAAAAGGATCCTGATTTCTAGGAAACTGGCTTGAAGTTTCTGTCTCCTCTGATTAGTTTGTGCTATTTGGCAGAGTGTGAATGACCCTACAGAGAAGTTAACAAAAAATAAAGTAGAAAACCTCTCATCCCATTGCCAGCCTTTCCAGGTCTCTAGACTGGCTAATGCATGACAGCTGCTGGTTTGTTTGCTTTCCTCCATCCTTCTGTGTCCTGCAGGCAACCTGAGGTCAAAACCATCTGGGTGGGATGAGGTAAACCATCCCAGGAATTATTCAGTCTGAGCCTCGAGTGCCAGGGGGAACGGGCTGTTTGGAAAATGCTAAGAATGAGAAAAGGTGGTTTTTCCTTACCCACTTGGTATTCTGTAATGTGGGCTATTCCTGCCTGGGGCAGAGCTGCAGACGACAGAACGTTTTCCCAGCTGTCCCCTCAGAGTCCAGCCTGTGGTTTGAGGGAAGAGCCACTGCCCCATGCAGAGAAACCTGTGGGCATCCAACCCAGGGATCTGTCCTGCCCATTCCCACCTTCCCAAATCAAGGTGTGGCCCCAGGGATCCCAGGGATCCCATGGAAGGTGCCACCCTGGGGTGGTGATGGTGTACTGGGCACAGGGGAGGTATTGGTGATGTTAGCAGGGCACAGCAGTCACAGTAGAGTCTTTATTTCTCATGCTGAATTTTACACACACTGTGCCCACTTGGGCTGGTATTAAACCATCTCAACCCCAAAAATAACCACTGAGATGTTTCTTTTTTTCCTTATGTATACCTCCTCTTTTGCCTCTGTCTCATTTTCATTGCTAAAAGCATCTCCTCTACATGTGATTCATATTTGCTGCACAACTGATTGCACATAAATAATTGCCAAATTTCTGCACATAAAAGAGGAAGAAATGGGATAGATTTAAATAGCAAACTTCACCCAGAACATTATCTGAAACCAAAATATTGTCCTGATGGTCTTATTTGCATTTTCCTAGGTCTATTGTTGCTGGAGCGCCTGGGTGGGATGATGCTTGTAAACTGAACATGAGAATTGCTGAGCCCTGGCAGGGGATGGGTATTTCTGAGCAGGATTTCCTGGTTGGTTCAGGTTGACAAGGAGGAATTGTGTAGGTTCAGAGAAGCACTAGAAATGAGCCAAAATAGGGCAATGCATAAAACATCTTTATAGGTTGAAGTGAAGATACTGTGCTGTTTTCCACAAACAGGTTTGTTCCACTTCTCTGCCACCCCTTTCCAGAAAAGAGCCATTTATGACTGAAATGTGGTGACAAATGCCTTTCCCCCCTCCTGCTATTTCAGACGAGCTTCAGAAACACCAAAACTGAGCTCAGACATCTATTTATATTCTCCAAAGTCTGGAGGATATAAATATATATGTATAAATTGTCCTTGTGCTGCACATCCAAAGGGCTGCATCCCCCTGCCCTGTCTGGTCCAGGAACAAAACCAGGGACCCACAAGGAACACAAAGGTAAATGTGGGAAACTTAGTTACTAGTGTGATTGCCTCATACTCTTCTGCAAAGCTGCCTTGCTTCATTTTTTACATAGCTTTTTTTTTATTTTTTTTTTGCCCATGAAGTTGCAAGTTTTGTGCAATTTTTCTCTGGGGACAATCTTTCCAAAGGAAAAGAGGTTTTAGATAATTTGCTTGTAAGACTGTAAAAGCCAACTTCAATTTATTCATTCTCCACATTCTCATGCTTTATTTTCTGTATGGTGAGTTGGTAACAGCAATTAAATTTTATTTTTCTCATTATCATGACCATGTATTTTAATAGTCCTCTTTCTCACTGAGGTAGATTTTACAAAAAAAGGCAGTTGATTTCACAGCCTGGAGCATCTTTGCTGCCTGAAGAGTTTTGTTTCTTTGGCTGATCTGGTCCATCACACACTGATCAGGGTGCATCACTGAGGTAAAAATAATAAGATCTTGAAACACAGAGCAAACCAAACACAAACATCAAACCACATTATGCCTGTATTTACTGGGTCCCTTTGTTATTCTGAATTGGAGAGAGCAAAACAATGTGTTTTTTTCTGGAAGAAATGAGTGGTTATCTACTGATTCCAGCAGAGGAAAGCCAGCATGGGATGAAAGGTGCCATAATCCTAACAGGGTAAACAGTAACTCTGCAATCTGATTTTAAGAATTTTAGTTCTGCTAATTAAAAGCCCCTTTTATATAATGTGTGTTCCTCTGATCAACATGACTAGTGTAAGTGATGGAGAGATTGGGCAGCCTCACGGTGGAAGTGCTGATAGGGAACACAACAAAATTCAGATAAAGCTCTGGTTAAAGCCAGACTTACATTAAATAAATCTGTGGAACAGACTTAAGTAAAATAAATCTGTGGAATAACCTTCAGCCAGGTTGTGCCTTCAGCTATAACCTCCAGAGTCTCATACCAAGTGGAATTTGTTTAATTAGATCAATATCCTGTGCTGTTCCCCCCTGGAGAAGGGACTGACAAAGCAGAAAAAAGCTGTGGCAGATCACCTGTATTTCAGATGGAGGATTTTGAGAGAAAAAGACTTCCTGAATTAAGCTCTTCTGAAACAGCTCTGTGGAAGCTGTGGAAGATACATTGAGTATCTCTTGTTTAACCCTGGTATTTTCACAATAGGCCATCTCTAAAGGAGTTTTGTGTGGAAACCAGATTTTTTTCTAGTTTTATCTCCCCTCCTAAGTGGTGTAACATTGCCACGGTCCAGAGAAAATGCAAGAGTTATTTCCATCCGTCCATCCATCCATCCATCCATCCATCCATCCATCTTTGTGTGGTGTCCCTGGGATAGAAGTGATGTGACCTGTCGGTCCAGTGTCATTCCATGCTACAACTTGGGGGTTGAAGAATGGAGAGGAAGTGATTTTGGGAGTTTGTGGAGCAATTGTAAGGCCAGGAAAGCAACTCTGGCTTTTGGGGCTTTTGGGGAAGTTTTGTATCACACATTTTGTTACGTACCCTGGAACTGCCCCTGGCTTCTCCAGAAGGCTGAGCTGCTCTGGAAAATTCTCTGAGAAGCCCTTCTCAAGAGCTTAGGCATTAAGACTTTTCCATTGCTCAGGAAGTTCACCATTCCCACACAATTTCTGTGCTCATCTCAAGCAGGCTGGAGAGGTTTGTGTTTCTTGTCTTTTGCCTGAGTGTTTGTGTGTGAGCTAAATGCACCACTCAGCTTCTGGAGAACAGAAGAAACCGGGGCAAACCTTTTTCAGTGGTGCTCAGCTCTTGTAAATGTGTTCTCAAAAACATCCTCAGAAAATTCCTCAAAAGGTGAAGAACCCCGTGGTCACACCTGGAGGGAGAGGGCAGTGACTCTGCAGGTGAGATCCAGCCCTGCTGCCAGGGAATGTGCTCTGTCCTTCTCTGGGAACAGCAGGAGAGGATGGGGAAGCTTTTCTCCAAGAGGAAATGCGTGCATGGGCAGGGAGCAGCCAGTGTGGCTCCTAAGGAATCCTGCAGGCTAGAGTGAGTGGAAAGTTCATGTAGAAAAGGAAAAAAACCCTATTTTTCAACAATATGGAATTGCCAGCAACTAGAAGGTGCATTTACTTCCTTTGACTTATAGAACAGAAGAGACAAAGATTCCTGTCCCTGCTCCGAGTGAAAAGGCAGAGTGGCCTCCCAGTAAGCCAGCTGAGCATCTCAGCATGCCCATGCTGCTATTGTGGGTGTGCTACTCTTTTGGGGGCAGCTCCCCATCCCACAGGACTGGACAGGCACCTGGACACACACGGGAATGTCCATGGAGAGCATCCAAACCCCGCATTGGTTCCAGACACGAAACCCCTGTGCTTCAGTTTTG
Organism: Sialia sialis; assembly: GCA_009812075.1. Lineage (NCBI taxonomy): Eukaryota > Metazoa > Chordata > Aves > Passeriformes > Turdidae > Sialia > Sialia sialis. The sequence goes on along the minus strand of VRYO01001717.1, from coordinate 6,030,322 downwards.
TTCTCTTCCAGCAGTTGTTTCTCTGGGGGCAATCCCAGGAGCTTATTCTCCTTTGCCTGCCCTTAGCACACAGTGCTGGTTTAGATCTATGACTGACATTGGCTAATTAACACGGTGATTTAATTGGAAGTCAGATTTTCCTTTTCTTTTCTGAAGCCTACCTATTCCAAATGCTGGATCATGCTGCCTTATGAAGACTTTTATTTTCTTGTTTCAAAGAAAAAACAACTTCAAGATTTGCTTGGCCCCCACACAACCAGCTACCTGAATTTTCCAGCATTCTATTTATTTTTCTGATTTTAGGGGTCATCAGTGCTCCAAAATGTTTGTCTTGAATGTAGATGAATCTAATACTGAATTGAAGAAAATTAAAATATTTACTAAATTTCTAAAGAATCATTTGATATTCCGGTAGACCTGTCTGATTCTCCTTATGAAGCACAGTTTGAATCCATTTTACAAAGTAATTCAAGTGTTTAGCTAAGTAAGTCTGTAAATATTTAAAGATATTCTGCCCAGTGCTGCCTTGCAGTTTAGTGATGGAGCTGTTGCCTCAGCTGTTTCATGCAGCCAAACAAAGCTTGAGCTTCAAAATGGTTTTTGTATTTGAGTTTTTAAAAATAGCTGCTGAAATAACGAAAGAATAAGTGAAAGACTATTTGGGGTGGGGGGGGGTTGTTCAAAAGATAATTTATTTTCCTGCTGATGTTTTGTGGATTTTTTTCTTTTTTTTTTTGTTTGAAATGGATCTTTAAAGAGGACAAACATGGTTGTTTGGTGGATTCAAGGCCAAACACTGTTGGGCAAGTACTGTACAGGCACTGTACTCTCCTTTAGTGCAAATTCAGTCTGCCCAGTCCTGTTCTCTCTGCAGGATGCAGGAAATAAAAAATGCTAAAAACTTGTTGTTGTCAGCTGTACAAGCAAAACTTTGATTTGGTGGGAGATGGACCTGTGGAACCTTCCTTTTGTGATTGTGCCTTATGGTGAGGCCACACCTTTGGACCTGCAATTCTTAGCAAATTTCTGGATTCTTCTGAGAGATTTCCTGGGTGAAGAGCAGAAGAACCTAAGAAAGGCAAAAAAAAATAGGTGTAAACGCAGGGGAAGATGTGTCTAGAGTCAGGCATGTGCCTGGAGACACCTACTCCATGAAACAGAACACAGAATACAGAAACACAGAACATTCTGATGTCCTGCACAAGAGCAGGAATATGATCTGGCTGACCAGGAGAGAAAGATGACACACAAAGGAAAACTTTGGAAAATATTCCTACTTTGTCTGGGCATGGTAAGAGTTGCCAGTGTCTGTTGCAGTGCAGCTCAGCACATTCCTCTTTTCTTGGTCACTTTGCTCCTGGATCTTTGCTGTGGCTGAAGCCTCATCCATCCGGGAGCTGGAGGAGTCTCAGGGGTGCAGAGGGCCATGGCAAAGAGGGTGTTTGGACAAGCCCCTCAGGAAAAGGTGCAGGCACCCATTGTAACAGGGGAATAGGAATTCATAAGGAAAGCAGTGACCATGTGCTCCCCTCACGTAGAGGTATCAAAGCTTCCCTGGAAAGGCTCTCAGCAGCCTGACCCAGCTGTGGGGTGTTCACAAACATCCCACTGTGGCCCACCAAAGCCTCCTCCTCATTCAGAAGGTCCCACCAGCCTTGATGTTCCCATGGATGTCACTCTGTGCCTCGGTAGTCGAGGAGAATGACCCTGATCACAGCTTTGGGTGTTTCCTCCAGGGAAGGCTGCTGCACACGTGGGATTTATTGAGGTTCCTGCCAGAGCAGCAGCCCTCCATTTATCCCATTTATCAAGAGGAGTTTTTGGAGTACCTGTTCCAGCAGGATGCTCAGGATGGCAGCTGTTAGCCTGGGACATGAGCAGGTGAGGGGAAGGAAGACATGCTCCTGCAGTGCTTCAAAGGCAGCTTGATTTTAATTGATTATGAAACTGCTGCCTTGAACTTTTATGAGCCCATTAGAAGCACAGGGTGAGTTCAGGCTTTGAAGGCAAGTCATCTGCTAAAACTGCCTGTGAGACCAAGGCACAGTAAATAATACTGCAGCAAAGCATATTATTAACTTTGCTGTTCCTGGTGCTCTTTTAAAAAACATTTCTTAAATGGAAACATTTTGCCTGCTGGGAGTTTTGTCTCAGCTGAAGTGCAGTTCTTTGCTATTTTTTGATTTAGGCATATCAACATGGCTGAATTTTAATAGACAGACATAATAAAATTAAAAGTATGTTTGTGAGTGCAGCTATTACTTTTCAGGAAAAGAAAGATTTTATAGGGTGCTGTGATGTATAATGCAGATGGATATTTAAGTTAATAAACCCCAGATACTGAGAGGGATGGAAATACCTTTAAAATGTGAATTTAAGAACTAATAAATGTATTCACAGAGAACATGGGGTGGCTTCACCTGGGGTTTCCTCACTCCTGCCCATGGCCCCAGGCCACTATTTAGGCTCAGCCATGAAGCTCCAGGCCCAGTTTGAGTTTGATCCTAGAGTTGTAAATTGATTGAGACCCAAAGATTCATGGGTTTCTGGGAAATGGCTGGAGACAACGAAGGATTATGAAGCCCAGTTGTGGCACTGTCAAACCCCTTCCCTGGCACTGCTGGCTGATTCCCCATGTTATTCCCAATGTGCCTTCTGGGCAGATTCCTGATGCTGGGCTGGGGTTGGCTGGTGGATAAGGTCCTTTGTGTTTGGGGTGCTCAGGATGTGGTGGCTGAGGGATCCCTAACGAGCTCTGGCTCAGTTAAAGTGGAGAGGAAGCTGGCGAGAATGAGCAATGTCTGGAGAACTTTGATCACCTTTATACACAGCTTTTAAAGTTTTTTTCAGTCAAGAATGTATTCAATGGATGTGGGAGATCCTGTAACTACAGTCCTGTTTCTCCACACTATATTTTATAGACTTTGCTCTGTAGGCTTAGTTTTAAGTTGTTCTGGATCCTGGAAGAAAGAAGTGCATCTTCTAGCTGGGAAAGGTCTCTGGAAGGGATTAAGGGAAGAAATGAGCTGTTCCTTCCTGGCTGCAGGCAACAAAGCAAGAAGCTGTGGGTTTAATTTCCGATAGGAAACTCCAGTGCCTGGCTCTGATGGAAGCAGAGCATGGGTCTCAGGGTGTGGCATCTCTGAGGTTTTTATGAAAAGGTTGGACCAGCATCTGTCAAATTATTTGGGTCTAATTGATGATGGCTTGGGGTCATGGGAGGAAGCACATTGAGACTCCTTGGAGCTGAGTGTCACTGAGGGAATAAGAACCATTCTCTTTCCTTGGGTGTCTTTTCCTCACTTCCAACCAGGAAAGCTCTTGCCAGGTCCTTGCTCTCCTCCATACATAAAAATTTGGCAGATTCCACCCATTTTGGGTATTTTATTTCATCTATTCTTGCCCCTCATCAGAAACTCTTGTATTAGCAACGACAGGCTCTACAATAGGACATTTTCCTATAATTATGACTGCAATAACATAAACCCCCTGGCTTCTAAATGCAATCTTTTTTGGTTTTGTTTTAAAGTGCACAATGAGTTTTTTACACACTTGAACCAAATAATGGGAATTCATGGGTATGGAGTTCACAGAGAACTGGTGCTCCACAACTCCCTGACAGGAGGGTGCAGCCAAATGGTGTTTGGGCTCTGTACCCAGGAAACAGGGACAGGATGAGAGGAAAGAGCCTCAAGCAGTGCCAAGGGAGGGTCAGGTTGGACATCCGAAGGAAATTTTTCATAGAAGGGGTGGTCAGGCATTGGAAAGAGATGCCTAAAAAGGTGTTGAGCTCCCCTTCCCTGGAGGTGTCCAAGGAAGGCCTGGATGTGGCAGGACTCTGGGTTGGTGACGAGGTGGGGATCAGGCACAGTTTGGACTCGATGACCTGGAGGGCTTTTCCAACCTTAATGATTTTATGGTTCTGTGACTGCCTCACCCTAGGCAAGCCCTAAGGATCTTTGTGAGAACAGAAGAGGCAGTGAACTTCAGAGCCCCCAGCCCAGGGGGCCCATCTGCATGGAGGGAATTAGCAAATACCTGGATGCTCACGTGAGCTTTGTAGATCTGAGCACCCTCAGTTTAACATAAAACTGTTCTCTTCAGGGGAAATATACCTAGGAGAAAGTTGTCATCCCTTTGGTTTGGGGAGGGCAGAGCAGGGATGGTTTGGGGAAGGCAGAGCAGGGATGTCGTACGTGCACTGCTGCCTGTGCAGGAACCCTGTGACTGCAGCAGCTCTGGGCTGATGAGGGAAGCATCTGGTGCTGACCAGTTCCACCCTACAGCTCACCCACTACGTGTTGGGCTGGTTGTGTTGGTGAGGGAAGTGATAAAATAGGGATTCTCCTCTGGATTCCTCTGGCTGAGGATGCTTTGATCATAGAGTCACATGTGAGCATCTGTGGGCAAAAATGAGAAGGAGAAACTTCCACTAAAGCTGGCAGCATCCAGCCCTCAGCAGAGAGGCTGGCTCTCTAACACTCATCCTAAAAAAGTCATTTTTAAGTCGGCATGCATTCTTTTAAGGGGAAAAAAACTGAAAAGGAAAGGCAGTGGGAGAAAACCAGAAACAAATGTGTGTCTCTTGGAGCTTGAGTTGTGAAAAATAAAGCGAAAGGGAGAAGGAAATAAATTACTCTGAAGAGGTACAGATAGAAGCATTGGCACAAGTGTGCTTTGGTTTCAGCAGGGCTGTAATTTGAGCCAAGAACAGAGCTGGGAAAGTTGGACCTACCATGAAATTTGGAAGAGCAGCACCTTCCTGTGACTGCTTATTGTCAATGTGAACCCAAGACAAGCTGACTTTCCTCAGCTGCTTTCCCTCTCAAACAGTGTTGGAATCGAGTTTTTCTGGCCATGGATAATTTCTCTTTTTTGGCTATTTGTATCATACTTAAATTTTCTTTCTTCCCCTGGAGAGGGAAGCAGTGAAAGGCTGTGAAATCCAATACAGCTCTTAGCTGAACTGATGATCCCAACATGGATTGTAACGATTCAAGCACTCACAATTAATTTTACACAACTAACCCATTTAGTTAATTATTCTGAGAAAAATTAGAACATGACTTTGCTGTCTGTTCACTGGCACAATTTCCCAGTTACCAGCCAGAGCTTTGTACGTGCTCGGATGTGAAATCTCAGCCTTGGCCACTGGGCAGATTGGTGCCTGAGTCAGCAGCCCTGTGGGGGCTGATGTGCTAAATACAGACAAAAGCAGCTGTGATGGGCTTGATCTCACACAGAGTTGTGTGTTTGCCCCAGCCTCACCCAGGGAGGGCTGGGAGCTCCTGGCATTCTCTCTGCAATTCCCAGTACGATCCATCCTGGATCCCACGCACAGCTCTGCCTTTCTTGCTGTCCTGGACTGGTCTCAGCTGGCGCTTCCTGGTGACACAGGTGTCCTCACATCAAAGATCTGCTGGATAGCTCAGGAGGGAAGGCATAGGTGTAAGCCATGCAAGGAGAACTTTAATCTTGGTTTTCTGCATGTGGCACTGCAGTTCATCCCCTCACTGCTGGGAATCAGCCTTTAACAGGGGAAAACCACCACCACCACCACCTTCCTTTTGTGTCAGGGTGCAGGAGCTTCTGCTCAACAGGCCCCACTCTCCTCAGCAGCTTTTCCTATCACAATCACGAAACTTGGCAGTGGGGCTCAAAGGAACTGAAAGAAAGAACTCTGAGACTTGCTTTCATTTCCTGGGAGGCCTCCTCTAAAGCAGGCAGTGGCTAAAAAAAAAAACAGGCTCTGGGGTCTTTTTGGTGCTCTGTTAAATCCATTGCACTGAAGAAACTCAATCTTATAATGAAGCGAAGTGATCCTTCACATCCCCTCAAGCAGTGGCTGCAGGAGGAGCGCCTGGCTGGGCTAGAGCTCCCCATTCACTTGCACATCTAAATGTCCATGAAATTAGAAACTCAGCCATTCTCTCCCATGCAACCCTTGAGTCCTTTTGGAAAATACATTATTTTCAAATACAGACTAGGAATTAATACAACTTTCTCCCACCCCAAGTTGCTCCTCTTCTTTTTCATTTTGAAGAGGATGCTCAGTTGTGGGGCCTCAGAGCCCTGTGCTGGACTTTAGAGCAATTAACTGAAATTAACCATTCACAGTTGGATTCAAAATAGGATACTTTGATTACTGAGTTAATGAGGAGAATGCTGAACTCTTGTCAGTGTTGACTGACCAGGAATTTAGAGGAAATTAGTCAACCTGCTTTGGTCTTGAAAAGGATCTGCTGCTCCTCCAGCAGATTTTTGATCAGAGGAAGGTGATGGTGGGTCCTGTGTGGCCCAGCTTGTATATTTAGGTGATTTTAACAGATGTGATAATTGCAGAACTGGGTAAATTTTATGCTTCCTAGACATCTTAAACTGGAGTCATTAAGATGGTCAATATTGCTGGAAATCAACCACAACTTGTACATGCTGGTGTAGAAAAGGGGAATTTGGTATTTGCCTCAGAAATCTTGAGGATGATTAATCCACCACTGGTAACCAGCATGAGGCACAAATGGAATTAACCCTTGATTTTGAACAGGCTATTCAGTGATGCTGGAATGCCAATATCTGCACATCAGCACATCCACTGCAGCCTTAAGAGGGGCAAGACTTCACAGGTTTGGAGTGAGATCATGGTTGGAGAGAATGAATGTAGTTAAATTTAGACTGAAAGTCTTGTCTAAACGGGGCTGGTACCACACATCATGAACATCTGTCAGTGTGTGGGGTGACTCACCTGGGAGCACATCCACCCCTTACCTGCAGCCCAGGGATGGAGCCTAGCTGACCAAACTGGTGAACTTTGGCACTGACGAGGTTTGGGGAGCTGACTTACACCCCCAGTGTTTGCTGAGCACATCTTCCACGTGTTTGGTATCTCCAGGTGCCACTTCTGCTGCAGGGGAGTTGATCTGAGGTCTCTACAAAGCCTCTCTCAAGCACTGGTTTACAGAGCTGCACTTTTATTGATTTAAAGCAGCCTGGAATAACTAAACTTGGCTGACCGGAACAAAAAACATCTGTTTTGACCACAGCTTGAATTTCTCCTCTTTCTCCTTGCAGAAATCCCTCTCCCTGTCTGTGAGGCTCCTCCAAGCGAGGAGCTCAGTGCTTTTAATTCCAGACTGGTGGAAACCCTGTGCTTTTTGCCTCTCTGGCCAGGGGCCATGTGGGGAAGCAGCTGGCTTGGGATGGTTCTGTTTGCAACTGTGGAAAGAGAGAAGAAAGGGACAATAGGAAAAGAACATGTTGAATACCCAGGGAGATGCTGGGAATGCATTGCCCATGCATCTGGGAAACAGGGACACAAACTTTTCTCATTTCACATGCGGGCTGGAACTGCAGAGTCAGACTCAACATCTGACTCTTGAGCCCTTCCTCTTCTGTGGGCTCAGAGTGACTCTCTGGTGGGTCAAATGAACTCTCTCTTCTCCCGACCACTTAAGCTGTTTTGAAATTAACTTTCTCAGCAGGAAACACTGCTCGAGGCACAGAGCTAGCCCAAGGTGTTTTGTGTTTAATGGTTTCTAGTGCAGACACATACATTCATTATTAATTATTAATAATGAATTAATAGATTATTAATTATTTCCTGCTGCTCTGATCCCTCTTCATGCCAGCTGTGGCCAGTGGAGAGTGTCCCTCCACCACTACAAGATGATGCTCCAGTGTGATGATGTAAGGGAGCCCCACATGCAGCTCTTGCCACCAGTTGGTCCCAGTCTGTGGCTCTGCATTCCCAGTGGATCACACCTCTGGCAGCTCCCTGGATGTGTGTTGTAGGTGGAGTCTGCAACCACAGGCTAGAAATAAAAATTGAATTAGCTTTTATGGAGGAAAATACAACGTTTCAGGTACTTTTGGTGGGGCTATGGGAGTGAGGCAAAGTCTTTTTGCAATCTGACAGGGATGCAGGGACTGTCTCATGTTGATTCTGCAAACCACATTCCTCTGGTAGCTGGGAAGCAAAGCCATTGAATTACAATCAAATCAGTAAAATCACTAAACATTACATCAGTAAATCTAAACTTTGTAAGGTTGTTATAGCTTGGGTTTCTATAGTGATTGTATTTTTATAGGGTTTGGGCAGGTTTTCCTGTGTTCTCAGACCCCAGAGTTTCTGCACCCATACAAGGAAATCAGCTTGTTTCTATAGCTCTGCTCTAGATCACAGCTTGAAGCTTTTTCGGGGTTTTGGGGGTTTTTTCTTTTCCTTTGGTGTCTTTAAAGTCAGGTTGAGTGGGTTGGATTCCTCTGTCCTGGTAGCTACAGAAAATAAAAGTAAAATCTGTTTCTGGATCTACCCAAATCAGCTCCTCTTGCACCAGCTTGTTTCGGTCCATAATTATATTTAAGTACTGGCTTTAAAATTAACCCAAAACCACAAATAAAGCAGACTCCATACCTTCTACCTTCAGCTGAGGGGAAGGGAGAGTAGAAACCCCCAAGTAAAATAGGAACTTAAAGTATAACAGTTTGAAACACTGAAGAGCATTTCCAGCTCCCAAATTTCCTCTTCTCTGTATGTTATTGAGGTACTTAATTTGATGAGCACTGACAAATAGTTCCCTTCTTCTGTGTGCTGCATATTTTATGAATTTTTTGTGTTTCCTTTTGTCTGAACTCTTCTGTGTAAAGTTAGGGATGTTAGGGAAATATAAAATGGCAAATGGTGCTTGACCTCAGATTTTTCTAGGAGAGGAAGTTGATTTATTTGTCTGAAGTTATTATTGGGCTAGCCTTAAATATTTAAGGAGAAATTGTGGATTTAAAAGAAATCCTCCTCCAGTTATATGAAATAATTGGAAATACGTCATGTTCCTTGTGCCTGTCCCAGCATCTGTCTTGCTCCTCTAACCCCCATCATTTTACCCCTTGGTTTAATTGGCAAAATCACTTTCAGGAAACTTGTCAGCACTATGGTAGAAAAAGGTGGTTTCATTAAGGAAAAACCTAAACTTCTATTTTGTAACAGGACAATCTTAGAACCATTGCATGCAGTGGAAAATTTCTAGAAGGAGTTGACCTGTTATCCTCCTCCCTGCTGTATTTTTATTATCACTTTGAAGTTGAATGAGACCTTAAATAATTTGTACATAATTTTATAAGTACTTGTTTCCAGAGCTCTCTAAAATCCCAGGAGGAGGAAAGTAGAGATAGAGCACTGACCAGGCTACAAAATTGGATTTTGATGTTAGCTTTTGGCATGGTGTAGCTGTACTGTATTGAAGTTATGCTTGTGAGTGTAAAATGTAAAATCATCTATCAGTACGAATATTTTTTGACCTGGCTTACATTAATTCTTTGTCAGGTTTGCATACATCGAACTTGTTAAATGAATACAGGTGAGAAGCTTAGCCCTGCCCTGGGTAACAGAAGGGAAGGTGACATGTAAATAAGGGAGGTTTAGTTCCCATTGGTTTGCTGTTTTCCCATGACAGATCTGAGGTAATATTATGGAGCATTTTGGCACCTGCTGGCACCTAGGGTTAATCCACTGTGTCTTTTATTCAATTACATGATGAACAGTGAAGCAAACCTCTCTGTTTCACTTTTCTGAGGGCAGGAAAATCTTAATGCTCCATAAATTTCAGTGCCTGTGAGTCAGGCATAGTCAGATACAGCAGGAATGTTGCACACAACTTGCTCATCAATTGTTTCATTAAGAAAAAAGTTAATCTTTTGTTTGTTTCTTTGGGGCTTTCCTTAGGTTTCCTGGGGCATTGTTATGTTTTCCTTAGTGTCAGAGTTCTGGGTTATGTTTTAAAAAGTTTGTATCTTCTGAGAAGATTTGAAAAGAAACCACATCCTGGTTTCTCTTCTTTCTTATCCATCAGAAATACAAGTTGGGCTGTTGCCAGCTGCTTTTTGAATTCAACACAGATTTCCTATCACAGGGCATGCAGCTCCCTCCTCTCTGATTTTGGTTTTCATTCAGCACAAGGCAGTTGAGCAAACAAACCCTTTTATCTGGATCTTCAGAAGTGACATGTTCACTTTTAGATTCAGAAGAAAAGCTAAAAAAATTTTGAAGACTACTGTTGAAGAAATAAGGGAGGCATCCAGGATGATCTCAAGCAAAGAAATTCATAATGGAGAAGGGAGATATGATGTTGAGCTCCCCACATCCATAATAATTCAAGAAGAGATGTCATTTCTGAGGGACTCATGGCTAAAGCAGCCAGGGTTTTGATATAAACCTGCCTGGTTACCTGCCCTTGGGAGAGGGAACTACTGGGAATCCCAGTGAACAGAGAAGGTTTTGGGAAAGCTGTCTTGATGATGACTGGGAGGCTGGGAACCATCCTGCCTTCCAGTCTGACCAGCTGGGTGTCCAGTTCTCAGAAGAGAGCCAGAACTGGACAAGTCAGTGCCCAGCTCTTGGAGGAGAGCCAGAACTGGCCCAGTCAGGATGTCCAGAAGAGAGCTTGTGGTGGGGCCTGAAAAGAATTGTGTGGTCTGTTCCCATCTATGGCTTTCCTAGACCAGGGGTGAGAGAGCCCCTGGAATTTTGGTGCAGGGAGCTTTGTATGGATTTGGACAATGAAGGTGTGTGACAGTGCAGGGAGCTTTGGAAGATTTGGAAGGTGTGTGACCAGTCAGTATCCAGGTAGATGTGACAGGTGTTTCATGTCCCACGAGCCTTTTCCATGCTCTCCCCACCCAGACAACCTTGCAGATTTGAGGCTTTTCCAGGCTGAGCTAGGAAAGACCACTCAGGGGTGGAATCTTTGGATCTTTCTCCATTTCCATTTTCAGCATCCCAGAAGGCACCGGGTACTCTTTGAGTCGCTGTACAAATCCAGGACAGGTTGAACAGGGGCTGAGGAGGGACAGCCAGACAGTCCTGTCTGGATTAACAGCTGGATCTCTCACAAGCACTGGAGTTCTTCCTTCAGCACACACAGCTCATGGAATTCGTGAATCAAATCACATAATTAGATAGGTCTGCAGAGTTCCATTGCTCTGGCCACGGAGGAATTGGGTCATTCTCATGATATCTATGGTATCTCTTCCAGCACAATGGGAGATGTCAGTATCTGCAGCTGGAGGATGGGAGTTGCAGGGTTAATCCCAAGGATCAGTGTGATCCCTGCACCTGGTCATTCTACCCCCCAAACCAACACTGTGAAAGGGAGTTCAGGACTTCAGCTGCTTAGTCTCATTGAGAAAAATTATTGACCATGAATTCTACTCAGAGCAGTCTGGGTCTGGAAATACCACAAATACTGGGGTTTTTCCATATGTCTCTATGCTTTCATGTTTGACCTTTACAATGAAGGACTGAATTGAAAAGATTCTTTTTAAATGATTGTTAATAGTCAACTAGACCTATGTGCATAAAAATCTTAGCTTTACAAATAATTGCAATGAAAGATAAATTAATTGGCAGCTGCTGGTTGTAGAAGCACCAAAAAGGAAGAAGTTTTTTCTCTGTGAGGGTAAAAATAAGTAGAAATAGGTTTTACCTGCAAGAACACCTGCTTGAGGAGCTGAGGCTGTTTCAGATATACAGTGATAAAAGCAGACAACCCAGATTGCTGGTGGGTTTCGAAAGTAAAAGTCATTAAAAGCGGACTTTCCTCCTCCCATGCTTCCAGTCCTGAAAGGAAGGTGAATGCCTGGTCCAGGAGGTGCAAAAACCTGTGCTGCACTTGTTGTGGAGGACTGGCAGTGCAATGGTCCCATTCCAGAGTTGGAAGTACAAATTTCTTTCCATATTGCACCTCATAAATATGCAAATGCTCTTTTGCTTTGGTTGGTTCATATTATCTAACTTTGCCTTCAAGCTCCCTGTTTCAAACTGTTTCAAACTGAAGAGGGAACCCAAATACCATTCATTTGTTTAATAACTTCCTTCCCCAGCCAGTGTCAAAACAGGGTCCTGTTGATGGTTGAAATCCATATTTGTCTATTAATTTTTGAGCCAAACTCTTCATTAAGGTGTTTAATGAGTTGTCACTTGTTGATGTGTGTGCATATTTGAGTGTGCCCCATGCTCAGATTGGAGGTTAAAATCTTATTTGTCAGAGATCACAGCCAAAAAAACCTCTAAAAACCCAGAGTGATTCAACATATCACAGAATCCAGACTAGTTTGAGTTGGAAAGGATTGGGAAACTCATCCAGTTCCACTCCCTTTCACGGGCAGGGACACCTTCCAATATCCCAGGCTGCTCCAAGTCCTGATCAACCTGGCCTTGGACACTTCCAGGGATCCAGGGGCAGCCACAGCTTCTCTGGACACCCTGTGCCAGGGGGTCCCCACCTCACAGGGAACAATTCCTTTCCAATATCCAATCTAACCCTGCCCTCTGGCTGTGGGAAGCCATTCCCCTTGTCCTGTCACTAAGGTCTCCCTGGAGCTTTCTCTTATCCAGACTGGACACCCCCAGTTCTCCAGCCTGGCTCCAGAGCAGAGGGGCTCCAGCCCTCAGATCATATCTTGATTTTGGAAAGTTCTCAATCTAGGTTTTAATCTGAATGTTACCAGGAGGGCAGCAGCCCAAACACCACACCACACCACACCACACCACACCACACCACACCACACCACACCACACTATAACTTCTGTTTCAGAGTTCAGCCTCAGTAAAGGTTTTTAAAGGCCTTTCTCATAAAAGGACCTTCTTACTGGAAGAGATTTGCATGAACTGCACCAGTTCCCAAAAATTCTCCTCCACTTGCAGGCAGTGGCTTTCCCCTTCTCCTAGGCAACACATCAGCCAAGGTATATCCATGTCCCCACCGTGGTATTTACAGCAAACTTCCAGGAGCTTGGGGTTAAACTCTAAGACTGTGACATCAATATCTTACATGAGGTTTTGTGGTGACAGTCATGCACAAGTGAGGACTGTTCGTGTGCTGCCCGTACAAGGGGATGAGCAGTTTTGAGATTCCTGTTCCCAGTGGGAGAGGAAGGGGATCAGCACATCTCCTCTTGGTAACTTCCCCTGCGCCAGTGCCAAAGACTTCATGTTGATTGATGAACAAAAAGCACCACTTCAGCTGCATCAGCCTGGGGGATGATTCTCTGAAGCATGGAAAATTTCCAGGGTACATCCACAGACTCGGCACAGCAGCTCCTGTGGCCAGCTGGGCCATAGGGTGATTTCCTGGAAGCTCAGCCATGCCAGAGGTGTCCAGCAGACTTGTCTTTGGGACATACTTTACCTTGGTGATCTCTCAAACACAAGGTAAAGGAGATTTTTCTGGCAAGTTTTACATACCAAATAACCTCTGTAACATGTCTTGGTGTTCACTTTTCCATGAAATATGTGATAATTTCAACTTTAAGGCTCCTGTGGGAGATTGATCTGAGGATTTGTGTCAACAACAGCCTCTCTGGGCGAGTCTTCCAGTGCCCCATGTTAATCTGTGAGTTTTTCCACCAGGGTCCATCTAGGATGCCCTCCTGGAGGCCTCTATGTTAGACAAGGATGCTGTGGCATGGAGCATATGTAAATCTGATTCACAGTGTCATAGAATAACAGGATATCCTGAGTTGGAAGGGACCCACAGGGATCATGGAGTCCAACCCCTGGCCCTGCACAGACACCCCAACAATCCCACCCTGTGCATCCCTGGGAGCATTGTCCAAACACTCCTGGAGCTCTGGCAGCCTGGGGGCTGTGCCCATTCCCTGGGGAGCCTGGGCAGTGCCAAACACCCTCTGGGGAAGAACCTTTCCCTGATCTCCAGCCTGACCCTGCCCTGGCCCAGCCCCAGCCATTCCCTGCGTCCTGACCCTGGGCACAGGGAGCAGAGACCAGAGCTGTCCCTCGGGAGGAGCTGCAGCTCCCGGTGAGCTCAGCCTTGTCTTCCCTCTCAGTGTTGTTGGTGTTGGTGCCAGTGCTATTCTCTCTGTCTCACCATGTGCTCCCGGCCAGCCTCCACACTCCTGACTCCTCTCCCCACACAGCATGTTAAAGGGTGAATGAAAATGTTTTCTCTCTTCACTAGGAGGAGAGAAACTCCACACCCAGAAGGCTTGGAACACTCAGGCAACCCAGGAAGTGCCCCTGTGGGTGCACAGAGCAGTGCTTGGCACAGAGCAGTGATAGTACACTTTGTACAAGGGTCATGCATCTTGCATCAGCCCCTTGGCTGGCTAAAAAAACCCTTTCCAGGGAATTCAGGGGTTCCCCTTTTTCCTAGTCACTGCTCTCACACAGCTAGTCTGTTCAGGAACTGTTTATATTTCACTGAATAATGAAACTACCGCCTTTAACTCCCGTTTGAAGAGAGCAGGGATGATGAATGGAGTTTCCGCTCTTCTAAAATCCCACTCAATCTGCATCAGCTGGGTGATTTTGGGAAGCTTTCCCTTGCCTGTCCCCGACACAGGAAATGGGCAGGTATTTGCCATGCTGTAATTTCCCATACCCTGCTGGATGATGAGAATATGCTAACTCTCTTCAGTAGCAAACCATGGTACGTCACACAGTGGGAGGGCTGGGGGACTTTAAACCCTGCTGGTCATCCAGTGATTTCCTTTCAGAGGGCTGGTTGGCTCCTTTATATCCAGATTCACAGTGGGGGATTTTTAATAACTGGTCCTTACTTGCATTAAGAAACAGGAAAGATTTTCCTAATAAAACCAGCCTCCTCTGATTATTTCTAGATAAAGATTAGAGAAATGGAAGTCACACAGCCTTGGTCAAACATTAATGTATTTGTCAAGCACCAGCAAACAGGTACAAAAAGTGCTTAAAAGGTCCAAATCACTTGCATTTCCCTACACTGACTGCTCTGGTTAAGGACACAACCAGCGGAAATGGTTTATTGCACTTCTACTGGTGTGCAGAACTCGCTGTGCAAGTTCAACACTTGATAACATGAATAACTTGATTGAAATGTAGATATTAGGAAAGGAGAGGCTTTAATGCCTCTAGGAGCAACTTTATCCACTGACCTTACTGAGTTATATGAAGGGAGAGATTTGGGGTTTATGAAACCCTTTCGTGTATCTTATCAAAGTCTCAGAAAAGCCAAATAAGTGAAATCGCTGGGTTCAGAACAATGAGTTCATCAACAAGGAGACACTTCCAGCACTTTATAAAAAAGGATCTGAGAGGAAAGACAGAGTGAGGGGTGTGATACCAACCAGCTCAGTGAATAGCTTGTTCTCCTGTGTAACTTGAGCTTGATAACAACCCCATGTGGGCTTGATATGAGGGCTCGTGAACTGTGGTGGAGTTGGAATCAAGTTTCATCAAGTTCTTCTGGTCTGTCTGTTCTAAGCCTACAACCTCAATCAAGGGAGCTTTTCCTAGCAAAGAGAAAGAGACTCTGGGCCCCTGTGATACTTGTGGATGTAGTTTGGGCAGCCCCTCACAAAATGTGTCTCCAGCAGGTGATGGAGCTCAGCAAGCGCAAACACTTTTCCAACACCTGCTGGAGCCACCCTGATGTCTCAGACACCCATGTCACTCTTTGGGACAGATTTCTCCAGGCTTTTGCTTCTGTTGGTCAAAAATGCCTCTGCTGTTGGCTGCTGAGGTGGATCACATGAACTTTCCACATGGATGTTGCTGCAGGAATCCAGTGACTGCATTTCCTTCCCTCTCATGCTGCTGTCAGGGATCTACGTACAGGTGCCAGAGTTTAGCATGGTGTGCAGGAAATCCAGATTCCTTGAGCATTGAACCAAAATATTTACTTTTCTGTCCATGTGTTTAGCTATTGCAAAGCCAATGTCTATCAGCAAATCATGAGGGCTAAAGGAGCAGACCATCCTGGAACTATCATTGGACCTGGTGAGACCAAGTAGTGTCTGGTCCAATGTCTGGTCCAAGGGACCTTTGGAAATGGTCAACATGGCTCCTTCTGCTCTTAGAGACTGGAGGAATTTTTTGGATTGCAATTTCAGCATTTCTTTTTCTCCGTGGGCTTTAAGGGTCTCTCAGATCTTTTTCATGCACAAAGCTAGTTATAGCAATCAAAATGTGGGTCACTGTTTGGATCAGAGGTGAAAAGCAGGATCTGACCTTTATACGGCTATTTTTCCCCTCAATTGCACAAAAAATGAATGCACAATTAACAGACCACTAATAACTGGGTATTGCAGTATAGGTTAACACATCCAACCAGTGACTACATTTTTCACAGGAAAGGGCTGTAAATCCACGAAAACCAGTGTTTCATTCGTGGAATTTGAAAGGATGGATGGTGCGTAACTCCTCGTAAGTGACAGGTTGTGTAAGCCTGAGGAAGCTGCTGGCGTGGTCAGCCTGAGGATCCTCCTCCTGCAGGGTCCTCCTGAGGATCATATATCCTGCAGGGAAATGGCTTTGCACACGTGCAGGAAGTCAGCTGTGTCAAAGATTGGTGACACACCGTGAGGGCTGAGTGATGGATACTGAGGAGTCACAGGATCACTTGGCCTGGAGGTGACCCTGGGAAGTCCCTGTGCAACCCCCTCAAAGCAGGTCAGCTCTGGGTCAGATCAGGTGGGTCTTGAGAGTCACCATGGATGGAGCCAGTCTGGGAGCACATTGTCCCTTCCTTGTGCCTGGAATGAGCAGTGAGGGTCAGCCCTCCTGTCCAAATGGCCACTGTAATGCCCTATCCTAGTCAATTCCTGAGCTGACAATCCCGCTCAGACTGGGGAGCCTCAAACCCATTTGAGGTCCAGGCCTCAAATGCACTGTTGTTACTCTGCTTGTCTCTTAGGCAGAGTGAATAGATTCCAAAAAACTAAAACTACAGTAAAATGTTCAGTGTTTGAGCAGCAATAGCAAGGAAACGCCCCCAAGATAATTCCAGCCAGGCCCCAGTGAGCTCACAGATGGTTGGGAGTTGAGGTGAGTGCCAGGATCTGCTTTGTGGACGTGGCTTCCCTCTCTATGCCAGGCAATAGGAACTACAGGAATTTTCCTGCTTGAGACAACACTCCTTTCCCCCGCCGCATTTCTTTTCAAGACTCTGCACAGTTTGTTTTAAGGAGGATGCACATTCAGAGGCTGCATTGCACAATTCCTATTGTCCTTGCTAAAGCCTTAAAGGAAAATCACTTGAATTAAATATTTTTCCCCTTGCCTCAGGCAGGATGTAAAACAAAACAGATTCTTTAAGCCATGGATGGCAAAAGTATTTTTATTTACTTTTTTTATGGCTGGTTTAATTGTCATCAGTGACTGGTGAGGGGATTAAATGAAATCCACCTGTTTTGGAATTATTATGTACAAAGAATGTTTTTATGCATATTATAAACAAAATGTGGGTGATTTATACCAGCTACTGTAACAGGAAGCATTACAGAGTGAAATGAATTGCAACATAACACGCAATTGCTGGAGGCAACGAAATTAAAGTAAAATTAATTCTTCTCATTGCAACTTTTTATAGTGCTGTTGTTGCTTAAGAAAATTGTGAAATATTTTGAGACGTTTCAGATATGTTTGAATCCTTCAAATATGTTCAAACTGACTGAGGGGAAATTTAGGTTCAATATGTGGAAGGAATTTTTCCCTGTGAGGGTGGGGAGGCCCTGGCACAGGGTGCCCAGAGCAGCTGTGACTGCCCCTGGATCCCTGGAAGTGTCCAAGGCCAGGCTGGACAGGGCTTGGAGCAACCTGGGCTAGTGGAAGGTGTCACTGCAAATGGCAGGGAGTGGAACTGCATGAGTTTTTTAAGGTCCCTTCCAACCCAAACCATTCTGGGACTCCATTATATTATTTACTTTCCCCACCCATTATTTACTGATCTCCATGACCTTTCAGAGATGATGGGCAGTTCTTGCAGGGACACCAGCCAGCACTCTGGGCACCAGTGGATGCCACCCATTAGATCCTGTTGACTTTAGGGGAGAGGGTTTCTTGAGAGACCTTGAGTCAATTCCCTTTCAGCACTGGTGGATCCTCTCCTCCTTGAGCCCCATCTCTAAGTTCTGGAGCCTGGAGACCTTCCTGGTGAATGGTGCTGCAAAGTAGACAGAGTCCCTCATTCCCACCTTCATCTACATTCACTAAATCCTGTGCCCCACTCAGACATATTTTCTCCAGCTATACTGCCCATGCAGGTGTAGAAACTCTTCTTGCTGCCCTTGAGCCAGTCCATTGAGCTGTGGCCTTCCTGATGGCACCCCTGCATGCCTGGGCCATGCACCCTCCTCCCTTTCTTTGCAGACTGCCCCAGCTCCCAGCTCTGTGTGCTCCCTCCTCAGTCGGGACCTCAGTCTAGACCAGGCTGCCATGAACTTCCACACCCCCAGACCAGACTTCCCATTTTTGTGAGAACTTGCTTTCAGTTTTGAACAGAGAAAATGTCTCAAGGCAGAGATTTCCTTCTCCGTTTAGACCTAAAAGCACATTGTGACACTTGAATTTCTGCTTTTTTGTTGTACTAGGGGACAACCATGTCTTCAGCTTCTCACCCAGCTATTAACCCTGTCAAATAATCAAGATGATATTTGGATGAATGTTCTTTTGTAAGTGGTGCTACTGAATCAAAAATTGCCAGGTGAGAGTATTTAGAGCTGCCATGAATGTTTATAGAAGTGAAGAAGCCTAAGCCTTTGCTTACACATGAAAAAAAAATTTAAAAGTGTTTATTCTAGAAGGCAGAGTTTAACTCTGGTCTGATTATATGATGTTGTTGATACTCTGCAGGCCTGGGCAGATCCCTGGACATTTTTGCTGTGACCATGGTGACATTTACTTGCCAGGTTTAAGAGAAAATAAGTGACATAGACTCATTTATTTGTATACATTCTCATCTAATGGATTAATCCATGTTTACATACCTCCTGTGTGAGCCACCCGGTAAACACCGGAACCTGAGCAGAGCACAAGATGTTGGTCCATGGCTTTTCAGAGCTCCTTCTCAAAGCAAACAGGCCTGTGCTGCTGCTTGGTGCCCAAGTTTGATTTCCATTGTGTGGAAATGAAGCCTGGCTGAAAAGGAGGTTCTTAGGAAGATGATTGATATGTTTTCATATACTTCTAGGTGCATATTTATTTGCTTCTCAGATATAGAGAATTTAATCAGTTAATTAATTAATTAAGAAGCTGTGACTGCTCCATCCCTGGAAGTGTTCAAGGCTGGGTTGAACAAGGCTTGGAGCAACCTGGTATTCCTGCCCATGGCGAAGGGTGGAACTAGAAGACCTTTAAAGTAATTCCAGCTCAAACCATTCTGGGATTCTGTGATTTGTGAGTGAGCATGAGTGTGAATAGGAATTTAAATTAAGTCATTTTTTTTGGTAACAAGTCCTGTTATGAGAGAGTGTAGAGCTGCATCACTGGTACATGACCAAAGCAAGAAGATGATGAAATCCATCGACAGCTGCTGATATCCATCCCACCCACCCTTATTCATTACTCCTGATGTTGGTTTTATGAAAGCTCTTTTTAGAGAATTTATACTCTATGAGAACTCTTGAAAGCCTATTTTTCTTTGAATTGCAACAAGCCCACACTGAAAATGTTGGAATTCCCTGCAAATTGGAAGAGCTCTTGTTGACGTGCCAGTTATGACGGACTTTTTTCTCAGCCATGCAACTGGAATGAGTCAGTAGTGCGGACAACAACAGAGAAACAAAAGCAAGTGATGTGAAAGACCTTACTTCACTGGGGTGTGTGTATATGTGTGTGTATGTGTGTGTGTGGTGGGATGTTGGTCATTTTTCCAACTCAGAAACCAGTAATTTGTTTTGAAGGTTTTCTCTATTGCATGCCCCTTGATGGAGATGACTCAGATGAAAAAATTTCTAAAATTTCCCCTGGCAGGTTATTGCACAGTTTTATAGCCTGCCAGTATGAACAATAGTTTTGTGAACATGTTAAGGCCTTAAAAATTTGTGAAAGTTTGTGTGAGCTAATGTGGGTTCTGTAATAATGGTGGCATAAACGGAATTTTCTTGGAATATACTCTTGGGGATGCTCTCTTCTAAGAAGGAGCTGTTTGGACAGAAGCAGACAAGTGTCCTTGCAGAAGGAAAGCCCTGCTCGGCACTGGTGTGGTGATGATGTCAGTGCTCACATCTCTGCCTTTAGGAGACCAGAGCAGCTGAGGCTGCAGATACATAAATTTGTTGGTCCTCTATCTATGGCAGCAATTCTTATTTGCAGGATTTTGCTTGTGCACCCAGCCCAGGCCCATAGCATAAGGGTGATCATACTGACTTACATTTATTTATTGTTACTAATCGATGAATGGCCCTTCTTCCATTAATCCAACTAGTTATTACATCTGTTTATACTTTGGGCTTTGCCATTACACCAAAACGTCGTGCAGCTTTACAAGTTGTGTGGAAAATGTCAGCCTTTTGTTTTAGAATTGCATCAGGTGAGCTGAATGGGCCTCAAGCTGTGTCAGGAGAAGCAGTGCCAGTCACCTTCCAAATGCCACCTGCTCATGTCTGCGTCATGGGTGAAGCTCTGGGCTGGCCCCAGAGGTGACCTGCTTTGAGCTGCAGGTTGGACCAGGGATTTCCTGAGATTCCTTCCAAATTGGGTTTTCCTAGAAGCCAGTTTCTCCCACCAGCTCTCTTCCAAAAAATATAATATAAAATATAAAATTAATATATCATATATACTATATACTATGTCATAATCACAGAATGGCTTATTTCACACTAAGTTTATTATCACAAATATTCTGAGTTGGAGGGGACCCACAAGGATCGTCAAGTCCAGCTCTTCAGTGAATGGTCCTACACAGATCTGCCTCAAAATCTTGGTGTTATCAGCACTGTGGTCTGACCAACTGAGCTAATGTAATACAATGTAATAATCTAATCTAATCTAATCTGTATTTCCAAGTGTCTCAGGTCCTGGCATGACTTTGTCCATGGCTCTTATCTTCCATGCAGATCTTTGTCCACCTCTGCAGGTTGGCCATCAGCCAACATAAAGATTGGGTCACTTCAGGTCACAACCTGAGTTTTTGTCATATTTCTGCCAGACACGCAAGGCAAAACTGATTAGGAAAATTAATTCTGTTGGCAAAACTTTGCCCTGAAGGATTGTTCTGTCCTGAGAGCATTTTTTCATGTAGAGAGTGCTCATGAATACAAGGAACCTGGAGAACTGCACACGTGTCCTGATGCCTGGGAGTAATTACCTCAGGTCTCTAATGGCTTTTCCTGATGATCTTGAAAGGCATTTTTCTCCTCTATCATCAGTTTCAAAAGTTAGCCAGTCTTTGGTATTTCCTTTAGGGATTTAAACTCATGGAGAAGCAGTTATAGATTATTTCATTTCAGCCTGTGGATGAATACACAGATGCTGCACTAATACCAGTGAAATAAGGTTTTCCATCAGGAATGAGCACAGGAATATTTAACAGGTTTCAGGCTTTGGATCCTGACTTGCCTCATTGTGCTAAATTTGCTTACGCACACTTAAGCTTTCTGCTGGACAGACCTGCTGTCTGCTTCTGGTCAAAGAAAGATTTGGGGCTGATGATTCACAGCAGGCAGAGAAATCAGTCGTGAAGGTGAAGCTTCTCTTAATTCAGGCTATTGATGTACGCAATCCATTGAATCAACACAGGTCAGGAGCAATGGATGACATTTACATGTGTAATTACATTATGCACGTAATCCACTGCTCTCAGAAACCTTTCAGGTGACATTGTTAGAAGTCCTTTGTTTGGATTTAAATAGAGTTTATAACATGTCCATACTGTCCATGATATGTGGTGTTACTGCACTCCTCATTTAGAGTACTTCAGGGGGAGTGGTAATGGGTAAAAGTAAAGCAGATAAATCACATTTTTCCAGACAGGTGCAATCAGTTGGGGTCACTAAAGGCTTTCTTTTTCTTGGATGGAAGGACAAAGACTCCACTCCTTGTGTGGAGGCCGAGCTGGGTCTGGCTCTGCTGTGCTAGCACCACGTCACTGCCAGCAGAGCAGAGCATGGAAAACCCATCTGTCTGCATCCCTGCCTTTCCCAGGAACTCACACTTTCTTCACCAACAGTGCCAGGCCATGTCATAGTCCAGGAATTAGAAAGAAATTTAAAAAAGGCAACAAAAGAAATTATTGGTGCTGTTCCAAAGCGCTGGAACAGAAGTGCTATTACGCCACTCCTCCGGAGCTGGACAAAGAGGCATGGGACTGTGAGAAGATTTCCAGACACTGTGATACAACTTCTGGTTCTCCAAGCCTTTCATAAGGTCTTCCTAATTTTGATCTCATAGTGTTTTGGCTGCAAACCAGAGCAATTTCAGTTTATTGGGATTCTCTCACTACTTCTGGCTTACAGTGAGGTGATTTTGCACTTCTTCTTTATTCTTCCCATTCAATATTTCACTCTGGGTACTTTCTTCCTGCATGAGTAACAGCATGAGAGGTCATAAACAGCTTCTGCCCTAATAATTTTTATCTTTGTTTGGTTATTCTATTCTATTCTATTCTAAAAGCCAGGAAAGTTACAATTCTACATTATATACAATCATAGAATCGCAGAATATGCTGAGTTGGAAGGGACCCAAAAGGCTCACAGAAGTCCAGCTTTGATGTAATTCCATGTAGTGTAAGGAGGAACCATGACATTTTCATTGTATTCTGTCACTACCAAGTGCCCCAGTCCATATTTGTCCCTCCTCTGCTTTAGTGCAAGTCACAGATGATTTAGGCAGCCATAGGGAACTTTACAATTCCAGACAGTTTCGGAAAATTTTTCAAAAATTGAAAGGTTTTATACATCCAAGTCGGTCTGAATCACCCTCTGTAGGTGCACAGCTCTGTCCACTAACTACACTGGGGAGAAAAGGCTCTTTTTTTGTCTTCTGAGTCACAGTTCAGTTGTATTCACAAAGCAACCGGAGAAAGATCAGACAGGAGGTGGGGCTGTGGGCCTCCTTCCTCAGGGGGAAAAAATTCCTGGGATTCATCAAAAGGAGCTGTGCTGGCCCTGACAAATCTCTTTGGGAGAGGCACCAGAACCAAAGGCTGTTCTGTAAAAGGGAAAGGAAAAGAAAATAAAGATCAGGGTAGAGCTGGAAAGCAGAGGTGGTGAAGGGAGGGAGAGAAGCTCCACAGTGGCCCTGCAGATGTGCCAGGTGAGCAGGCACAAGGGGGCTGTCCTGGAGCTCTGTGGGGGCAGCTGGAACTCCTGGGGGACAGCTGGATGGCCAGGTCATATCTGCCAACCCCTTCTGCCCCTTTCCTGATGTCCCATGTCTAGCTGGGACTGTAGACCTGGTGCGATACCCACTGCTGACTGTTCCTGCTTGGTGACTGCCCACTCTCAAATGCCTCTCCTGTTTATTCCCAGAGCCTTCCCCTTCCTCCATTGCCCTCCTTCCTTTGCTCTAAGCATCTCCTTTTTTCTCTCTTCTTCTTGTGCTTTCTTTTCATCACTTGTTCCTCTTCTTCCTTTGCTCCATCTTTGACTCTGTCTCCTTGTGGTATTTTTTTTCCTACACAAGGAAAGCCACCACACTTTGGATGCTCTGTTTCTCTGCTGAGTT
Source organism: Sialia sialis (assembly GCA_009812075.1). Lineage (NCBI taxonomy): Eukaryota > Metazoa > Chordata > Aves > Passeriformes > Turdidae > Sialia > Sialia sialis. Next base: position 6,006,893 of record VRYO01001717.1, on the reverse strand, counting down.
GTGTCTTTCTGAAAAGGGAGCCCTTCACATGAAGGTCTGTGTTGCTACTTTTTTATTTCTGGACCACAAGAACTGCTGCCCATGGAGGCCTCGGGGCACCATGAGAACTTGGACAATGATAACTAATGGAACACTGCATGCATGGAAGAGGTGGAAGAGCTGATAAAACAGGGTTGACATTTGAGACCCTTAAGGGAAGGCTGCTGAGATGTTCCTCCTGCAGTTGTGGAGCAGTTCCCAGTGCAATGCCCTTTCCCATATCCTTCTTCTAGAACATCCCCACCCCAGAGGTTTCGAGGTTCATCCCCACACTGTGGTGATGGGTCTTAAGCTCAACCAAGTGAGCTCGTGGAGCACTTGCAAAGGCACTGAGCCAAGCAGTGAATGCTGGCCATTAAAATGTGTGTCTGCTTCTGCTGTGACCAGCCTTCTCAGGAAACTTCACCAGGTCTTTGTGCCTGCAGAGAGCTCTGCTAGAGGAGAGGGGAGTGAGGAAACACTGGAAATGGCAGGAGGGAGAAAGGAGCTCTTCTGCCCTCATCCCGGAGGTGCCTCCTTTGTCCAGGCTCTGGGAGCAGTAATCAAACCCCAAATAATTCAATTTAAAGCTCCACAGCAGTTGGTCTGCCAGTTGTGCTGCCAGGACATCTGAGGTCAGCCTTGCTGTGCTTCTCCCCCACTTCCCTGGTGTCCATGAACCCCTGGGTGATGTGCTCAACTTGGTGTCCTGTAGGGATGTCCTTTGCAAGTTGCACAGAAGGTGACAGGGGTTTCTTTACTCTCCTCACCAAGGGGTTTCCTTGGGACATGCTGGAGTGACCCTCCCACTGTGCTGTTCCCAGCATCCACAGCCCTGTGGTCCCCAAGGACCACGGCATCACGCTAAGGGTTGAGTTTTGTTAGTATTCCCTAGTGTCTCATAACTCTGAGATATTTTCTGACCCCACAGGCAGCCCGAGTCCCCCTTTCCTGTTAGACCACAGGCTGCCCCGTTCCCTGTGCAGGGACCACTCTGTGACTGGGCTCTATTCAGTGACTCTGGGGTTGGGGCGATGACTGGCTGCATCCCCCTCAGCATTCCAGGGCTCTGCTCTGCACCAGGCTGGGGTAAGGAGGAGAGGAGGGATCTGTGGTGCCATTAAGAACCTGTACCCCTCACGTCCTGCCCTCCTGGAGTGCGTCAGATGCACCACGTAGGGCTCGAAAATATGAATGGGTTGGTGTCTTTATCTTCACACACCTTCACAGGCTGACATCATAGTCAGAACAATCAAACAGGCAGGATTTTCCCTACACAATTTAAATAAACTTGTGTTGCTTCCCAGAGGCAGTTTTGCTGTGCTCTAGCATGACTTTTTGTGCTTGACAGGGGCTCCACTTTGCATATAGGGGGAATTTTAAAACTTTTCTCCTTGCTCCAGCTCATTTGAAGACATTAAATATCCTAATTTTCCTTAAGCTTTCAAACCCCAAGCAGATTATACATACTATGTTAAACATCTTTTTTTTTTCTATGATAATTAAAGAAATATGATCCAAGTGGTGCAATCATATTTGTCCTTTTGTTTCCTTTTAGAGCATTGTGGCCCTGGGAATACACTGTCCAGGTGATGCTCTTTCTGCCAACTGAGCCAAAGAGCTCTGCTCCAAGAGTAGTGGCAGGCAGAAGATCTGTCATCCTACAAAAATGTTCCTATTTTATGGCAGAAGATAAATGGAAACTTAAAGTAGGGTTTTAATTTTAATAAAAGAAAGGAATTGATGGGGGAAGCGTGACCCAGCAACAGTGATTTTATTGGGAGTTAATGTATTTACCTGGAAGATTGAGGCATCACAAAAGCTCACCCCAGGCACTGGCCCAAGAGAATTTAAACCTCTGCTCTCTCTGGCAGATAGAGGGGAGGGGGAAGGCCTCAGCTGTGTTTTGACCAACATATTCCTTGCTAGACCTGAAAAACACTTCCCAAGGACGCTTCAGTTGAGCTTGGCTTGTCTCCAAAGTATTACATTCCAAGAAAAGACTGATTTGTCTGAAAATTTCCATGGGCTCCAGCTGAGAGGCTTCCTTGCTTCCCAGGACACAAAGGAGATGGAAATGAACGGCTGTTTGCTACGTCAGGGTGGGGGCAAAGGGGCATTCCAGCTCTGGGTGAGCGCGGCTCCACACGTCCGCTCCTTACTCATCCTGAGTCCGCTCGAGGTGCGTAACGCCAGAGCAAAATAAACTTCCCCTTAAACATGCTTTGGTTGGAGATCAGGAAAAGTCCAGGGCCCAGATGGAGTCCAAAGAAATTTCCTCAGCATTGGCCATGGCCCATGACGTCTGAACAGAGCAATTCCATCCTTGTGTCTGCAAACAGTGCAGGGGTGTGAAACAAGAAGGTTCAAACCATTCCATGATCCTATGACTTTGTGTTTAGGGATGGGAGGATTAAGAATTTGGCTAGCCATGAAAGGACATTGTAAGGAGATTGTAAACATTTCTTTTACAAAAAAAGAAAAAAATTAATTTGAGATTAAAATCGCACATTGCTTTTGTCAATGCTGCACTTAGCCAGGGAAACCTCAGCACTGCCATCCCATGCATTTTTCCTATTGTGTTCCCCTGTTACCATTCATGTATTTATTTATTTTAAAATTAATTTCATTGCATCTCTTCTGGTATCATTGTGAAGTAGGGCTGAAGCTGTTTATTGCCTGACATGCAGTTCTTTATCTCAGTAGGTCTGTATTTCCTTCAAACTTTACTTTTATTCATTGCAACATCTCTATGTTATATTCTATTCTAAATCAAAAAGTCTTTTTTATTTTAATATATTTTTACTTAAGTACTAAACAGATATTCTTGTTTAAATACTAAGCAAGAAGCCTAGTCTGCAGAGAAGTATTTTATATTATAAAGATCAAAACGTGGAAGATGTTTAAATTAGTTTTTAATACTGGATTTGAAGACACGATCCAGCGCTTACCTAAAAAGCAATGAACACAAAGCAGCTCTTCCTTTCCCTGGGGATGGTCCCCATATTCCTCCTTTAAAATTAGGTCTGGGGATAGAACTATTAGTCTGTTAAAAAGTGTTGTCTGTTAAAAAAAAAAAGGACTCCAAGTCCAAATTTTCACATTTTCAAGCTTTTAGATTTTAGATTGGTGAAGCCTAGCTCAATAAAAGTATGAAGAAAAATTTACAGAAAAATTTACTTGTGTGAACTTGTTTTACAAGTAAATGCACTTTAATTATTATCAACTTAGAGTCTGTGCCCTGTCAGGGTTATAAGAAGCAGGGAGGGGAAATGAGGAGGGGGCTTCTTAGGGCACTCAAAGTGTGCAGTCATTAAGTTATTGTTGATTAAACATCACCAGTGGAGTAAGAAGAACTTGATTTGAGGAGAATCATGCCTGGCTGTGAACTGGAAGGTGGGGCTGGCTTGGTGCAAGTCAGGCAATGATGGATTGCTCTGTCAAAGTGTGTGCATTTATGGCCCTTTAATAATAAAGAATCTTAATCATAACCTCCCATGTTGTCTACCCATTCATGAGTAATGTATCTTCTTTTTAAAAGGAAGGATCTTCTTGTGAAAATGGAGCTAGAGGCAAATAAATAAAAATTTTATTGGTCACTCAAGATGAATTACTTGACTTCCAGTTCCCCCAGTAAAGTAAAGTTTGTAGTTACTGAGAATGAGCAAACAGATTTAATGTGATGGGCAGAGCACATCCTTCTCTCAATGTATTTTTTTCTCAAACAAACTCTTGTGAAATAGTTCTTCAGTCTGTCTTCTGGTTCCTGGTCTCTAAGTAAAGAGGACAAAAAATTTAAAAAAAGAATTAAAATTCTATTTTGAAATTTAGACATGGAGTATCTGTCTGAAATCAGAAGTGAGAGAAATCTCATGGGAACCTTTGCTAGAGAGCTTCCCCGACCATTTTTGCAGTGTCAGGAGATGCAGACATGCTCTTGAGTTCTTCAGAAGGCAGTTCTAAATCTGATACACAGCTGCAGAAGAGTTTTTCAGGTTGATTCAGAGCAAGGCGCTGGTTTGTGTCGAGTCACACCATAACATTTTCAGTCTATACCAAATTCCATAGGGAAAGGACTTTTCATCTCTCTTGCCTATGCATTAGCTGAAGAAGGAGGATGGGAAGTGCAAATGATGCTTACAACACCCAATGTCATGCAAATCAGGTGCAATTTCACCAATGCCACCTTCAGTGCCAGCTGGAGACCTGGCTGTTGAATAAACAAATATTAAGGAAAACGGTGGTAAATGGTCACTTATTTGCAAAGAAGGTTTAAAGGGATTTATGAGAAATGTTTGCAACAAAGCGTGAATGAGGAAGTGACTTCAAAGAGGAAATCAACTTCCTAAAAAATTAGGAACCCTGGGGAATTTTATTCTCAATTCACATGAGAAATGGTATCATTTTTGCTGCTGCTTTTAAAAACATGACTGTGAAACACTATTGATTTTTGCTTGATGTTAACCATTGCCTGCCCTAATTATTCTTTTGTTTAAAGGGATATTTTAACTGAAAAGCCTTGGCACCTCCTTCCTGAGTGATCAAGACAACCTACCTGCACTCCTGGGGTGGAGTGGATTTCACTGTCAGACAGAAAATTGCTAGACATGCTTTTAGGAGTGCCCAGGAGCTGCAGAAACCAACCCCCTGGGCTCAGCTGAAGCAGAGTCACTTTTCAAAGTCTCATCTCTCCTTGAGTGTTGTGATATTTGTTCTGCAGCTATGGGAGGCATTAACTTCATGGACAGTGTCCATATGCCCCTCAAATTTTCCTCAAAATGAGATAAGTATCCTTTTTCTGTCTTCAGACTGAGAAAAAATACATGGAACCTTGTTCAGTGTTTTATCCACCTACTGAGCTGGAGATTCAATTTATAACAGAATGAAAACCATTCCTTATACAGAGTGAAGACCATGTAGAACATCCAAAGTTTCTTACTATATAATAATGCCATCTTCCCTTTGGAATGATGCTAAATCCTTTTCTTGATTTATTAAAAGGTCTTCATCTTCATAGTCAGGTTGGGAAATCTTTTTTCCCCATCCAGCCTTGGTCAGTTATGATGACAAATACTGAAACACTTGATGTAGCAAGCAGTGAAAAGATGGTTCACTGTCCACTGCCAGAAACAGATCTTGAGTTTGCCTGAAATTCTACTAATTCATTGAGAACTCAGAAAATTCAGTCCATTTCTAATTTTAAAATGTTTCCTTTCTTCCTGCCTTCACTGGAATTCTCCATGCTATAAAAATCCCAACCCTGATTTAGTTGGAATGGTCTCTCCCTCCCTGTCTCTCTCTGGACATAATAGTTCTGGATGTGGTGGCATCACCACATGGAACATCCCTGCCTTGTGTAAGAGCTGCTATTTCACCTCTGCGTCAGCTCAGCCAGGATTTACTTTAATGAGTACCTACTACTGCTACTTAGAAACTCTGCCATTATTTGTTAGGCAGGATTAATTAATCCTGTCTAGGCAACAGGCTGGAAAGCCACAACTGCGAGGACACTGAGCTGTGTCAGTTCTCAGGGCAGGATTTTGCAGCTGCTGGAGAACAGTCATGTTTCGTGGCTTGGTCATGGCTCACTGGAGAGTTTCAGTGCTTAAAATCTTATTAAAAGATCATTTTGCTGGGTTTTCCCCCCAAAGTCCTGGTGCTTCTCATGGTCTTGGTTTCACCTACCACCTCTAAGAACCAGGCAGCATAAATTTGGGGATATCCCTGTTAACTGGAGCCTGTGTGGCTTGCATGGTGTTTCCTTGATGAATGCTTATGGAATAATTTCTTTGGGTAGATCTTCTAAAGGAAGATGAGACCATTTGGGGAAAAGCCCTTCCCATCCCCACAGCTGCTCAGTGTCCTGAGAATTGCTTTCACTCTTTAAGCAATTTTGGAGTGTGTGTGTATGTTTCAAAGGTTTCGGGAGCTCACAGAGGAAAGTCGACCGCAAACGCAGCGCTTTTGGGGCAAACAAATGGGTGTTAAAAGTTCCCTGTCAGCAGGGCAGGTTTGGACAGGGATGCTCGCACACACCTACATCCACTATGGAGTGAGCCTGGGCTACACCTGGTTACTGAGAGAAAATAAAATACAGAGTAGGAATGCAGCTCCCACAGTACTTTGGAAAGATTTTGGGGTTTGTCCTGAGACAGGACATGATCAGCATGAGCTGATACTTTGATCTTGGAGATCTTTTCCAACATCATTGATTCTGCGATTCTATTAACTAAAGATCTGAGGCACTTGAAAGCAGGATTCTTCTGGCTGTGTGACACTTTGTGTTTTGCCAGTACCCTTCTGGTAAGTGTTAAGTAATTTGACATAAAAGAATTATATCTATCTATGTATCTGTTAATCTATTAGGGGTGCAGTTGGTTAGAAGATGTAAAGTATTTTCAAGTTTTTGTAGATGTGCTCTGCTATGGGCTAGAAAGAATCATGGAAATCCAGACTGGCTGGGGTTGGAAGGGACCTTGAAGATCATCTCCACCCTCCTGCCACTTCCAGGTGTCCAGATTGCTCCAAGACCTGTTCAGCCTGGCCTTGGATACTTCCAGGAATTGATCCAGAGATCCTCAGTGGATATGCAGTGGGTTGGTTTAAAAGCAGATGCTTTGAACATTATCTGCCTTCTTTCCCCAGGTTTAATGTTTCTCTGTCTTGCTTTCTGGCTGGATGGAAAGTATATAGCATGAGTCAAATTTGGAGTGCTCTGTACCCTGCCCTCTCCCAGTGGCAAACCAGTGAGATCTCACCAGCTTTAACAGGTTCCCTCTCCCAAAGGTGCTCAGCTCCCAACTTGCCCAGGCCACCTCTGGCTCTGCTTTCTCAAACTTTGGCTGGATGTGAACGCTGAGATTTTCAGTGTGGACTCAGGATTTTCAGACAAGAAAATTATAGAATGGAAAGTTTGGTTGGGTTTGATTTTAGTTGTGATCAGTGTCTTGCCAATATTGATGAAAATATCTGGACTTACTCTATAAGTAAGCACAGAAGTCCCAAATTTTATGGTAGTAGGAAAAACAAGAGGATCAGAGGAAGGAATTACAAATTGAATCTAATTCTGTTGCTCCTCAGTATCTTATTTGCAAACTGAAATCCCAGATTAAAGGAAGAGTAATACTCAGCTTTTCCCAAGGAGAGTTTTTCCCTATGATATTCCTTTGGGATATTGCTGCATTTCTGCCTTGTGTGGCTCTTTTCATACATTTTAGCAAAGGGGGTAAGATGTTTCGGTTCACCTCCTTTTCCATATTTAGAGCATAGAGAGCTACAACCTGCTCTTTTCTGTCCTATATGTACATTCCTACAACATTTAGATGTTTTCCTTCCTGGTCTTCCAAAGGGAACAGCCCAGATTTGCAATCAGCTTTCCAGAGCTGTTCACCTATTTCACTGGCTGTGGACAGGCAGGGAACACATCCATTGCCTCTCTCCAGCCAAGCCACCTGTTGACTTTTCTGGATTGATGCTGAAAACCAAAAGATTATTTTCTTGCAGCTACTCGTTACAGGAAGGTCTCCTGGAATCTGGAAAAGCAGCTGCCTTGGGAGCTCAGTGTAAAGGTCAGCTCAGCTCAGCTCAGGTGCAGAACCAATCTGGTCAGGTGCCTGCAGGGCTCCGACTCAGCGTGCGTAAGGAATTCCTACGCAGTGGGCAGAGAGGAGTGATGCTGGGGAAAGCCCTGGGCAAGAATGGGAGGTGGAGCTCTCATGAGCCTGGAGGGACTTCCTGCTGAGCCCCCCTCCTTTATGACACTGCCTGGGGTGAAACAGTTCTCTCAGCCCAGGCTGGGGAGCAAGAATTTGGCAGGGCAGGTTTCCTCTGGGGAACATTCTTGTCTTTTGTGTCATCGGGACATGCCCCTGCTCAGAGGAAAGGAGGAGCTCTTCCTCGATCAAACTATCTCAGCCATCATGCTCAAATCCATTTGGGCTGGTGCTTCCCTAATTAGGGCAGCAGTCATTCAAAACACCTTCTCCATGGATGATCCTGCAGCCACCTGATCACTGCCTGTCATCTCCCACTGAAACCACTGGCCTTGTCTTCACTCCTCCCTTGCTCAGCCTTCCTCTGGAACAGGAAAGTGGCAATGGGGACAATGAGCTGACTGGGTGTCAAAGGAAAAAAGCCCCACATGTGGTCTGTACCTGCCCCCATTCACCCATAGCCTGGAGAGGCACTGAAGTGATGCTTTTGCAATGCTCAGGACATTGCATTTTTGGGACTGAAGATGGTCACTGAAGTGATGAGGACTGAGTGGTGAGGAGAATTGCTGGAGGTGTTTAGGTGCTTGGGTACAGGAGGAATGCAAAGGAACTGCACATCTGTGGAGACGGAAACAAGCTCCGAAGCAGAGGCAGAATTGTCGCACTCAGGGATGGAGAGTTGTTGGGAATATTGAGCTGTGGGACACTGGAATGAGTTTGGACCAAAGAGGACTGGAAGGAAGGTGACTCTGGGTGAGGTACTGTGGCTCTGGGGTTGGTCTCTAGGCAGAGGATGTGAGAGGACAGGGCACCAGTATTGGGATGGGGAGTACTGGGGACAGTCAGCAGTGGGATGATTGAAGGGCACTAAGGTGACATTTGGTCAGAGGCTAGTGTAGGTGGTGAGTGACAGGCAGTACAGTGATATCCTGGGATGTCTCCTTCCCAGCTCCCCCTCGTTTCTCACCAGAGGTAAAAATGTTGGAAAGAGGCTGAGTGGCCTCAAAGATGCTCACTGAAAGAGAAGGAGCATTGTCCAAGCTCCTGCTCCAGCTTTCAGGAAGCATAGCCCTGCTCTGGTCTAGTGATCACTTGTATCCCAAAGTAGTTTCCCCTTCTGCAGAATGTCAAGCATGAAAGGAAATAGCTCTGGGCTGTTCTATCCTGGGAAAAGGGAAGAGAGGAAGGGAAGTCAGTTACACCAAGGTGGTGTTGTGCAACCCCAATATTGTACTTTCCCTCTGAAACTGTCAGAGTGCTGGCATCTCTGCTGTAGATAAGAGGAGCTGGCTCCTCCAGGGATGGAACACTGAAATCCCTTTTCACTTGAAGTCAAAGGGAGAAAAATTACTCCATCTGGGCGATTTAAGCTACAGGCATGTTGGTTTGACACAGAGAATTTAGTGCTACTGGTAATACCCTGTAATTCTCCATGTAATCAACTAAAGAACTGTTCCATCCTAAATATTGCTGAAGGAAAACACAAACAAAGGAGCTTATAAAGGTAATGTTTTAAATTTATTTATATAAACAACTGTATTTTAACAACATTGTTGTCCTACAAAAATAAAGTGAAAAACAATTCACAGAATTTTAAATAAATAATCTCAAACATCCACAGAGTACGAAACACAGATTTCACAGGAATCCTTGCTGAAGCAGCCTGTAACTTAACTCAGCTGAGGAATTCCTTTGTACCTACCCAAAAAATAACTCAATCTGTCCATACTTGCCTCCCTTATGACTCTTTGCCAAACTCAGTTCCTGGGTTAATGGTAGTAGGGTGCTCTGAAGGGTGCCCAGAGCTAGATCTAACGGACAATTAGCATGAGGAAAAGGTGTCCAAGCAGTTTTCACTAGTTAGCACATACAGTACTGACCACCTTTGGATACAAGGGGAGAGAAGGTTTTCCCTTCTTCGTGCTTCAAACAGAGAAAGGAAAACAAATGCCCTTCTTGGTCCCACAGCATCCATACCAAGGACCACTCCAGATCAGTGACTGGCATTGACGGCTGCAGGAGAGCTTGGTTCAGCTGTTCATGGCCACAATTACAGACCTACCCATCACGAGGCATGGCTGCCCCTACACAAATCCATGGAAAGAGAAGCCACAGACAAACTACACTGCTGCCAGAGCTGGTACAACGCACAAGCCCCTACAAGTGCTTGAGAGTTCAGATGAAATAGAAAACTCAAGTCCTTTTCCACAAGTAGTCAAGAAATTTTGGGCAGGGGCACAGAATACCCGGTTGCTGCTCTATTCCAGTCTGAAGTGACATTTTCTTTTTCCCTATAGTTCCCCAGCTGCTTTTATGGGAAGATCATCTTCTACATTTCCTCTCTAGAAATTAAAAAAAGATACCCTTACATGCAAAGTCTGAAGTCCTATACAAGATCTTGTGTAACCTATGTGCCCAGATGAGACCAGATATTTTACTGCTGGATTAGGACAAATATGTCTAGGAGATTTAGTGCTGGCCAGTTTTAAAGAAACTTAAGCCACTTACTTAAAATACTTCTGTTTATAAATTATAAATAAAACATTATCCCTCCTCCCCCTCCCAATAAATAGAAGTACAAATTGCATGTACAGCTTCTGCATACAGGCAGAGATACCTCCTGTGCCTGGAAGTGCTACTGAATCTCTCAGCTCTCTGTGTATTTACAGAGCTGCTCAGTTTGTAGCTCCCCTGTTTCTGGGAGCACAAAGCCACAGCAATCCTAACTCCAGCTATACTATCCTCCTGTCCTTAGAGTAACAGACATTAAAATTACATTATCAAGTAGACCAGAGAACTACAGCTATGAAAGGAATTCCAGTGCCTTGGGCTAAGTTTAAGACCTCCCCAGAGTTACATTTAAAAAAAATCCTTATCCAAATGCAAGCAGCCTTGTATTGCAGCCTGAGAGTATCTCAGTGTCTCATTCTCACCTCCTTACACAACAATACACCCATCACACTTCCTTCAAAAGGAAGTAGAATCCAGGAAAAGTACTATTTTCTTTAAATATTTAAAATATTAAAAACGTTTTTTTAAAAAGTGGTAAAAAATTACTTTAAATATTGAAAACATTAAAAACATATTTTTCAAAAGTTGTAAAAATATTTACTTTCATCTAAATCCAGAAGTGGATTTGCACATAAGAGACATTAAGTTATGATACAAAGTGCTCTATCAGCCGAGAGGGAGAGGTAGTATCAACAACAAATGCAATGCATTTTCTGACCTTACATAAAGAAGTGAGACTCAAGTATTGGTTTTTTGTTCATTTTTGAGTGCTCATATGAAATCCATAATCTCTCCTGGCAGTTTTCATTAAGTCAGATTTTTTCTTGTACTTTTAAGTCAATAGCTGCTTTCAAGTTGCTGAGAAAAAAAGTTGCTTTTGTAGTGTTTATGTGACCTATGAAAACTGACAGGCAGAATCACCACCACTCCCCTTCATCAAGTATTAAAACAATAGGAAAAAGAAGGTGGAACCTTTGTCCACTTTGGAATACATCGTTCTGTTACAGAAGATTTTAAACAAGGGATTCACCACTGTCAAGCTGAAACACAGAAAATCCCTTTTGTAAATGGAAGCCTTACCTCAGTAAGGAATTTAAGGCAACCCTCACAATGAAGATGCTCAAGTTGGTTTTTTAAATACTAAGCCATAAATAGAATAAATAACACAGTTAAATAAATAAATAGATAGATAGCTGGATTCCTACAGCTCGGCAGAGCGCTCTTTCAGCAGGAGTGTGGGGTTGATATCTTCCATGGCAGTTTTTGAGGTACTAACGTTAATTGTGGCCTTGGTGGGCTCGGGAGGCAGGATGTGGAAGGCAGTGAAGGGACAGCCCTTGACGTTGTTGCAGATGAGCTTCTGCAGGGAGGCCGTGTTGACGATGTCAAAGCCCACCTTGCCCCCGAAGGTGCTGGGCTTCCAGTACTCGGGGGAGCAGATGGCGTTGCCCATCAGCCCCTTCAGGGAGAACGGTGCCCCGATCTCCACCATGGTCTCGCCAAAGATGGCCCCGGGCCGGGGCTTCTCCACCAGCAGGCCTGGGTACAGCTCCATGGCGTCAATGTCCCCGTACAGCTCCTCCAGCTCTGCTGCCATCTCTTTTTCTCCTGCAGCGAGTAAAAATTGTAAGTGGAAAAATCCCATTTTCTGTGCAAGACTGTCCTGTCAAGCCCAGTAATGACACTGCAGGACTCAGTGGGCATTTTAAAACAATGTCTCTCATTTGCTGGGAAGGATGAGGACTGTTACCTGTAAGCTCCTCAAAGGATCGGAACGGTTTCAGCATGAAGCGTTTCCTGTACTCGTTCAAGGACTGGTACCTCATCTGCCTGCTTTGGTCAATGGAGGCCTTTGCCACTTTCTGTACTGCAACTGGAACGTTCTTCCCACCAGCAACCTGTTCAAGAAAGAGGAAAAGCTGTAAGATCTCCTGATATGAATCATAAGGAAGTTGTGCCTTTCTAGTGATTAGTTTTAAATAGCTTTATCCCATTCCCTTGTCCCACCCCTGCTCATGCCTCTGTTCACAATCAACTTGAGGAAGGACCTACCCTGCCAGCGCTTTGCTTGGAGAAAGATTTGACCATATGGGAGAGTCCATGCTCCAGCATGATGGAGTTGTTGTAGAGGAACTGCTGGAAGGTGTACTCCTGGTCATGGATGTGGAAGGTGTCAGGCAGCAATGGGTGCCAGTGGTACAGGGTGTTGAACTCGGCTGCGATGCGGTTCTGGTACTGGAACCTCTGGTTGAAGAGCAGCTCAGGGTCAAACTTCAGCTTGAAGTGGTACCCACTCAGGTGCTGCACATAGTCCTCTATAACAATCTTGATTGTCTCTCCTGTTGGACAAAGGAACAGGAGATAATGTTGCTTCTCTTCAGTGGCAGGGAAAATACCATTTCTGAACTTTTAAAAAATATACTACAGTGATCAAGACAACAAACACTTTTCTGTAATCTCCTCTAGAAAGCAATTAGTGTATTTTATGTGACATGAGGATTGGAACAGTACTTCAGATCCCAAGAGATCTGGGCTGTGGGTAGTGAGGTGTTTTCTACAGCCTGTTTTCCCCCTCCCAAGATACAATTCCTTGCAGCCTCCACAGAACAGCACACACCAGTATTTACTCTGTGTTCAGTTATACAATATCCCTAGGATAGAGGGAGGAGATAATGAAGAAAGTTGATGCCTGAAAGCAAATCTCAGCTTCTGAACTATGTAATACAATTGTCTCAGTTATGGTTTCAGCTGGGGCAAGGTTTTTTCCAGCATAGAGCACATCACCATTTATATAAGATGAAATATCACTGGGCACACAATTAGACAGGAGAACTATGCAGTTACATTTTACACAACCTTCTGAACTTTAGACTTAATCACAGCCTTTCTTTTAAAGCATACCTGAGCTGACCCAACCCTAGGGGAAAAAAAAGCCCCAGATCAGGGAGCCTGAGGTCATCCAGCCTCACAGGCTTTCTCTGAGAAAGGAACCTAAGCTTCCTGTCTTTTCACTGCTTTCAGTTCTGCTTCCCTCAGATAAGAGAACTAAGAGTCGCTGAGTTTTCTTCAGCTCCCTCTTTAGCAGAGCTGCACCTCAACACAACCCCAGCCACTCATGCCCCGATTTATGGGATAGCTTCGCCCTCACTCCAGCCATGCAGGCTGGAGCTGCCCAGAGCAGCAGGGGCTCTCACCTATCAGTATGAGCCGGGTGGTCTGGAAGAGCTGCTCGTCGTCCCAGTCAGGGTGCTGGCGCTTGAGCACGTCGCAGACGCGGTTGTGCTCGCGAAGCCAGATCGTGGCGTACATCATCAGCCCCGGCACCAGCCCGAACACCTCCTGCCCCACGGAGAACTGCAGGTGCTCAGGCACGTGGGGTGGGTACAGCATCTCTGCCTGCGTGTCCCGCACCGTCGGCGGGTACATTTCTCCATTGATCATCTGTGCGAGGGGGAAACGACAGGAGCTGTGAGCTCTGACTCACACTTTAGATCACCTACAACATTCACACAGCACTAATTTAGGAAATCTATGCCATTCAGTAAGAAGGTAGGAATTCTGAGCAAAGACATACCTGGTATTTTAGCTTTCCATCCTTTCGAAGCCTCAGTTTAAGTTGTCTCTCCAGAGTCTCTCCATAAATGTGGTTCAAGTCAACCTATAAAATAAGAGCATTTGGGACATGAAGCCAACCTGCATTTTTTGCTATTTTAGGATAAGTCCCACTTCTATGGATTGGATACCAATAGGAGTTCACCCCCTAGATGTTTACTTTTAATTATATTACCTCTACCTTATATGTATCATGCACCAATATTTAAGATGAAGCCAAATTATTTCCTGGCAACTGGTGCCATCTCTGCGTAACAGGAGGTTGTTACATCAGCAATTTAAAAGGTCTCTGTTTAAAGTCTCAGCAACTTTTTATTATGCAGACAGCTTTCTATATATACACACACAGTTTATAACTTTCATTTGGACATAGGAGCGACACTTGTAGTGAAGAACTCTTTGTCCAAAGATGCCTGTCTTGTAGGTAAAGATCTTAAATCCAAATCTGCTTTTGAAGTCCGTTTTAAACTAAGGCTATTAGCAGTACATAAGCAATATTGAAGTGCTGGATACAGCTCTTTGAAACTGACTGGATATGGACTACATCTAACATGCTTTAGGTGAAAGCAGATTTTAGGGAACAATAAGAGATCATTGGGCAGGTATTTTAAACAGAACCACTTGTGCAGAGCACACGGTTCTGACCCGGGAAGAGAGGTTGCCAAACACTGGAATTTGGCCTGAGGAACAGTTACAGAAGGGGTAATCCGATGGGATTGTGTGCACAGGTGTTTGTGTCCCCTGGCAACCCAGAGGATGCCATTCCAGCCATTCCAGCCGCTCAGCAGCTCCCAAAGAGCATGAGCCATGTCCCCAGCCGTGTCCCCAGCTGTGACCGTACCCCGTGGCCGAGTGCTCTGGTGAAGGCAGGGCCCTTCTTGTGGTCCGTCTTGAAGAACTGGTGGGTGAAGTGCTGGGCGAAGAATGTGAACATCACATTTGTGCCCTGTGGGTCGGGAATAAACTTTCTCCTCAGCAAAAACTTCTCCACGATCAGCTTTGAATCCGGAAGCTCCTTCTTACCTGTGGGAGAAACAGATAGTGAGATACTCAAGACCACTTTATGCAATACTGATGTTTATTCCCAACGAAAAGGCTTAAGACTTTCAGCGGAATATGATGACAGCAGATTAAAAACAAGGAGAATTACCTACATTTCTATAGTTGCTTTTTTGATTTAATTAGAAATGTCTAAATCCCCTTCTTTTAGCATACAACTCAATAGCAAGGACCAGAATAATATATTTTAGATCTTTAAACAATATATCCAAAACATGGTTATTCTTAAAGTCAACTACCCTGAAAAAAGGCTAGAGACAAGCAGGTCTCATAGGAACTACTACTTATTTCTTCCTCTTAGAATAGACCAAGCAATCATTATGTGTCTGGTTTATTCCTCACCTTTAACACCCATTGGTGTTGGGCAGTCAAGTCCTACTGGTGGAAGGCTTCTCGTGTAGTAGGAAAGATTGGAATAAGCTTCCCAGCTTTTGTAATTGTAGTCACTATTGTAAGTTGGTGGGCTGTCAATCAAGTGTGATCTTGCTGAAGGACAGATAAATATATGGTTATTTTTAACTGTACATTTTAGTCTCAAAAAGTAAATCACAAAGCCAGATCTTTTTTATATATTTGGCAGCAGTTTTAAATTCCAGTTACTGATGCTAAATGTGATTACAGTTACTGAGTAACAGTACTGGATCCTGGCTGATCAGATGGATCTCACTATTAACACAAGCAATAGGGTGCCAAGGTCATGTCAGCAAAATCCTGGACTCTTGCAGAAAGCAGAATCAAGCTGCACTTCAGCATGTTTCATACAAGCCTGCATCACGCAGAAGTCTTAAATTCTGGTGTTTTAACTTTAGTGCAATTTAGGCTGCTTGGTTTGTAGACAGATCAATTCAGTGCAATATTCTGGAGTAAGCTTTGAGAGGAATGGAAGAGACAATTCACACTTACACGTTAGTACGTATCTCATAATAGCGTCCCGTAAGAAGGGAATGTTGTTGATGATATTCCAGACTCCTTGGAAGTGGGTGAGGATGTAATGGACAGTGTTTGGTGATGGTTTCAGCGCTACCCTCAGCCACGTGAAGAATTCCGCTGCGAGCAACAATGGGAAGGTTATTATTAATTAGCTGATGGAGGATAACCTGCAATGGTGGAATTGGCTCATGCGCTTCATTTCCGC
The DNA here is from genome assembly GCA_009812075.1 of Sialia sialis. Taxonomy (NCBI): domain Eukaryota; kingdom Metazoa; phylum Chordata; class Aves; order Passeriformes; family Turdidae; genus Sialia; species Sialia sialis. Next base: position 5,990,846 of record VRYO01001717.1, on the reverse strand, counting down.
GGAGAGGGGTGTGGGACACTCACGTGTGCTGCAGTTCTGCCCGTAGTAGCCTGTCCTGGTGCAGTCACACTCGTAGCGATCCGGCCCAGCCGTCATGCAGACGCCTCTGTTCTGGCAGGGGTTCGAGCAGCAAGGGTTGGCTGCGGGGTAACCAGAGCTCGGGTTAGCATCTCTGCAATACACTCCCACCTTCCCAGGGCTTTGTAGAGCGAACGAGAATGCCCTGGGGTTTAACGCTGATCAGGAAGGCATCTCAGCGGCCGTCCATCCACGAGAACCCCTGGGCTACCAGGCAGCAGCTTTTAAAAGAGCAGCAATTCGCCTCTCGTCTGCTCCCCTCAGGAGGGGAGATCATCCCTCAGAGGCCAGCGGGGGGCTGGCACCCACACAGAGCAGAGAAACGGCAAGAGAGCGAGGAGCACGGAAAGCAGAAAGGCAAAGCGCGCGTTCGTGCGGGGCGGACTCACCGGCGCGGCCGGCGGCCAGGAGCGCGGCCAGCAGGGCTAGGGGCAGCAGCGGCATGGCTGGGCTGGCGGGCTGGCTCGGCAGCTCCAAGTGCCGCCCCTACTGCACATCCCGTATTTATAGTGGTGTCGAGTGGAACCCGGCTGAGTCACCGGCGGAAGCATGAGGCCAGCCAAGCGGGGGAATTTCTCCTCCCGCGCGGCCCGGCCCGCCCCGCCTGGCCCCGCTCGGGGCAGGTGTGAGGGACGCCTGCGGGCGGCTGAGGGGACGGGCCGGGCTCCGGCCAGCGCGGGGCTCCGCTGACTGACGGCTTGCTGTTTATTTCATTCATTAGCCGGAGGGCTGCGAGCACTCGTGCTACGAAGCGCTACGAACAGCGGGAAGGGAGGAATGCTGCAGGGAATTTCGTTTTACTTTAAATTCAGGCTTCCCCCCACCCCCAGCTGCACTGTAAACAAATTTTCCCTCATTTCTTTGAGAATACTTTATCTTTTGGTCATAGACTAGTTTTTATTAATCAGAATGCTTTGCTACTATTTTTAGTCCCTGTTGCGTGAGGAGCAACAATGAAAGCAGGAGGATGTCATGCGGTTGTGCAACCCCACAGTGTGGAGCTGCACTTTCGCCCTCGAGGTCAGGATTAAACACCAAAAAACCATAGTGGCTTCAACAAAGATAGCTTGTGAGCCTGATGGTGTTTGAATTACAAATCCGTGACTTGACAGAAAGTGGATTCGGGCCAATTTAAACATAATCTTATTTTTGGCCCCAAAGTATATTGTAGTCAGTGAGTAATTTGTGTACATCAGTAGTGGGTCTTCCTGGATGTTTTAGGATGAAAAGCTGCATAATCAACAGAAGGCAGATAATATTTTTTTATACATTTGCATGCAAAAGCCACAGGCATAGCAGAGAATGTCAGTCGGCCCAACTGAACCAGGGGCTACTGGAACCTGTGGCCACATCTTGCTCAGTCTTATCAAATGTAAAAAAGGTGATATTTTGTTCTTGCATAAGCCAAATCAATTAATTATGGAATGCTGGTTATTCCGTGGATCAGGCTATGGCACACACAGCGCCATGGTCTACGCACATTTTCATACATTTCATATGTCCATCTCACACTGATTTTGTTCCATCTCATGAAGCTTTTGTGGATGATAAGACCTCACTGCAAACGGCAGGCATGTGAGACATTTTGTTTAAATAATGTGCAGAGGAAAAAGTTTCTAGAGTGTAGAACCAGCAACCTTAAGGGGAAAACGGAAGTAATTGTATGTTGTCAATTGCCCCTAAAATGATAAGACAAAGGTAAGTGTGCTATGATTTAGAGGACCCTGGAGATATAGATAACTGATGATGCTTAAAGTTTTCATGTATTGTAATTAATCAATATGTAAACCAAGAAACAGGGCAGAACTCCAGGCTTTGGAGAGGATGTTTCCCCTTGTGAAGCAGTACTTCCACAGCTGGAAAACCAGGCAGTGCCCCCCACGTTCCACCCAAAGATGCATTCAGTGTGACATGACCTCTCTTGAATCTGATTTTGGCTGGGGAAGGTCACTTGTTTGACTCTCCACTGCAGTAGAATTGAAGGGATTCTCCAGCTTTCCCAAATAATGAAAAATCAAGGAGATAAAATAGCACTGCTTCTCTGAAGGCTGCCCTTCCTCACTTGTTGCTTTGGGATTAGCTCAGGTAAAGAACTGGTTATATGTTGGAAAGGGAATTTTTTTTTTAAATGAAAGTTTGCTGTGGCAGGATTCACCACCAGGTGGAGATTTTATGCATCAAGTAAGTGCTCTTTTTGTTTTTAGCACATAAACCCTCTTTGTTAAGAATTAGCGTTATTTTTCTTTCTGTTACATGAAGTACGTTTTGGTCCAGGTGAGAGCAGCCTGTGGAACAGAGAACCTTCGTCAACCTCAGCCTCTTTGCATTCACTGACATTTCTGGAGGAAATTCCCTGAAGCTGTTCCTGTTTCTGTTTTTGGTTTAACTGCATAGATTCACACCTTTCTGAGGCAAGGGTTCAGGACCGAGGATGCAGTGACCTGTAAGGACTGACATGCTTCAGTAATGCCACCAAAAGAAGGGGAGATGGAATGGCAGCAGGGAAAACATTGTCTCTCGGCACCGGTGCTGCTCCATTTTGCAATGGGTCAGCTGAAGACAGCTGAATTAGCACTGAATTTATCCTTGAGCCTTTTTTATGTGTTTGAAGTATTTTTCCTCTCTTTGTGACTATGGTAATCTCATGTTTTATAGCGCAGTAGTTCATGGGCTGTGATTCAGTTTCATTTGCTCTGTGCCCTTTTCCTGCTCTTTTATGGCAGAAAAAACTCAATCTGAAGTTTGCTGTCAGTTTGGATGCGTTGCTCCCAAAGCAAACACACTCTGAGGCTGGTCAGACACAGATACGATAACAGTCCTGGATGTCCTGAAAATGTTATTGAGAACTGAAGGATCTTCCAGGGAAGTTGGTGTCTTTAAGCTCCTGTTTTGTGCCTTTTGCAGTATCAGAACTCTTAATAGAAGGGTTTGGTTTTGAAATTGCTTTGTGCTTTCTTGGGATCACCCTGGCCAGGCAACTGGGCTCCACTTCTCTGTCTCCTCCTGCTGTGTGCTCATAGAGCACTGATCACTTGGGTCCCAGTTTCATTGGCACCCTAGGCTATGCTGGAAAGCAAAAGTTCTCATTTCCTGGTTTGGAGACAAGGGAATTTTGCTTATTTTCCCCAGGAAAATCACAATAAAAAGGTACCTCCTTTATGGAGTTTCCAGGCTACCGCAATTTTGTAATTGTTCGGAACACAAATTAATTCCAGGCAAAACTACGTATAAATATAGAGGGTGTGAGAGCTGGGAGCTGGATTGCCTTGCCCTCAGGAGAAATCCCATGGATAGTGATTGGCAAGGAACGTTTGTGCATGGGCTGAGGCTGCTGGCACACACCTGTTCTAGGGGGACCAGGAGCAGGAGGGTGAGCTGGGAGCTCACCTCAGGGGGTTATCTGTGCGCATGAGTCATTGTGCAGGGAAATGGAGCGTACCCTGTTATCCAAATTAGCTTCATTTGGGGTTGTTTTGACTCCTGGAATTATATTTTTTAAAATGTGCAAATAAATAGGTGAGTGGCACAAAATCTACATCTGACTTAGGCAAGACCTGAACAAGTTTGAGTCCCCTCTTTTATTTTCCTTTTTAGAGCAGCTTCCCTTTGGACGTCAGCTGCTGGGAAACAACATAAATCCACAGCTTGTGTTTTATTTGCAAGCCAGTAAGAGTTTTGAGGAATGCTTTCCAATGTGATATATTTTATTTTATCTGTAACATCTGCATAGAGTAAGCCCTGCTCAACAAACTCTTTCCAAGACTCTGTTTTTAATAATGTCTCTGAGTTCTTGTTTTAATTCCCTGGCATTCTTGATAGACCTAGTTCTAAGTTAGAGGCTGTAATGAAACAGGTGAGAAGAGTGACTTTACATCAGATTTACCTGCAGAGATGAGGTGTGAATTGAGACACCTGTACAGTGCTGTGTGGTGCCCAGGTTTCTCCCAGGCCTGTTGGCTTTGCAAATTTTTTGCCAGATACCTATATGTTATCATGACTACCAGCATCTGCACACTGCTTGGAACATGATACACATCAAATTGTTACCAAACCAGAGAGGAAAAGAACAAAAGAATTGCTCCATTTTGCTCAGCTTAAATGTGGATCTGTTGGAGAGCAAGACTGAGCTCTTTCCTTGTGAGGTGCCCAGACGCTGAATCCCCATTATTTTAAATGGAAGGGAATGAGTGAAGCCCCTGCAGAAATGGCTTTCAGAACTGTGTTTTTTTTTCTTCAGATGAAGTGGATTAGATGATTCCTTTCCTCATTGGCACTCTTGGTAGTCACAACTTCAGTCCTGCCTGACTAGTTCCTGACAAACAAGCCCTAAATGACTTAAACTCAGCTTGAAGCTGTCTAGGATGACCTTATTCCAAGCAGTGTAGATGAATGGAAGATGAAACACAACATTTTTATCCTATATGGTAGTTGGAGGCAGAGGCTGACTGAAAATTTAATCTTTTTTTTAAGTCACCAGACTTTAAATTCCTTTTTATAGTGAAGAGGAAGGCCATAAACATGAGCTATTAGATAAGATTTGGGCAGCCACACTCTGGATTAGTGGCTGCTTCGCTTCAGATGATTTTTCAGAGACTTTGTTTGGATACACTCATCTATGGGATTTTTTTTTTTCCCTATATAAGCTGTACCTATTAAAATGGAAAATATTCTTTGTTGTTTCTTGACTGAAGGATATTTTATTTATTGCCAATTGTTATTGGCAAGTGTTACCAAAGTTTAAGCTGTGAACTTCCTCACTCCCGTGATCCCGGGATTTGCAGAGCCCCTGTTTTTTCCCATCCAGCCTCCATGTGTTTCTGATGTGGACATTTGATCACAGGCAGCTCTGAAATACGTCATCAGATTTTGTAACTGCCTTACTTAAAGAAACGTCAGCTGACATTTTATCTGCTTTTGGTCATGGGCTGCAACTCACATTAAGGTAATTGCTTCTGCTGTGCCTTTTTAGACAGCATTGTGTATTGAAATGCTATCATTCTGTGGGAAACCTGCACAGAAAACCCTCCTTAGAGAGATTTCCAAATACTTCCCTCCTCAATGCAGATGCTAGAATTTTCTTTTAGCAACTTCCTGCTGTGAAATCTGTCGTCCAGCCTTATGGTCTTTTGTTGTGCAAATACAATCATGTGGAATTTTCCTTTGCTTCAAGCACATGGACATTAAACTGGATAAGGGAAACTGAAGAGGTTTTGCTGAGTGGAAAATTGTGTCAGTGTAATGCTTTCTAACATAAAACATGCTTTTGGCTACTGGAGTTTATTTAGCTTTATTCATTAACCCCATTTTTCATTCAGCTTAAAGAAAGGAAACATTACTTCTGCAAATAAGGCTTTTTTTTTTTTTCTACGAGAGCGTTTACCAGATCGGTTTACAGCAGTGCAAAACCTGCTGTTCCACCCAGTAAGCTCTGCTCTGCTGGATTTTGTAAGGTTGTCTGTGAATTCATGGTTTCATGGAATCACAAAATCCCAGGACTCTTTGGGTTGGAAGGGATCTTAAAGCCCATGCAGTTCCATGCAAGAACATCTACCACTAGTCCATGTTGCTCCAAGCCCATCCAGCCTGGCCTAGGACACTGCCAGGCATCCAGGAGCAGCCATGGCTTCTCTGGGCACCCTGTGCCAGGGCCTCTCCACCCTCAATATCCTTCCCAAGATCCCATCTGACCCCGCCCTGTGCCAGTGGGAAGCCATCCCGTGTCCTCTTCTTCTATCCCTTGTCCAAATCTCCCTCCAGCTCTCCTGGAGGCCCTTTAGGCACTGAAAAGGGCTCCAAGGTGTCCCCAGAGCAGTGATATCCAGTGCTTTGAGAAGAGGGAAGCTTCACTCTGAAGCTCCTTGGTGTGACCCTTTCCTTGGTGCCCATAGGGCAAGTGCCACCAAGGTGCCCCTGGGCTCTTGAATCCCTAGAGGAGATTCAAATATTTATACTGAGACACTGAGTTCCTTAAAACTGACTCTGGCTCTTCCCAGCTGGAGGCTGGAGGAGTCACCTAGTGTCAGCCACAGAAGAATGTTCCATGACACAGCTCCCATGGCAGCCCTTGGGATGGACAGTGCCCACATAAATTATGGCTGTGGGTTGCACCAGGGTGGGGAGGCTCCTGGAGCAGGCTCTGCCCACTGCAGCATACTCAGACTCCCAAGGCTCCTCTCTACTTATCTTCACTTCCAGAATTAAATCAGGACTGTTTTCCAATAGCTTGTCACTTTGCCACACTTCCAACATACCCTTACAATTAAAAAAAAATAGGAAGAAATTAAGAAATAAAAGGGATGAAATTATATTGAATGAGCTGATAACTGGTGAGGGAAATGGACTCGGTGACCAGATGAAAATTGTGCCTCATGATCCTTTTCCATAACAGGCCTCCATAAACTCAAATTATTTGTAGTTACCACTGGAATTGGAAGCACTTGAAGAAATACCCTGAGTTCAACTACTCAGGTCAGAACAAGACTAAGACAATGTACACCTCAGGAGAGAAAAACTGGATAAATTCCTGCTTTATTCAAAGTAAAATTAGATGATTGGGAAGGAGACATCACATCATATTGTGTCTTGCCAAGACATATGACTCTAAGCAAAAGCAGATCATCTGGAAATTGCTCAAATGCTTTTGTACTTTTTGAGATGGCAAATTATGCAAAACCTGGCCGGCTGACTGGGCTTAAAATCCAGCCTCTAAGGAAACTGTGCCGTGGAGATGCTCATCAGGAGATAAAGCCTCGCTGGCTTTGACTCCTCTCCCTAGAATATGTAGTTAGGGAAAACATATAATGATCAAAGTTACAGAAATAGAAAATAATTAAGGATCTACAAGCCCTGCAGGGCTGTAAGAGCTCAGACCCACTGCCCAGAGAGTTTGTATCTGCCAGAAAAAACATCCCAAGTCTCTTTTCGGTGCTAGCGCTGCGTCAGTCATCCCTCTTCAGGAACATCATCTATTTATTTGCTATTTGGATATCTTGGGGAGCCTGAAACCATCCAGGTGCCCCATGAGCCTGCAGAAACAGCTCTTTGCAAACTGGGGATCATAGGATCTTGCAAGGGAAAGACCTTGGAGACCATCAACTCCGACTATGATTCCCAAGGGAATGTGTTCTCATACAAGAGTGTTTGTCCCAGGAACTGAAGTGCCCAGGTTAGGGACTAACTCATTCTGGTTGAATTACTGCTTTTAGAAGTAAAGTGTGTGAATTTATGGTTCTTATTATTGTCCTTCACACAACTCATCCAATATAATGAATTTTAATGGTGTTTCTTTGTGGAGAAGTTGTAAATTTGACGTGTCTCTCTTCTAGTATTTTTCTGTTTAATCAGAGGCAGTCCTGACTATACTTTGGGATTTATTTCTCATCCTGACCCCCGGTGTAGAGAAGATAAATCATACAAGCCCAACAGAAAACAATTAGCTTGTCTGATTTCTATGCTATGGAAACTCTGTGCTGGTTGCCTCTCTGTGTAGTGCTTGGAGGGAGTTCATTAAGTAAATGAAGGCTTTGCAGCATTCTGGTGGTGTGTGTTATTTTGGGGTTTAGTTTCGATGGCATTCTTCCAGGGATTGTTTTGGAGAGAGTTGACAGTAACCTAGGGCCAGTTGGCTGGAGGCCAGGTTAAGGTAGAAATAGCAGGGTTTATGTCACCAGCACAGAGCTCCGTCTGGCCAGCTAATTTTGGGCTGGTGCTTCTTTGAGGCATTGGCAGTTCCTGCGTGTGACTTGTTCCAACCATCACAAAGGCTGTCACAGCCTTGGGACTGACCATCAGTGGAGCCCAGGCCAGCAGCCAGTGGCAGGGCTGGTGGGAATCACAGTTCCCTTCTTTTCCAGGAGCTTTTCTATGCCTGCAGCTCCAGAAGGGGTTCAGCTTTTCCTGGGGAAAGAGCACCTGACTGTCTGCAATGCCTGTGTTTCCTCTTGAATCGTTTTCTGTGGGAAGGGCCAGAGCTGCCGTGCAAACTGCTCCCTGTGGCTCCTCTCACCACAAACACACTCCTCTACCCTCTCTCCTGGACTCCATGAACTGGGATCATCCAGGGTTGGGCCCATGTGGGGTGGCTGGGAATAGAAGTGTGGATGTGGCAAGAGAGACCTCCTGAACTTCTACTCGCTGAACTTGTGTGAAAGGCTGCAGCTCCTGCCCAGATTCACTAAATATGGATTGTTCCACACAGAATAATTCCGAAGCATTGCAATTTAGCTCCTGGGGATTTTAAATGTTGATAGACTTTCCAGAGGGTAGGAAAGAGGGGAAATATTTACATGTATAATATCTTTCAAGCCTATTTCTGTTATACTTGAGCAATAGGAATGCTGGGCCCCTTACCCAAGGCTCTTTTCTCCCTGCTCTGCAGCACTAATGAATGGAAATGAGTAAAGGTAGGACTGTGAGCGGTGCTGAGTGGGGAAAAAGCCCCCAACAAATGCAAAGCAGAGCAGGAATCACCAAGTAACTACATTGCATCCTTTTCTGTGTGCTGCACCCAGTGAGCATACAACATTTTCATATCAGGTGATTTGTTACCTGCTCCAAAACAAGTCTCTGCAGCCCCATGGAGATTTACATTGCAATGATTTGGATGCTCTACTTATCATTGGGCTGAAATGTTTTAGTGATTGCCAATTACCTGGAAGTCCTCCTCAGTGCAAGATAAGTATGAAGTAAAGAACTTATGCACAGCATCAGAATTTGGACAGTTAAAATGTTTATGGTGGACAGGAGTGAGACAAGCCTGCTTGCAGAACTCCTCAGGTCCAATGGTTTCGTACACTGCTGGATAACACTTATCTAACTTGGAACCACTCCCTATGCAAAAAACCAAAACGACTTCAGGCTTGCAGTCATCAAAAATTGTGTTAATTGAGGTGTTTCATTTCATACCCTAAGGCTGTTTGTATTTCATCCAGGTGAACATTTCAAAACATCCCCTTCCCAGGTGTTCTGATTCCAGCATAATTAGGAGGGTGATTTTAACTTTACTTTTTCTCAGCTGTTCCATTTTGCTCTGATGCTTAATGAAAATATTAATAAAGACTTCACCTCCTGTACATTAAAAACTGTTTTTCCATCTGATATAACTCTGTCCTTATCTTAAGGTGAATCTTTTTCTCTCACTTTGAATTTCATATTTGATATAGCTATTTTTAACCTTCTTTTTAAATTACCAGTATCTGGAATCAGTCCTGATTTTGGGATGGAGTGCTCGTCCCTGAGCTCTAATGCCTGTTGTGCCTGGGATCAGGCATTCATGAGCAGGAGCACTTCTAGAGAACGTCTTTAAATACAGTCACTCTGGGCATATCTGTATCCATTTCCAGGTGGAATAGTACATTTGATACTTGTGTTCCACATTTGCAGAATTTTTCTTTAAAATACAATGTTTTTTTCTTGAGGATATGCAAAGTGCTTTGTTTTGACAAGAGCTGAAATTATTTTAAGTCAAGCCTGGTAAAGGCCCTTTCCATTCACCTGGGGTGGATTAGAAGTGTGACTTCCTAGAGAGGCTTTAGAGTCACAGAATCAGGTTGGAAAAGACCTTCAGGATCATGCAGTCCCATCTGTGACCAACGACCAGAGCTAGACCAGAGTGCTCAGCCCAACAAAGCCTTGTCAGCCAGACCAGAGCCCTGAGTGCCACATCCAGTCATTGCTTGAGCACCTCCAGAGATGGGGACTGGACAGCCCCTGCCAGTGCCTGCCCACCCACAATTTTGAGTTGTAAACCTGCTGGGTGTTGTGGCTAGGGGGAGATGCATATAAAAACCTCTGGGTGGGAAAAAAAAAAGGAAAAGAACCTTTATTTTGCTACACTCAAAACTGAAAGGTAATAATTAACATGAAGGTAACCAAGGCTAAAATAAATATTTTGTTTAGTTACTGAATAAAGTACCATTAGGCAAATGAGATGACAAATTTGAATTGACGTGCATCCTAAAATAATCCAATACAAATTTTGCAGGAGTGATAGCCACTGCTGCCGTCCTTTGAGGTCACACTTCCTCCTTTTATCCTTATGACGTAATGTAGGCTGGGAGCTGTGTGAGCCTTGTTTGCCTTCCTGTTACAGGAGCTGTTCAGCTCCCTGAGGTTGTCAGAAACCCCTGAAACCTCCTGAAAAGTTTATGTGGGATTATGAGGAGCTGCATCAAGCTATCCCTGTGCCACTGGGATCATGTGTTCAGCTCAGAGACTGGATTTAAGGAATAATGGGCATGGCTAGGTGATAATTTTTGGCTTCATGTTGTTCTTATGTTTGAACAGAGAATAAAGGTGAAAACATAGCAAGAGCAAAAATAACCATCTGTTTTTAGGTTCTCACTGCCATTGTCTTCCCACTTTGGTATGAAAAAGAAAAAATGCTGGTTTTCAAAATATTTACCAACTGAAAATTCCCGGCAAGTTGCTCTCAGCTGGGTGTGGACACACACATGATTCAGTCCATTTTTAGAACCCCAGAATCCCAGAATGGTTTAGCTTGGGAAGGACCTTAAGGCCCATCCAGTTCCACCCCCTGCCGCTTCCACTATCCCAGGTTGTTCCAAGCCCCATTCAGCCTGGCCTTGGACACTTCCAGGGATGGGAGTCCACAACCTTTTCCTGATGTTGAAAGTCTGCAAGCCACGGATAGTGATGTACATTACGAGCCTGTTCTGTCTCCTCTTCCTGACTCTGACCTCAGCCATTCTCCTGGCCAGGTTTCCAGTATTTATGTTTTATGAACTTTATTAGATAAATATATGTAAGGCATAATAAAATTAATTTAAACAGAAAATTGTAAATAAGAAAAAAAATATTTAACAAATCAACATTTTGGGGAGAGAACACCAAATTTATCCACATGTCTGGCAAAATAGTGACTCTTTTGGGCTGTCTTTTTACAACTTTGAAAATGAGAAAGGTGGAGCCAAAATAATGGTTTACAAAGGACTTTGATTTAATCCTGTCTGGTGGATATCTACCTTGCAAGTGGCACAACCTTGTGCCCATCCTTTAATGCACAGAATTGTGATGAGGAAAAGTGGACTCTGATGTACTCAGCTCTAAAGAGCCATGCATCTCTGTAAGGATGAAAAAAATAGGAATTAATACAAGTGGGACCCTGCTGGAAAAGCTTTAGGAATGGTTGAACCTGAGGAGAATTGAATGGGAGGTTTAAGCTGCTGACACATGCCCCAGAACAAAGATCATCCAGGTGTGTGCACTGTGTTACAGATTTTCCTGTGATGCTTCTGCTGCTCTTCCAATGCGTGACCTGCCTCGTTCAGAGAAGGGTGAGGACCCATCCGTGTATTTCCAGACACCAACCATAGATATTTATGTTCTCCCTTACGCTCAAAGATAATCACTTAAGGAGATACGTATTCTTAAGAGCAAACCCATTGCTGTCTTTGCTATTAATGGCATTATCGATCATATGAATGCTCTCAAATTTTCACCTAATCCCAGTTTCAAAGCATCTATATTTTCTCACTTCTTCTGACACAACATGGGGGCAATGCAGGGTTTTATTTAAAAGAAAGCATAATATTAGGAAGTGGAATAATTACTTGTTTTGCATCTTTCTAGTTTGTCACAAATCTCCATGTTTACCCTTTTATGCAAGGCACTATGTTATCACCTTAAGCTTTATCCAAGATATCCCTGGAGAAATAAGCAGGTAAATTTGTTCTTCCAGAGCTAGAAGAGGAAGGGTGACTTTAAGATTAAAATTAGGCTTTTGCCATTAGCTTCATGTGCAGCCTGATGAGAATTGTTCAGGTTCCTGTGCCAAACCCCCAAGTGTAAGAGCAGAGGAACAGGACTGGTTTTTTACCTCTGCCTTGTCCCCTCGGCAGGGGTACACTTTGGAATTCCTACTGAATTCATCATGCCTGGGATGCAAGGGCAGTGGGATCCTATGTCACAAAGTGCAAATAATCTTGCCAACAAGATGGATTGAGGGTTGTGATCATTGGATTGGCCTTCCTTATGCATTTCAATTATGTAAGAGAAATTTCCAGGTCACTCCATGCATGCTGAGGAGGGATCTGCAAGTGAATTGTCTTGTACTCATGTTTGTTCAGGTCCATCCATGCTCAGACCCAGCTTATTGGGTTTCCAGACATGAATCCATGACCCCTTCCTTCCAGGATGACTCTTGCCCATGTGCTCTCAGTTGCTTGTGGAGCATGACTTCAGTTTTCTCAAAGCCAGACTATTTCCAGCTGAAGATTTGGGATCCTGATCCCATTTATTGATCCCTAACCATCCCCTGAATATCTCTCTCCTACCACATATTAGCTGTATCTTGTACCTATTTTATCAAAACCAACTACACAGTGGCATTTGTCTTAAGTTTGTTCCTGTCACTATCCAAAAGATCAAATTTCCCAGTCCTTCCAGCAAGCAGAGACACAGGATTGGCTGAGCAGAATCACAGGTGTGAGTTTCAAAATAAATCAGTAGATTAATCTGAAAAGAGCGGAGAATTAGGGCTGATAATTCAGTCAAGTTTTTTCATAGAGGGAAGAGTTTCACAGTTGAAGACCTGTGAGAGTACCCAAGAATTGCAACTTTTGATTAACATTAGCAAGGTGAAATTAAATCTGGAATCAACAAGGATACAGGAACATCTTTGCTGTACAGAAGAGCATCTAGCTGCCAGAGAGCGATGAGCATCCTGGTGGAAAGCATCACTCCTAATCTTTCAGCTTTCTTGGCAGCAATTTTTACCTTAAGAGTAGAGAGATCCTGGCACAGGTTGCCCAGAGAAGCCGTGGCTGCTCCTGGATCCATGGAAGTGTTTAAGGCCAGGCTGGATGGAGCTTGGAGCAACTTGGGTGAGTGGAAGGTGTCCCTGCTCAAGAAAGGAGTGGAACTGGATGGGCTTTAAGGTCCCTTCCAAGCCAAACCATTCTGGGATTCTGTGAGCTTGTTAAACTTGAGCATGTCCAGTTGTATAGAGGAAACCTCAGCTGGTTAGTATTTCTCCTTTGGTTTCTTTTGCCTTTCTTGGTTGGCAGTAATGGATATTACTCCAGTGTGATGCAGGTTGTGTTTGCCTTGCTTTTTGTGCCTGTTTGTGGCTCATACTATCCTGGACAGATACATTTATACAGATACAGAGTGTATGGAGGTATGGTTGTGTATGTGGCACATCCAACCACATAAACCTTTTACTGACAGTGTTTTCTGAGAGCCCACTGTGAAAAATTTATTTGGTATGTTTGAAGCTCTAGACTAAATTCCAATCTGGCTAAGAAATCTATAGCATGTGCTTTTAGAGAGGTATGACTGTAGATAAAATTTTAGAAAAAATGTAGATAAAATCTTACTTAACCACTTTAAGAACTTGCAGTCAAGTTGATTTAGGGGTAGACTATTTCAAGCCCCTAACCTAGGTGAATGACATGAATGCAGAGGCTTTGTGTGGTGCTGATGGGTTCAGAATTTCACCAGGCTCTGTGCACCCTGTTTGCACCAGGGGCCTGTTGCATGCAATGAAGGTAAAATTAACAATGGCAGACGGAATTCCTAGTCTTCCTTCTCACCCTTTGCTCCTGCATTGCCATCCAATTACTTGAGGTTGTGGATGGGGAAAAGATGGAGATATTTGTCTAATTTGGAGAAGGTGCTGAAGACTATTTGTGTGCCAGGCACAATCCTGGGGATTGAATAACTGCTGTAAAATCACAGAGCTGTTCTGGCACTGTCAGAGTTGGCATGGAGTAGGAGCAGAATCCTTTGCTAGAACAAACAGTTCCCAAGTCAGCCTCAGTGCAGGGATCCCCTCCTTGGGATCCTTTCAGTTTTGTGGAGCTTTTAGTACTGTAGTGAGTTTAAGCTGGAAATAATTTCCATCAGGGAAAGAGTAGTCAGTTTTTTTTACCTAATCTTTCTTTGCTAATGGTCCTCTGTGTCTGCTGGACTACTTGGGATTTTCTGAGCACTGTTAACCTGGATTTATGACCTAAGCTCAGTTAGAATTGCAAGCACTGGACCTTCAAGAATGTTAGAATTGCTGCTCAGTTCTTGGAAACAGTGAAGCATCTGGATGTTTTACACTGAAGGATACAAATTTCAAAAAGAAAAGGTCTGGATCCAAGATACATTTTTAGGACTTCAAAAGTGAATCAATCTTTCAAAACTTCAGATGTTTTCTTGAAGCTTGGGCTAAAAATGACTCTTTATACCCAGGAATAGTAATGCAACCCTTCAAAATTCCAACATCCGTTGCTAGTAGAGTTTTACAAAACTACTGGCTGAAGGGATGACAGCTTATTAAAAAACAGAGTTTGAGTGAAGCGTTGTCAAAAGGGAGAAAAATGAAATTCTGCCACCTCAAGTGCAAAACTCCTTGAAATTTCCAGCAGGCTGATAGTGGGTTGATCAGCAGTAAATCAAAGATATTCAATAATTATGGTTTCCTTACAGAAGTAACTTCCCAGTTATTAGGAACTTGGTATGATTTTGAGGTTGGTCCCATCCCGTACCAGAGTGGGATTGTAGTGGTTTTTAGTGCAATTCCACCTAGAGCTTGTCATTCTCTTCTGAGTAGAGAAGAGCTGGAAGAAGTTCAGACCCAGAAATAAACAAGGTAAGTGCCTGGCAGGCTGGGGTTCTGAGAGAGTAATAAAATAGGTAAATATACAGCACAACTTGGCTCCATGACAGTTCACCTTCTATGGACACACTGGTTGGGGAAAGAAGAGTTTCAGGTGTCTTTAAAAATAGCAGACAAAGTAATGGAGGAAATATTCATCTGGATACAGGGGAGGGAATCCTTAGAAAATAATGTCTTGCAGATCATCCCATTCTCTCTCTGAGAAACCATGGAAACTTTGGAGGTGCTGAGCAGCACGTGAGGAATGGGGAGGAGGTGGCCTGGTAGCAAAAAGCAAAGCAGGCACAAACTGCTTTGTGAGAGGCAGGATAGAGGGCGGAAAGCCCTGTCCTGTTTTCTCCTCCTCCCAGCCACGCTGCACCAGTCCCCCCAGTGCTGTGCTGGGAGTGGCTGCTGGAGGACAGCATCCTGCCGAGCAGCTGGGGCTGTTCCATGTGCCAGAGCCTCTCCAAGCACAGCTGCTCTGAGGGCTTTATCTCAGCGCCTGAGAATCCCTCCAGCCCTGACTGGAACACACATTCCATCCCAATGACAGTGGGATTTAGGTAGCAGGACACACTTTAATTGCCTTTCTCATGTGGCTGGTAGCAGAGAGCTGTGATATGAGAACTTGAGTTCAGGGTTGGCCTGGGAGCAGAGTGGGATGCATCCATCCAGAGGAGCCAGAGCAAGGAACGCCCATTGCCTACGGTGACACCAGTTAACTGGGGAGTCATGCCCTGACAGGAGCCAGCCTGGGAGAGCTGGGGGTGTTCACCTGGAGAAGAGAAAACTCTGGGGAGACCTCAGATCCCCTTCCACCCCAAAAGGGGCTCCAGGAAAGCTGGAGAGGGACTTAGGACCAGGGATGGAGGGACAGGACAAGAGGCTTCCCACTGGCAGAGGGCAGGGTTAGATGGGATACTGGGAAGGAATTTTTCCCTGTGAAGGTGGGGAGGCCCTGTCACAGGGTGCCCAGAGAAGCTGTGGGTGCCCCTGGATCCCTGGCAGTGTTCAAGGCCAGGTTGGACAGGGGTTGGAACAACCTGGGCTAGTGGAAGTTTGAACAGGATGAACTTTCAGATCCCTTCTAACCCAAACAATTCCATTATTCTGTATATTCCATACATTATAACATTCGACGTTTATTCTTTGCTGAGAAATGCTGGTTCTTTCCTTTTGTTTTTTTTTTTACTCAGGGAATTTTGAGTTACTAGGAAACAGTAATGACTGCATACTTAAGGAAAACTGAAGACCTGGCCAAGGGAGGAGGGCATCTGGTTGCGCTTCTCTTATCTGGGAGTTTCTCTCTGAGGGCCAGAGATACCACTGAGATTAAAATATGGGGATGGGGTAGCTTCTCTCTGTCTCTCTCTTTCTGGCTGCTGCTGTCCCAGCCCCTCTGCTCCTCCAGCATTGCTCCGAGTTTTTGCTGCACTGTAGCCCCACACCCCTTGCCTGCTGAGCCGGCACATGGTTCCAGCCACAGCTGTGGAATTTCTGATGCATGTCGTCCACCAGCCTGGGATTTTGCTCATTCCCACCAGCCCAGCTTGCTGTTTCTGAGAGTCCTGCTGAGACATGGGGATTGGCTGCCCCAGGACTTGTGAAGCAAAGCGTCTTTTCCATCCCTTCCCATCTCGGCCATGCTGCCATCACTGCGCGCTCCCCAAGCCACAGCACTCCCTGAAGGCACAGGGGAATCATTGCAGCCGCCCTGCCCGGCCGGGAGCCAGCAGCTCCCCTGCTGGCTGTGACGGGAACTGCACCAAGGGGAAGGTGCCTGGGGCTGGGAAGGGTCACTGGGTTTGTGGGTCTGTTTGTTGCTAACACCTTAGTGGTTGTTGTTTGTTTGCTTTATTAGATAGATTCATAAAAAACTGTTATTCCTATTCTCATATCTTTGCCTGAGAGCCCCCTTAATTTCAAAATTATAGTAATTCAGAAGGAAGATGGCTATATTTTTCCATTCCAAGGGAGGTTCCTGCCTTCCTTAGCAGGCATCTGTCTTTCAAACCAAGACAGTGGGTGATATTCCCAAAGGGACAACAGAAATCAGAGGTTTTGAGAACCACACTGAGGAGGTGGAGTATGGGTGGAAAAGGCTTCTGGCAGAAGGACTTGTTTGGTGACCTTTACCCCTCAGTAGTAATATAATAAATCCCAAGGAAACACATAGGAAATTGGGCATTTGTATCAAGTAATGGCCTGGAAGAACAGCCTGCAGCCTTAGGCAAAACTGAAAACAAAATTAATCATTAAGCACAGTAATGGTTTGTCTTCAACAGTTTATTATAAGAAATGTAGTTTTTTATTGTCAGGTACCCATGATTTAGGATTTTTTCCTGGTTAACTCTAGGATGGTTTACACATAGAGAATGCAGAAAGGATTTGTTCTTGGAAAAATGTGTTAATGAGAATTAATTCCCCTGATGGAAATGATCCCATAGGATTCAGAAAAAATAGAGAAGGTGGCCATTTGTGACCTGTTTCAGACCAGCCTTTAAGCATACAATTAAAATTAAGCACATGTTTCTATTTCTTTGACGTCAGTGAGACTTCAACAGGGCTTAAGTGTCGTCCTGACTAGAGAAGCTTCCATCACCTCATAGTGTTGCTGATTTAAACCTGGTCTGAAACAGATGTCCTTAAAACCTCCATGCATTTTTATGTGATGTTCAGTCCCACTGGCAAATGAATGTGTGCACAATAGAATAAAAATGTAGGGCCAAGTCATATTCAGAACCAGAGCTGGCTGCAGGATTAATGGCAAGATTTTATGCAGCTTTGTCACAATTTGTCTCCCCAGGAAGCTTTGTTTTGAGGTGTACAGGGAAAGGACTCATTAGGGAAAAGGCAGCAGGGAATAATTTTTCATTCCTTGAATGAGATGCCATCCTCCCGCATGATAAGGGAAGAAGTGGTCAGCAAGGAAACAAGGGTTTGTTCTGATAAGCAAAGTCTGGAATAAGATCTGTGTGCTTGGCATCAAATGAGACGGAATGTTGATGTAAACTGAACCTGCTCTCAGGGCTGGTTTGGTGCGCCTGCTTGCTGAGGTCTGGGTGTTGACAACTACTGATGAATGCTGGTAAGGGTTTATGCTACTTCTGAGTTAAAAGGT
Organism: Sialia sialis; assembly: GCA_009812075.1. NCBI lineage: Eukaryota > Metazoa > Chordata > Aves > Passeriformes > Turdidae > Sialia > Sialia sialis. The sequence goes on along the minus strand of VRYO01001717.1, from coordinate 5,973,039 downwards.
GAGCAGAGCAAAAGGAGAAAGGTTGGGGTCTGCAGGCCCAGGAGTGGAGGGTGCAGCTGCAGGTTAGGGCCCTGCTCTGCAGTCAGCACTCTTCCACCAGGGCAGCTGGGTGGAATTCCCCCAGAGAAAAGGTGGAACAAAGAAAAGAGAAATTCTGCAAATGTCTCAAGCACAAGAGCTGCCTTTTCCTCCTCATTTTCTGCATCCTGACTATTTCTAACAATTTGCATACCTGAGTACCTTGTTACCATGATGATTCTTCAACAGGGTTTTTATGAAATACCAATATTATTTGTGAGCTGTTTTTCTCATTTGTTTCATTCACTTGTTTGCTCCTGCAAGTGGCACAGGAGTGTCCTTCTGCTGCTAGAAGGCTGGTTTCTCATACTGAAACATTCCCATGTCACATAGTGACAAAAATATAGCTTTATGCTTCAATCTGTGGGTATTTTTTCTTCGGCTGTTTTACTTGGCACCTCCGCAGGAGCAAGCTCTGTTGGACTCATGGTAAATACAGAGTTATGTCCCTTTACAGAATTTAGTTTGGGGAAATCCAGGAATGTAAAGAAGCATAATCATTGAGGACTAAGCTGTTGCACCCATTTAGTCATTATTAAAAAAGATTATGCTCTATCAAATAATAACATCCTCTACTAATTCCTGAATAAAGTTTGCTTTCTTTGGCAAATTGCTGTGTATTCTTTTCCAGTAGACAGCGATACTTGTGAGGGGTGAGTAGATAAGGCATGAATCATTGGGTCAGAGAATATCCTGAGTGGGCCCACAGGGATCATGGAGTCCAGCTCCTATCCCTGCACAGACACCCCAACAATCCCACCCTGTGCATCCCTGGGAGCATTGTCCAAACACTCCTGGAGCTCTGGCAGCCTGGGGGCTGTGCCCATTCCCTGGGGAGCCTGGGCAGTGCCAAACACCCTCTGGGGAAGAACCTTTCCCTGATCTCCTGCCTGACCCTCCTGTTCTAGCATTCTGCACTCTGATCTTTGGTTCTCCTCCAAGGCAGTGGGTAAGTGAGACAGAGATGGTGTTTAGAGGCAGGATTGTGGAGAGAGGCCTTCCCAGAAGAGACACTGCTTGTGGGGATGAAGTCCCCTTTTTCACAGAATCATAGGGATCTCCTCAATAAATTACCTTATCCTGGGAGGGTCTGGTTCATTACTGTGAGAGGTAACAAGTAAAAATCCCAAGGCACAGGTCATGTTTAGGAACCATCCACCACAGAGCTTTTAATTCCTTAGGAATATATTGCCTTAAACCACCCCCTCCTCTCCCCAGACCCCTCTGTCCCAGCACAGAGCATGAGTCCATGGAGCTACAGAACAGGGATCACAGGGCTGGAAGCCTTTCTTGCCTCATACTGCCTTGAGCAGAAGCACCAGGGATGCCAGGCTGGGGCCAGCAGACTCCAAAGTATAAGAACATGAGGGAAGATACAGGCAAATTACCCAGAGTATTCCTGTAACTCAGCATTGTGCAAAAAGACTAATTGGGATAGTCAGGTCCTGAGACACAAAAAGCACTTTTTTTTTTCTTGCTATTTTGGAATGCCAGGCTTGTCTGTAGAATTGTAAAAAAATCCTTCAGCATTCACCATGTATTTATCAGCTGCTCTGTGTTGATCTCTGTGTGATAGTGGTTTTGGATATTTCCAGGTTTTCCTTCTGTTTCTTAACTTCTACTTGCAAAATGATCTCTCAGTTTGTTATTCTGGGGAGAGCGATGGCTTCCTGCTGGGCATGGTGGTGTGGGTAATGTTTGCTTCATCCTAATGTTTTCCAGCTATTTCTGGGAGCAGGTGTCTTTAATACAAGGATCTTCCACTTCAGAAATAAATAATGGAAATATTCATCACTGAGCAGAATTGACTGCCAGGGATTAATCTGATAAGGAAGAGCAACTCACAAATTCAGCTGTCAGTGAGAAATCTTTAGGTTTGCTTTTAAACCAGAGTGCCTTTGGCTATTTATAGTATAGAGAAAAGATTTCATAGTTTCTCAGGGAGAGATGTGCAAATCTGTACAATACCTGACAAACAGCTGTCTCCTGATTTCCTTGTTTTTATTTGTATATTAAGGCAAACATGTTTAACTTGCAGATGAACTATTCCTCAGTATCAAAAAACCCCCAAATTTAGTAAAAAAATACAATTTCTTCATTCTGCAGATGTAAAAAATTGTTCACTTTTCTGTCTTTTCTGCAAATTTGGACTTAATTATTCCTGAAACAGCAGGTTGGGAGATAGTTCCATATAAGACTTATTTTTGATTATTTGATGCTTGGTACCAGACTGAATCAGTACATTGAGGTTCTGGTGCTCTAGAAGTACTTTGAAAATTCAAATTCAGCCTCAGCACACAGAAATAACTTTTTTTCCCATTATGGAAAAAGACTGAGGGTCCGTAACTCCTACTAGTTAAAAAAATGTCCTATTTGAATTTAACTTGTTTTACAGAGTGTCTCTTTGTGGTTAGGGAATGTTCTTGTGTGCTTTGCCTTTGTCATAACAATATAATAGATTTAGGGCATTAGGGAATAAGATTTCCTGATAGCCAAAAAACTTTGATGGAAGTTTGGATATTAGGACATATTTAAAATATTTAAAATAAAATATATAAATATAAATATATAAAAATAAATATATATATATAAATATATAAAATATTTAAAATAAACTCAGCCCTCTGCCTGGTGTAGTATCTCATATCAGTCTTTGGAGTTTTCATGTCTAACTTAGGTTATGGGTGTGACAAATAAAGTAACAGTCAGGAGAATGAGGACAAAATAACCTAAAGAGATTAAGGCAGTGTTTGTCAACAGAAGATGCAAAACTCAGCAAACACATTTCCCGAGAGCTTGGTCTGTCACACCTGGAGTTTTGCCCTGCTCCTGGATTTCCATTACAATTTCTGATGTGGAACTGAGTCTCTCATGGTCACAAGCAGAGTTCACATTGATTTTAGTCAACGGAGAAGCAGAAGAGTAATGGCTGCATGGAAAGAAAAAGAAGGCATTAGAACAGAAATGGCCTCATTTAAGAGAGGAAATGGGCAGGTTACCCTTTAAGTGTAATGTTGTCTTTGAAGAGCCTGAATGAACCATAAAACCAGTGACCCATGATGTTAATAACAGAGTGTGAGGTGAATGTTGATGGTGCCATTACTCTCAAAAGGGCAAACAAGGTTGTCCAAACACCTTCAGCTATTTAATAAAAATATATCTCCTTAAAAGTGTATATCCAATATAGTCTCTGGGCTCCTCTCAGTTTTCTTGTGATATATGGGGGAGTTCTTTGCACTTCTTAGGAGTGGGGTTGACTTAATTTCTTTTGATTTATGTATTGATCACAAGGTCTTCATTAATTACTGATTTTTCATTTAAATTTCAAACTGAATTCTATTTCTTGTAGCTTTTTGTTTGCACTGACTTTTTCTCTAATAATGGTTATAGGGACAGAGCTGAGACTACTGGACCTGTGAGTCCTCACTTCTTCCCAGGGAACATGAAATTATATTTATAAATATGTGATAACCACATGATTTTTTCAAGGGGAAAACAAGGGGATACTGCTAGGCACAGTTGTCAAGAAGATACCGGGCAAAAAGGCAGGTGGGAAATGACAGTGAGGATAACAGATCTTCACAATAATGAGCTAGGTGCCATTCATGCTCTTAAAATGTTTGGGGTTTTTTGTCTATTGCCTCTTTTAGTGAGTGCTTTTTGTTTAGACTGAGGCAACTGTATTTACATCCATGGTGTAATTGGTACTCCTGGATATAATTTAGTAAAATATTTGATCCTATACTCAGCTCATTTAAAATGTCCCAGTACAAATAGGATCAGTCTCGGTATAAAATTATTCTAATTTGTTGAAAAGTCACAAGTCAAAGTCACATGAAAATCCAGTTTCCTGTCTAGGAAAGCTGGAAATATCAGTCCCTGGGCAATGTGGTCTGACCCCAGAGCTGCTTCTTCTTTGAGCTGGAGGTTGGATAGGAGCCTCCTGAGGTCCCTTCCAGCCAGTGATCCTATCATTTTATGAGGCCAGACACCATAGATACAATAGCAGGTAATTACTTCTCCCATAATATGAAGGTTGCCCCTGACATGCTGCACTTCAAGCACTCGGGGGATATTTCAAGATCACAGGATTGTGACTGAAACCTGCTGTTATTTTAGCCCTTTATGCTTGTTTCCATAAGTGCCATGGGTGACTAAGCCACAGCCCCAAAAAAACACATTGTAGGTGGAAGCAGGGAGAGAAAGAAGGAGAGGAATATCAAGGAATCAGACACCTGATTGAGACCTCCCTTCTGAAGTTTCTTCTGGTGCAGAGTTTTCTAATTCACAGTGGAAAGCCCTCCAGAATTATTATTTATGTCATAGTGGAAGTATTTCCATGTAGGAATGGGGTAGTAAGGGCAGAGGCAAATTAGCTTGGAAGAAAAGCCCTTCTTCTGCAGCCCTGATATATCTGATAAATGACCTTAAGGATGTCAATGATAGGAGGCATCAGCTTGAAAATCCTGCATTAGGCAGAGCCCCAGCTAAACCATGTCAGGATATGCAATGGATAAGCAAATGGCTATTTTGCACTAGGAGAAATCTTAATAGCAAGTTTACAGTCCCCCCACTCACCTCGTGGTGCTATAGATAATGATGTTCACCACGGGAGGAGAGATATTTTATCTTGAGAAGAGCAAATGTCAGCCTTCCATGGAACACCTCATATTTGTGAGCCAGATCAAAGAGAGATTTTCTCTGATACATGGTGAAATGTCTGGAAGAAAATAGTGGGTTTGTGTGAAGCATCTGACAAAATACCCCTTATTGTTTGCTTAAGTGCGTATTTGTCCTGCTATTCCCATTCTCCCTTTTCCATGGTTTGCCTGAAGTTAAGCCCTTGAGGACACACTATGAGGACCCCTGTAATTTGGCATGGCTTCCCTTAAAGTTGTGCTTCAGGAGAGACCTCTGTGTGCTCGGAGCGTCCCAGGGCCCTTTTGCACACCCTGTCATTGCCTCGCCGCAGTCCAGGGCTTGTTTCCACTGCGGAGCAGCCGCAGGGAGGGAGGGCAGCCAAGGAGGCAGAGCAAAGTCTGGGGGCTCTGTCGGCTCTGGACTTACACACGGCAGGTGGGGTAAGGGACACTGCAGCAGGCAGCTCTTAGTGGGCTGGAATAGCCTGAAACTAGAAAAATAAACTTCACCTAAAGGACGAGGGAAAGAGATTTCTTAACCCATTCCAGGACCTGCAGTGTGTGGGGAAGTATGAGGGATGGGGGAAGGCAGCTGCCAAACTTCCTGTGTCACATGGAGGAAAAATAAATCATGAAACCCTACCCATAATTTTCTTGAAGAAACAGGATTAAGATGAAAAATAATTACACAGAGTAACAAGAACAGTCACAATGTATTAAAAAAGCTTTTTATTTCTCCTTGCGTCAACAAGAAGGGAAGAGGAATTTTTGACATTTAGTTACTCAGCTCCTTATCAGCTCCTTAGGAGTCTGAGTTGTTTCCTTGACCAGGGAGAAATCAGGCTTTTGATAATCAGAACAAACTCTGGGAGTTCTAATGGAAATACTGGAGTTCCCCTGTTTGCTGGGGGTTGTGTTTATTCTAGCATTCGCTATCTGTAAAACCACAAAAACTATAACCAGAGTCCTCCCTTGGGAATCGTGCTTTGGAGAGATTTAAAATGCTGAGAAAGAGAGTCAGAGATAAGCCCTGGGTTTGCAGATGCCCCCTCCTTGGCAGAGTTCAGGGGCAGCTGCTCAGGCCTGTGAGCAGCACGTGGCTCCACACAAGTCTGGCTGGAGAGCAGGGTTGTGCCAGGGAGAAGGTGGAGCAGAACATCCCCCAGGAATGTGGCTCACACCTGCCCAGGGCACTCATGGTCACCTCTGAGCGCTGGGAACTCTGCTTCTCTCAAGCTCAGCAGGGCACCTCTTGGGTACTTCAAGTACATTTGGAGGATTTAGAGCACAGACAAGGGGGTCAGACCCTCAGCCTTTCCCCAGTCAAAGGGGAAAGGGTAACTGACTCAATGAGAACAATTTTATTCATGCTTTTGTCATCTCTGCATGTCTCCAGAACAATATTGAGCTTGTCTGACACATCTCAGAGTCCTTTCCTATGAAGAGACGAGGTGGTCTTCAGACAGTGGTTGACGTGCAAAACAAGAGAACCCAAATAACGACACCATTGTGGATCCGCTGCATTTTTCTGGTTCATGTTCCCTCAAATGGCACATTGAGGATGTGGAGGAGGAGACTGCCACATCAAACAGGCGCTTTCTGAGCTGGCAGTCTCAGGCTGGCTTTCTAAACATACACTTGCCCTTCTTTGTGACAGCGCTTACAGGGTAGCTCTTCCCTACCCTGCTTTTTTCCCTCACAAATGAGACAGACCACTAAGTCATCAGTGGTGGCCAGAGAGGCTCAGCCCCTCACTGCATCACAGCAGGGGACCAGTAAGATAATGGAGAAAATGAGGTTTCTGTCTTGCTTTGTGCCAAGGAGTGGCTTGCTGTCCTCTAATTGTGGCTACTGCTTTGCCAGACACTTAACTTTGTTAATACAATGTGAATGCCACCTCTGTGCCCCTCATTTGTATCCTTTGGTTTGCTGCACTTTGAGGAGGTCTCCGTTGAGTCACTTAAGCCTTTCCTTCCACCCTTTATCTTTGCTTTTTTTTGACCACATTTTTTCAAAGAAGTGAGTTCCAATTTAGGCACTGAGTTTGTGCAAAGCCCCAGTGTAAAAATGGGTCTTTGGAAAGAGCTTGACGTCAACATGGAAGTGAAACTCCGTCTCATCTTTTGGTGCGTCTGGAGAACAACTGGCATCTTGGAGAGGTGTCATATTAAGAGTGCAGGTTATGGGAGAGAAGCAGCTGAGGTTTGAGCCTGTCAGACTCTCCCATTGACTCACTGTGATCTCCAAAAGCCCAGTGGGAAATACTTTTTGGGTATTAATCAAAGGATCATAGAGTCATGGAATAGTTTGGGTTGGAAGGGACCCTGATGGCCATCCAGTGCCACCACCTGCCATGGGCAGGGACTCCTTCTACTATCCCAGGTTGCTCCAAGCCCCATCCAGCCTGGCCTTGGACACTTTCAGGGATCCAGGGGCAGCCACAGCTTCTCTGAGCACCCTGTGCCAGGGCCTCACCACCCTGCCAGGGAATAATTCTTTCTTAATCTAAACCTGCCTTCCTTCAGTTTAAGGCCACTCCCTGTCTAGCAGGAAACAATGCAGCAAATAATACAATACAATTTAGAGACAAAGTTTCTAAGTTCGGTATATTTCAAAACACTTCAATTTTACATCTATTAAAGCAAAACATGAAAAGATGAATGAATAGAAGGGAATTCTAAGGTCTTCTTTAATCATCACAGAGGATGAAAGTGATAGAATTAATAATAACTTAAAATTCCACTTTTTAGATGGAAGTGTAAAGTGGACCAAAGGGGACTGAGTGATCAAGCAACACCTTGGTGGACCTGGCTGAGGTTCACAGGGCACAGTCACCGCTGTTTCAACACCCATCCTTTCAAAATCATGAGTCTCTAAGTCAAAGTGTTACACGTGCAAATGTTCACGAGGTACTTGCAGAGAACGAAAGTGTTTTGTGGTCACCCCTGCTGAATTAAACACCTTGAGCAAGGCACATTCCCACAGTAACACCCACCTCCGCCGCGACAGCAAGGGCTTTTTAAAGCAAGGGATATTTTAATGCAAATTCCATTTATTTGTTTAATATTTTTCTGTCACATCAGTCGCTCGCTCCAGCTGCGGTCAAGCGCTGCTCGCCAGCCCCTCTTCCCACGGCAGCGCCCGGGGCTCCTTCGTCCTCTCTGCGAGCGCAGAGCGACGGAGCTGCCGCAGCCCTGCCTGGCCCTGCACACAGCCGCTGTCCCTCATGCCCCCTGTGCGGCTCACACAGCCGCTGTCCCTCGTGTCCCCCGTGCCTCGTGTCCCCTGTCCCCTTCACAGCCCCGGCCGGCGCCCGGATCCTCCTTAAGAGGCGGTGGCGGCGGGGGCCCCTCCCCGCCCGGAGCGCGGAGTGGCCCGCGGCGGGAGCGGGAGCGGGAGGCGCTCGGCGGAGCCCGGCAGCCGTAAGCGCGGGGTGGGAGCGGGGGTCAGCGGGGCCAGGCGCGGCTGCAGCGGCCGTAGAGCGGGCGAGGAGCGGCGCCGGGGCCGGGGCGGTGCGGAGCCGCCCCCGCGGCGGGACGGGACGGTCCAGCCCGGGGCCGGCGGAGCCCCCGCGGGGAGCAGTCCCTGCGCACACAGCCCCGGCTGCGCTCGCTCCGCGGCGAGGGCTCCCAGAGGTACGGGGGAGGCAGCGCGGGGGGAGCGGGGTGGGAGCGGCACCGCGGGGTCCCTGCACAGGTCCCGCAGCTCCGTCCCCAGCTTGACCGGGGTGCGTGCCCGGCCCCTGTCCCCGCGGCTGGCGCTGGCATGGGCATGGGCACGGGCACCGGCGGTGAAGCAGTCGGCCGTGCGAGCTGTGGGGAAGTGCGGCAAGGCGGCTGCAGAGGGAACATTTCGCAAAACGCCTGCGAGAGCAGCTTTTCTCTTGGGTCTGATGTGAGAGAAATACCTGCAAGAGTTCCTGGTCACCGCCTTTAGCAGGTTTCTGTTCACTTATATTGGTGTGATCACGGACCAAAATCACAGCAGGGTTTGGGTTGGAAAAGACTAAAGCCCATCCAATCCCACCCATTGCCATGTGTTGGGACACCTTCCACTATCCCAGGTTGCTCCAAGCCCCTGGAACACCCTGGTTTTCATGGGGCTCTCTGGGTTTCTTTGGGACCAGGCTCCCACACTTACAGGTGCAGAGTAATTTGCTTTGTCCGGCCTCTGGCCAGTCCTGCTGCACCAGTTGCAGAAGCTGCTGCCTCAGTGGTGGAACCAGTTCCTGTGCTGGTGGTCGTGCTCCCCCCAGCAGCACTGGCACTTGTCCCCTTCCCTGGGGAGCTGCTATGAGCTGGAGCTGCTGGGGCTGTGTGACCCCTGCCCTGAGCTTGTCCACAGGCACCTTGTGCCTTCGCTTTGGGGAAAATCCCTTCGGCTGCCTGAACTGCTGAGTGTGGAATTTCCCACACATGGGATGCAAGCTCCCGGTAAAAGCTCCAACCCCAAGGGAGGAGCAGTGCTGTGGGTAGGATCTGTAACTGCAGTGGATGTTCCTGGCAGAAGATGCTGTTCTGCACTTCTGTAGGGTGAGATGCACGTGAGCTACTGATGCATTGAGTGAGCTGCTCTGTGGTTACCAAGAGTTGTTCAGCCTGCTAAGGATTCCAGACAGAAAGCATGAATCCAAAACTGACATGCTTATTCTATTTGCTTTTTGTTAGCAAGAGGTTTTCAATATACAGTGTAGAGATAAATGTTCTTCTAGCACTGTTGTCTCCCCAGATCTTTACATTGTCCCTGTCCACTTTTCTGCACTCTCTTGTTCCCCTATGGCAGGGATCCATAGCAAAAGAGAAATGCAAATATTGATTTACTCTTGAATCTCGTAAATTAATCTCTTCTTCCACGGCCAGTCAATCTGCACTGGAAAAACACCAGTTTGACTCCTGGCATCAAGAACTGTTTATGACTTGTTTTTCTTAAAAAAATTAGAAAAAAAGCAAAAAAACCCCAAAAAACCAGAAGAACAGTTATCCAATGCTGATGCGTCACTAGGGTTGCATACTTCGTTTCATCTTAATTTGAACTGAACATTGTTATGAGTGTAATTTTCATAGGACTTTGAATAGGTTACTTTTGCCAGTTGGTCTAAACCAGCTAGAGTGGGAAATGTTTTAGGTTTTGCCATAGTTTTTCCCTTCAGTTCATGAATGTTCATCTGCAAAGGGGAAAAGCCACGAGAATGGGGTGAACACTGGGTATTTCCCTCAGAGATATTCCTGCAAAGCCATTGAGCAAACTTCACTGATACTTTGGAAAACCTCAGTTCTTGCTGACAATGCCATGGGTGAACCCAGAAATGCAGAAATGACCCTCTGGGTGCACATTGCTGCAGCAATAATGGGAATGGCTCTGTTGGAGTGTTTGAATTGATGTGCAATATTCGGGGATGTGGCAACCCCGGTAACTTCCATGTGGGTTGGAACAGGACAGCGTTGCCAGTGGAACTGGAGATTTGGGAACTGTGAATTCAATTCCCATGAAGTTAATTGAATGGCTTGGGATGGAAAACACCAGGGATAGCAGCAAGTAGAATCCAGAGAAGGAGGTGTCTCCCCCTTGTACCCAGAAGTTCAAGTATATAAAAACTGATACAAAAATGAGAAAAACTTAGTTTTCCATGGACAATTTCTAGCTCAAGAGGTATAAGCTCAGAGTATGGTATGGCCTGTGGTAAATGTGGAGTTGAGAGATTAAATTCCAATTTACTTTTTACCTGACACATAATACTGCTGTGAAGCAGTCTCCCTCTCAGTCAGGGCACCTATCCTCTGTATCTAAAGAGGGGGAGTGGTCTTCCTTGAGGGAGCAAAACTCAATTCTTAACTAATTGTTTAGTTGGCATTGATGGGCAAGTATGTGTCAAAAATATTGGTGTCTTACAGCCTGGAAGTGATTTAAGCAATAAAAGCAGGTCCTTCCTTACAGCTCTGGTTCAGCTGGGGATTCAGTTTCCAGTTAAAGCGTGGGAGCCACTCACAAGACACTTTTAAATGGAGTGTGCAACTGCTCTGGCTTTATTTAATTTGTCTCTTTCTAAACAGAAGTGCTACATAATTTGTGGAAGAATGTGTCTTTGATTTGATGAGCAGGGGCAGCAGGATCTTGCTGTGAGATGATGAACTCTTGTCTGGGTTTGCTGTGGCACTGTGATATAACTGTGCTTTTCTCAGCAGTCTGAAAAACAAATCCCAGAACCTGCCTTGGTAATGGAAATTATCTCATCCCTGCCCTAGGTTATAATAACGTGATGTAGTAACAGAATACTTTCAAAAGAATTCTTCCTTTTTTAAAAAGAAGAAAAAAAGCAGCCCCTCACCACCTTGGTATTCAGACTTTCCTGAGGGTTTTCATTCACTGTTTACCTCACAGAGATGACCCAAATTTCCTGACTGTACCAATTTCCAGTAGCCTGTGTGTCAACGTCTGGGGCAGAGTTACTCAGTCTGTGAGGCAGGGATGGGAGGTGGGCTTTAGGACAGGGGAAAGTGGTCCCCAAAGCAGGACCAAACTAAGCACCAAAAGCTTACAATATTTTCTTTTAATTTTTTAAACAGATTATGGGGAAAGCAAAAGAACATTTAAGTTTCACTCCAGTGAAAAATATTGTGGACTTTTTTTAGAAATATCATTTAGTTCTCTGCCTTGTGGAGGTGTCCCAGGCCAGGTTGGATGGGGTTTGGAGCAACCTGGGCTGGTGGAAGGTGTCCCTACACATGGCAGGGGTGGAACTGGATGGACTTTAAGGTCCATTCCAGCCCAAATCATTCTGGGCTTCTGTGGTATCATATAGAGTGACACAGTTCCTGTAAAAAATAAGCCCGCAATGTTGGTGAGGGGAAAATATCAGCCATATATTGATAGATGTACAGATTTGATTAATTTTCTCACAGGGTCATTATGGGCTGTCAGCCGTGGTGCTTCCTCAGCCCGTGCTGATCCTGTCTCAGCTGACAGCCTAGCCAGGGGACACAGACATTGCAGCTTTTCTCCCAGAGAGTGGGTTGTGGGGATGACACTTCCATCTCAGCTCACACTTTTGCTCTGTGCTGGTAATTCCCAGACTCTCAGCACGTGTAGGGAAGGATGTTTTTGGGATCTGGACTGACAAACAGCCGGAGTAGGAGTCAGTGTGGGAGTATCCCAGACTCTTTAAGTGACCCCTGGAGGAAAAACAGGTGCTTCCATGATAAAATCCATGTGATTCCAAAGAGCTATCCCTCAGAGATGATGTGCTGGGAAGCCCTTGGCTCTGTGCAAGGGGCAGAGTCGCTGGGGCTGGTGTTGGAGCTGGAATGAATGGTGCCTGTGGTGTCTCTGAGCGCTGGGCTGCTGTCCAGGCTGCACAGCTCTGCTGGCAAGCCCTCTTGAATTGTGATGTTTAATCTCCTTCCAGATGAGTGGTAGCACTGGGTAGCTTGGAGAGAAGGATACAGAGCTGCTTTTGTTCCTGATAACAGCATTACTTCAGCTTAGGATGCTGAGAGTATTTTTCAAAATACAGCTAAGCCTGCAAACAAAAATCTTTGTTTTTCCATCTTTCCAACTTCCCTAAATATGCAAGTTTAGGAAGGAGACACAAAATACAGGGTCAAAAGCTTCTATATACACAAATTCTCAACTATTTGAGATGTATCAGTCACATCTGTGTTTTTTTGTGGTTATCTGATAGTAAAGCTGTTGAACTGACTCATCTTTGATACTCATCTGATATTTTCCTTAGAATGATTTCAGCATAAATCAGTAAGACTCTAATTTCTTTTTCTGCTAGTATTATCAGTGCTTATATCTTTGCCAAGATGTGTAGGAATGTGCACTTCCATAATAAATTATCATTTTATATTTATGGGATTATAAAGGTCCTTATTTATGCACACACAGAGATCTTATAATAATCTGCACAAATGTGGATTTCTTGCAGTGAGCAGCAGTCCCAGCTCCCAAGGGATTGCATTTTATTAAATATGGATAAAGGGCAGGACTGATAAATAGAATGTTGGAGTAGGTGGAGCTGATGGAGTAAGAATTGGATGCCCATTCAGGCTGTCTTCTCCCATCTGCTCCATGGCTTTGGCCACACCAATAGGAAGATTTGGCCTTACAGGTTTGGTGTGAAGCTACTTTTTACTTGGTGGTGCTTCCCCTTCCCCCCCATTACCAGGTCTGTTTCTCAAAGTAAAGATTATAAATAGGGTTTAATTACTAAAACACTGTTTCTCATGCATTTAACTTACTGCACTGTCAAGTGGATGCTAAAAATAAATGCTCTCAAGCAGCAGTTTCATTCTGCCTCATCTCAGGGGAAAGCAGACAGCCCCTGTAAATGATTGCACTGAACAGGGAGCAGCACTGGCTGTGGCATGCACCATCACTTTGCATGCTCCATCCCAAAAACCTTGCCTTTGGACCTCACATGCAAAACTGGAGCTCTATGCAAAGCCAGCAGCTGCTGCCTGATCTGGCAGACCTGGAAGAAACAACATCAAACTACATTTTGGGGAGAAGATGGTTATAGACTTGTGGAATGTGACTAAATAGAAACTTTCTGGTTGGATCCTCTTTTGTTTTTCAAAACTAGCTTATAATGGAGAATTTTAAAAGACATTTGAGGCATATCTGTTCTTTAATTTGATCAATATGGGTGTGTGTTTAAATGAACATTGCAATAGTGGCCATCTCTTGTCCTACACAATTTCTGTGAAATACAGAACTAACCATTCATGTGCTGCTGTTCTGTTTGAATCCTTTTCCTCCTTAATCCAAGCTGAATGGATAATGAGTTTCTAACCATATCACTGAGTGTAACACTCCTTTATCTCCTGATGAAGGCAGGACTCTGTAATTTTCACAAACTTGGTGGTTTTGGACTGTTGTATTGTGAAGAAAAAGTAGTTTTCTCCGTGTAACCAATGCCCTGCAACTGTGACTTAAGAACAGGTGAAAAACCTGGCACAGATGGGAACAGGAGCTTTTACAGCATCTGAAAGAAGGGTGCTGGGAAGCAGGTCCTGGCTCTCCCTAAATCCAGAGTATTTTTGTGGGTGTGTGTTTGTTTCAGGGATGATACTCTGAGTCCCTGCTTTTCCCAGGCACTATAAGGTTCCCATAGGGAGCTGCTGTGAAGCCTGTGCTGATGGTAATGAGAGCCAGTTCTTTGCTAATAGCAAAGCCTGTCAACATCGTGCATTTCTCTGGCATTTTCCATTTGGAATAGCACATGTCCACACAGGCTTTCTTGGTGAGTGATCACATTCAGCTGGGACATGCTTCCAAGTGTTATTTTTATTTCTAAACTTTAATTCCTTTTTCCAAGAATCCTAAATTCATTAATGCAGTGTGCTATTCAGTGAGCTCTTCAACTCCCCTGTGGCAGGTTAAGTTTTTAAAGGATGTTTTTGATATAGAGAAGATTAGATTGTATATTAGGAAGAAGTCCTTCCCTGTGAGGGTAGGAAGGCCCAGGCACAGGGTGCCCAGAAAAGCTGTGGCTGTCCCATCCCTGGGAGTGTCCAAGGCCAGGTTGAACAGAGCTTGGAGCAACCTGGGCTAGTGGAAGATACCCCTGCCCATGGCACAAGGCTTTAAGGTCACTTCAAACCTTCTGTGATTCTGTGAAATGAAATAGATTCTTCCAAGGCATTAAGTCAAATCTGAATCAAAATCACCATCTGAAATGAGTGATGTGGGCAGGGCAAGATGGTTCTCCCCCAGCTGAGTGACCTTTCCTGTCCACTTAGTGGCTGTTTTCATCTAAGTGCTGTGTTGAGTATAAGTGGGGTTAAACTCTCCCCGAAAGAGTTTTGTTTAAACTGATGTTGTTCTCTTCTGACAACTCTGTGCTTTGACCAATTTCTTTATAAAAAGTCTTGAAAGGTGCTCGAGCACCTGCAGTATGTAATCTCTGCCCTCTAATGTGTCAGTCATTTCCCTTTCAGCACAGGGCCGACACATCCATGGGTGTTTAATATGCTGAGAGAGAGTTTGAGTTGGCAAGGGACGTAGTAAGCCCTCAGTGTCTTAAGAAATAGTTAAAATAGTTAGGTAAGAGAGTAGTCATAGTTCATTTAAGTTCCCTGAACCAATCCTCTGTGCCTCAGAGAGGAGTATGAAAGTCCCCCTTGTGTCCCAGATTTTGCAAAGCTCTTTTAACAAGGGGATATGTAAATTTGGGATTTCTTCCTCCCTTTGATTGCTGTCCTTTTACTTTTGAAGTCATTGTTTGTGGCTCCTTAGTGACTGGCAGTTATTGTGTCTGACAGTTATTGTGTCACACTATTGAATGCCATGTTTAAGTTGCTGTGTTTTTATGGTTTTTGTTACATCTGTGGATTTTTTCTGCTTTGTGTAACCACTGATAGAATTCACTTCCTGGTACTGGTAAAATCACATAACAGTAAAGAGAATTTTTATTTTTTTTTTCTTATGATAGGGAAAATTTTCCAAGAATGTATAAAATCTTATTTTCAGTTTGAATCCATCTCCAAAGCCTTAGTTGGGCATGTTGGGCATTCATTTGTAGTGGCTTCAGCCCTTCCCTTCATCGTCACAGGGCTTGACTGTGTGTCTGTGTGGGTAACAGTTATCTAAAGATGAAGTGCCACCTAATTCAGAATTTTCTTCATAAATCAGCAGAGGTGACACTGTAAGTCATGCCACAGCTTGATGATTTTGCTGTTGACATTCTGAATCTGCCTGAAATTGTGGGGCAGAAAACTGAAGCCCTTGGAAAAGAGCAGGAGCAAGACCTTGTGGGCAGGGCAGGGCAGGGCTGGCAGAGCTGCCCAGGGAACAGAGAACTTGGGGAAGTTGTGAGAGCCATGGCACAGAAAGAGGAAGGACTCAGCCAAGGGCAGTGTGGTCTCTGAGCAGGAGGGTGCCACTGCTTGTCCTGTCCAACAGGACGTGGAGGAGAGCCCAGCCAAGTCTTGTGGAGAAAATCAAAACCCCTGTGCATACACTTTGCCAAATTAGGTTGCCTTCAAACACAAAGCTGGCAGCTCAGGAGCTGCTTGCTCCTGAGAGGTTGTGGCTGCCCCAGCCCTGGTAAAACCAGTGTGGAACAGCTGGGGCTGGGAGCAGCCTGGTATAGCGAGTGACTTCCCTGTGGGTGGAACAAGATGGTGATGCCTGGAAAGGCTGACATGGAACAGAGACTGGGCAGAGCAGAAGAATGAAATAGGTATTTATTGAAAGGATGCACCTTGGGCAGTGCAAGAGCTCGGCTACACCCAAATCAAATCCAAGATGGATCCCGGTCACGAGTTTTTACACTTTTATAAGTTTTGGTTCATCTACATAGTGGATCAGGCCATGAAGTGTCAGCCCCCTGGCTTGCCCCCTTCCCTTAGCCATTGTTTATGGTTTTTGGGTACAGGTTGTCCTTGATTCTCAAGCTGGGAAGGAATTGTTTTGTCTAACTCCCCTGTGAAGAGAACTTACTAACACCTAACGTGAAGTTTGAGTTACACACCAAGAAGCAGAGAATCTGAAAAATGTAAAAGCTAACCCCCAAGGCATCATTTCTCCCCTTTAAGACCCATCCCAACCCAGACCAGTCTGATATTCTGTTTAACAGCTCAGATCCAGGCCTGAAGGTCTGCTTGGCCAGAGGCTTGGCAGTGTAGAGCCAGGTGGGGTTTGCTCCAGGTCTGGCTTTGCTCAGCAGCCAAGGGTTGGATACAAGACAAAGATCCCTGTTGTAGAAGTAATTAATCTCTCCTCTCAAAAATATAATATGTGTTGGGCATGTCTATGTTTGACTTTGTGTCTGTGTGTAAAACATATATTTATGTTACTTACTCAGACTCCAGCTTGTCAATACCCATGAAATATTTCCATATAAATTTTACTCTCAGCATTTAAAGAGGCTGAAAAATGTTAGCGTCAGAAGTTTGTTCATGACTACTTTTACTAGAAAGTCCAGACAGATTTCCTTGAGTCACTCCAACTTTGTCATGCTTTTAAGTGCTATGACCATAGAGACCAAAGGAAGTGCTGCACAATTGTCCCCTTGGCTGCAGACAGTGACCAGGGCTCATGTTTGGAGTGAGGAGCCCAAAACCAGAAGGTTGAGTCACATTGTGCAGACATGACGAGTGGGAGATGACAAAATACACCTTGTGCGTGCAGCCCTTCCTCCAGCCTGGCAGTGCCAGCTGCCCGACTGGGCTTACTGCCTGTGTCAAAATGCCAGGAAATCCCCAAAACTGAAACCAACTGAACTGAAAAAGAATGAAAAGGATATTGAAAGGACATACTGACCTTAGTTTGTTTTACATGCATTATCTAACCAGAAGCTAGCTTCATTCCATTTTTATCTGTTTTTGTTGGGTTTTTGTGTGAAACCTCTGCATAACTGTAGTGCAGGACTGTCAGCTGCAGTTGAAACCTGAGTGCATCAGGCACCTTTGCATGTTGGATTCTTCCCCCCAAACCCCATAAACACTTAAATAAAAGCTTATTCTAATGTTTTCCCTAGAGGTTTTGTTTTTAAAACATTCCTACTTTACAGCAGGGAAGCAAAAGAAAGGGAATGAAGGTGTGGATAAGTTAAAGACATGTAAGAACCAAACCCTCATGATTTTCATAGAATCTTAAAAAGGCGTTGGCCCAGAAATACTTAGAAGTTGGCTGAGCTCAGTGCTGTCCCCATGGGACAGGGATGGATTTGGAATGAGATTTTTGGAGGCTGATTCTAGAGCTCTAAATCATGCAGTAACAGTTCTTTTCACGGTACCAGTGAGGCTTCTGGAAGGGGGATCCTGAGGTTTTGGCAGGAAGCAGATCTTGACCACAGTGCAGCAGAGAGAGTGGAAAGTTTTGCCAATGCTCCAGGTAAGAAAGAAATTCAGGGGAGGTTTTTTCCCTTCCTTTCCCTGCTTCACATGAGGGAATATAGTCAACAAAAAGCTCTGCCCAGTCAGGTGTTGCAGTTGAGATGTCTATCATTTAATTTTAGGAGTTCTTGCATAAGTGTTTGCATTCCTGGCAAGACTTTAGAAGCTGTCACTGGCAATGAGTTTTTCCATTTCAGAGAGCCTGGATCTGGGTACTTGGGGCACCAAATATCTCGAAATTCAAAAGTGAGCCTTCAGCTGAGCTTCCAAAAGTGAAAATATCCTTAAACAAACAACAGTCAAACATGCCTGGAAGTGTCCAAGGTTGGATGGGGCTTGGAGCAACCTGGGATAGTGGGAGGTGTCCCTGCCCATGGCTAGGGGTTGCACTGGATGAAATTCAAGGTCCCTTCCAACCCACATCATTCCAGGGTTATATGATGGAAAGATTATTGTAGAATAACTAGGTTCCAAATTTCTACAGTATAGAAATGTTGGGCATCTTTCCATCTGCTTTTCCTAATTGCACTGTGCCCATAGTAAATTACCTGCAGAGATGATCTTGAAATTACACAAATAGTAGGTGGACTTGAGTAGTGCATTCTAATTGTTTTAGATCTATATCCTAATAATTCTTTTTCATGGAACTTCCATCAGATTTTTCACATTCCTCTTTGTTTCTTGGCTGTCTTGTTGGAAAACAAGTGAGCTGCTTCCCACATAAGCCTGACCCACGCAGTAGGGATTACTGGTCAGCTGCCTGAGTTTTTTTGACCAGTTTTGAGACTCTGCCATCTAAACTCTCTGCCTTGTGGCTTTGATTTCTGCAGCAAGGGATAGTCATTGTTGCCATTTTTAAAGAGTATTCTTGGCATCTCTCAGCCGAGCCTGTTGTTTCCTCTCATGGCTGTTTATTATTTTCAGTGCAGTTTCAATTGAACTGAAATATGATGTTGAAGAACAGTTATTTAAAGGTATTAACTCACAGAGGTCTTTCATTCCATGAATAAATGAACTCCTTACTTTGAATTTACTCAGTTCCACTTTGAAATCCTTCTGTGAGTTAGCCATACAGTGAGTTCACATATGGTGACATGGGTTTTTCTCATAACCTCACAGGCTGTTGCAGTGAGTGGTTCTTGTTAAGTCTCCTTTGCGTAAGCAGGATAATTGTAACATAAACCGTTGTGCCCTGAATCAGTTGTGCCTCTTCCTCAGACCTGCAGATGCTGTGTATGGGGAAACTACAGAACTTGTCTGCGTTTTCAGTCCAGGGAACTTCCATAGCCAATGTGACACAGGTGTGGGTATTCAGGCAGAGATTCTTCCAGCCTCTTCAGTATTCCTGTTGGGGAGGCCATTCCTTGCAGAATGTTTGATAGTGAGGATGTTTGTTTTGATTCCAGCCTAATTCAAGTTTATTAAAGGACCATGTCTGATGCCCCTGACTCACCAAGCCTTGCCTCCTGTAACATGGAGTGTGTTCATGGCCTGATAATTTTGTAACTCCTGTCTTCCTCACTTTTGGCCTTTAAAATAGCCTTCAGCACTAGAAAAAGTGAAACTTTACACTGGTGGTAATTGTTGGGACTCCTCCAGAGTTTCAACCCTGCTAGAGTATTTACAGCCCTCCTTCCACTGTTGCTGCGTCACCTATACTTTATCAGTAATTGCTTATAGGCCGACAAGTCATCTTTAAAAAAAAAAAATCACTATCTTTTTGTCTATTACCTCCCCTAAAGCAGGAAGTCAAATCTAAAATTCTCCTGTCTGGCTATGCTGTGTCAACTTCCTTGACAAGCTTCACCCCACAATGTCCTCCAAAAATGTGGCATAAAGGTTGAACTTTTTGCCCTTCTGCTCAGAGTGCTTCCTCCCACCCATGCTTCCTTAGCAAGGCATGGGAAGAGCAGTCATAGAACTACAGAATCATTGGGGGTGGAAAAGGGCTGTGACCAATTCCCACCTTGTCACCAGCCCAGAGCACTTCCTTGGACACCTCCAGGGATGGGGACTCCACTATGGGCAATCCATTCCAATGTCTGATAACCTTTTCCACAAAGAAGTTCCTCCTGATGTCCAACCTCACAGCTTGAGGCCATTCCCTCTCATCTTGTCTCTGTTTCCTGCCTGACTCTCTTGGCTGTCCCCTCCTGTCAGGAGGTTCTGCAGAGCCAGGAGGTCTCCCCTGAGCCTCCTTTTCTCCAGGCTGAGCCCCTTTCCCAGCTCCCTCAGCCTCTCCTGGTGCTCCAGCCCTTTCCCCAGCTCCATTCCCTTCCCTGGACAGGCTCCAGCCCCTCCAAGGCTCTCTGGCTGTGAGGGCCCAGAACTGAACTCGAGGTCCCTCAGCTGTGCCAGCACAGGGACAGCCACTGCCCTGGGCCTGAGGCCACACCAGGGCTGGGACAAACATTGCCCCATGGTCTACCTGACCACACCTGGGCTTATTTTTAAATTCTGTCCACGACACGCTCAAGGCCTCTTCCAGCTTTCCAGCCCCTCTTCCCCTCACCCTGGAGCTGCAGAGGATTGGGGTGACCCAAGGCCAGGACTCAGCACTTGTCCTTGTTGACCCTCATCCCTACTTGGCACATCAGCAAACCATCTACTTTTCCATTTGTGGTGGAAGGGGAGTGATGGGTGCTCTACATGGAGTGAGAGGTAATCCTTCCTCCTTGTGTGGGAAGCCCTAAATTAAGAAATAACATTGCAGTGATTTTCCAGGATGCTAGGCAAAGTCATGTAGAAACAGGGTATTTGTTATTTCTGTTATACAATCACAGGATCAATCTAACCAAATAAAATGCTGTAATCTGATTTGATAGAAATGGAGGGTGACATTCATACAAAAAGCTTGAGTCATTACTTAGCTTATTCTCTACCCCTTACTCTTCTCTTAATAGATTGAGGGTTAATGACTATGCTGGTGAGTCACACTTATTATTTTAAAACTGTTTGTGTCTTTAATTTTTGAAAAAGAATTGGACAGCTTAATATAAACAACTCCCTCTAATGATTTTTCTTACACTCGTGAGGACGTATTCTGGTGATGATATTTATATTGTGCTGTGTTTACTCATTTTCAGAGCTTTTCCACTCGATGAGACTAACTGCAGAGTAAGCTTGTGCTCAGCATGGGAAAAATCTCATTATTCTTCTTATCATTTGGCATATCCTGTACAACTGAGTTATCTGTAGGAATGTACTGAGAATGAATTGAGTAATAATCTCTGTCCATGTACATGTGTGTGTGTAGCTTCTTTTTGTGAGTTACTGTATTATAATTAGTCTTCCAAGGCAGTAATCCCTTCTCCACTTAAGTCTGTCACCTCAAGTGAGTATGAGCTGAGATCACAGAAGACTCTTGGCTCAAGGAGTGATCCAGTTATCCACTGATAGCTTGAGTCTGATGGTACTGTGCCTAGCAATGAAAACCCTTGTCCTGACAGAAGAAGAGTTCACTTTTGGGTGAAAGTGAGATTTAGGAACTTAGGGAAAGGCTGACTCATCCATCTCAAGGCTGAGATGTATGGCACTTTGAGAAAGGGAAAGGCTGGCTCTCCATGACAGAGCCAGGCTAAACTGTGGCCTGTTTGCTGTGTAATTTGTAAACGTGGACATTGACCAATAAAACTATGAAAATCAGAGGGTCATGGAATGATTTGGATTAGAAGGGACCTTAATGCCCATCCAGTGCCAACCCCTGCCCTGGGCAGGGGTGCTTTCCCAGGTTGCTCCAAGTCCTGTCCATCCTGGCAGGATCAAGGGATCCAGGGGCAGCCACAGCTTCCCTGAGCACCAAGTGCCAGGGCCTCTCCATCCACAGAGGGAAGAACATCTTCTGTATGTCGAACCTAAATTTTCCCTCAGTCAGTTTGAAGCCATTCCCCCTTGTTGTGTCACTCACTACAATTCCTGATGCGGAGTCCCCCTCTGGCTTCCTTGTAGGCACTTTCACATCCTGAAAGGCTGCTGGAAGGTCTCCACATAACCCTCTGTTCTCCAGTTAACTTAATGTCTTCTTTCATTAGCTGTAATATGGAGTTAAACAGTCTGGCCAGGTTAGTTAATGTTAGTGGTGCTGCCTGTGAGGTGCTTTTCCTTTAGCTAGGAATGCTGTCGGCCCTGGCGATAGCATGCTCACACATGGTGTGATACCAGCAGGGAAACAAAACAATCAGTGTTGGTTGTATCAGAGTGTCCTTGAAGATGTGCTTAGAGACTCTGCTTTCCCTGCATCTGCCAAGGGTGGAGCTCACCAACTCCAGCTTAAGAGCAGGACTTTGTATGTGCTTGTGATGGAGCCCTGAATTAGTTATGATGAGCCTGGGGAAGAGGAGGCTGAGGGCAGAGCTCACCGGGGGCTGCAGCTCTGGTGTCTGCTCCCTGTGACCAGGGACAGGACCCTGGGAATGGCTGGAGCTGGGCCAGAGGAGGGCTTTCCTGGATACCAGGAAAAGGTTCTTTCCCCAGAGGGTGTTTGGCACTGCCCAGGCTCCCCAGGGAATGGGCACAGCCCCAAGGCTGCCAGAGCTCCAAGAACATTTGGACAATGCTCCCAGGGATGCTCAGGGTGGGATTGTTGGAGTGTCTGTGCAGGGACAGGTGTTGGACTGGATGATCCTTGGGGGTTCCTTCCCACTCAGGACATTCTGTGATTCCATGAAGAATTTTTAATTAGGCTATGTGGGATGGACTGTGTGTTGAGGAAGTGTTAAGCAAGATAATTTGGGGATCACAGCTCTGTTTGCTGCAGATGTTTGCAGTAAACATTCTTTGAGACTTTCTTCATGGCTTTTGATGAGCATAATCAGGATTTCCTGATAGTGCTGTATTTGGCATCTCTACCACACTACGATTTTTAGATCTAGAAATCTCTTTGTGTGAATTACCCGAACTGCATGGGTAATGTAGTGTGAGCTTCCAGAGGGTGTGGTGTACTTACCTGATGTGAATTAAATCCACTGTAAGGGATTAAGTATTCAAGTCATTTAAATGTCTGCTTTCTCTTGAGATGTCTGGCTGGCTCTGGGAATAGCATGAACGGCTGTCCCTGTGCCAGCCCTGGGCTCCTGAAATGGCACCAGGGCCTGTGCTCGGGTACCTGCCTGTGATTAACACAGCAACCCAGGAGCTCCACTGGAGTAACATGGCATGGGCAGGGCTGGGATGTGCAGTGCTGATGGTTGGAGCCGTGTGGGAACCTGGGATCCCAGGCTTTGTGTGTGAGAAGCCCTTGCTCCCTGGCCCTGCTGGGAGCCCTGCCCATCGCCTGCACTCTGCGCGGGTGTTGGGATGCAGTTGTTGATGACGTGGTTGCATTTTTGTCCATCTGCACGATCCTTGCCTCATCCAGCATGGAGGGCAGATGGCGCTTAGGGACTCGTTAGCCAAAGAGAGTATTGTCTGCATCTTCCTGCAGATGTTGAAATGAGGTGGGGGATTATAAGGAGAGAGAGCATGATCTCATGTCTGAACCAGTTAAGGGATCATCTGGAGAACTGGAACTCTGCCTTTCGGATGCAGCACATTAACTGGAACCAGGCTTTTCGTCCTGGTTCTAACCTGTTCTCTTATTTCCCTGGACAGAGCAGTATCCTTGGCTTGGTTTTGTGTATCCTCTCAAAGTGAGTATGGTAGTTGGCTGTGCACTTAGGTGAAATGAGTATTTTCTGGTTTTACAGATTTCCTATCTGTTATGTGGTTGGGTAGCTCATGCTCTTCCCTTTCCTGGACCGCTTTCCGAGATGGCAGCAGTTCCTCCAGAAATGATACAGCTGGGCAAGTTTATGATGGTTCTCCAATGCTGAAGTCTTTCTTATTCACACTTCCTCAGATAAAAATGAATAAATAAACCCAGAGAGATTCCCGGCCACAAACTATTGTTAGGGCTGACAGGAAAGGGTGGTCAGGCATGACCAGGGAAGTGATGGAATTGCTGTCTCTGGAACAGAAAGCGTGTGGGACATGGTGCTTTGGGACATGGTTTAATGATGGACCTGGCAGTGCTGGATTAATGGTTGGATGATGATCTTGGAGGGCTTATCTAGTCTTAATGATTCAGTGATTAAAGAAAGGACATTGTAATGTTCTAGTGATCATAATGAAACTAATTTTTTATTGTCATGCCTTTATGTAGTTGCTCAAGAGCAAAGGTTTGGGAGTGATATAAATCATAGTTTAAGGCTTGTCTTGCTGTTTGAGAATTTAGCATTAGGAATCATTCCCTTGAGACCAAACCCCACGTGGTGCTTTACTTCTTTTCACTTTGAAATTTTTGCTGATGGTTCAGGTCTGACCATGGTCCAGCTGGATCTGAGAACTGATCCTGTCCAGCAGTTCCCAGGGTTTTCAGAGATGCAGAAAGGAATAACCTCTGTTACTTTGATGGTTGAAAACAGCTCTGCCTTTGAAGGCCTCTGATGGCCCCTGGTGTTCACAGAGGGCTCAGAAAGCAGCCTGTGGAGAGCCTGTTGAAGAGCTATGAAGTCCTGGTTTGCAGTTTGCCCCTCCAAGCCTCTGGAACAGCTCCAGACAGCCGGGATTGGCTGGGAGGTCAACATAGAGCTCCAGCAGCTGGAATTCCCTCCCTGGATTTACAGAGGGCAGTATTGCTTCTCCTGCAGGGCTCACAATCATAAATAGGATTGTAATGTGTGGAAGCATAAATACTGCAATATATTATGGGATAAATTTAATTCCTCTCTTCATTTGTTTATCTGTAGAGCTGCTGGAAGCACTGGGATGACTGGAATTTAAGATACTTGGTTCCTGCTCTTACCTTGAGGTAGAGGAAATAAGCGCAAGAAATTTCCCCAGCTCGAGCAGGTATATACCTGTATCTCCATAGTTTATGTGAAATTAGGTTCTCAGTAAAAAAATGAATTGTGGAAACCTTTCTAATGAGTAGGAACTTATTTGCTCTGTAAAATACAGTTTAAAAGGAACAGATTAATTTTAATTATATCTTTTTTTTCTATTTATTAGTTAAAGGACCTTTCATACTGAACACTGCTCTGAGAAAAGAGGAAGCCTCTCCTGTGTGGGATTGAAATAGATACTTGGCAGTTGCCTAGAATAAACTAAGGCAAAAATGTCTATCATAGATCCTTATCAACACATTGTGGTAAGTAGCACTGAATCTTATATATATATATATATATACCATCTTCTCTGATATACACTGTCTTGTATAATGACTTCCCTGCTGGAAGTTACTCTAAATAAGCACATAACATTGGAATTGTTACTATTTCCTTCAAGAAATGGTAGATGTGTCTAGCTTTCTTCTTTACAGTGCAGTTTTGGGGAGGAGAGAGGGTTGTACTCTTTTCCTTTTTATTAGTATGAATGAAGAGATAAGTTGACAATTTGGGATATTTAGATCTGAAACTGGGGTATATCACTAGTGTTGGTTCAAAGAGAATCCTTAAAATATATCGTGCAAACGCTGAGTGAGGTGATCTGTGCCACTCAGCAGCACACTGTACCCTTGCTGCCTTCCTCCTGCTTTATTCCAGTTTTCCTGCTCCTGCTGGCAGTGAGCCAGTCAATCCTGCTGAATGAGAAAAAACCTGGTTCAATACAAAAAAAGACAAAAATTTCTTAGCGAGAAACCCTTCCCTGTGAGGGTGATGAGGCCCTCTCACAGGGTGCCCAGAGAAGCTGTGGCTGCCCGTGGATCCCTGGAAGTGTCCAAGGACAGGGCTTGGAGCAACCTGGGACAGTGGAAGTTGTCCCTGCCCATGGCAGGGGATGGCACTGGATGGGCTTTAAGGTCCCTTCCAACCCAAACCATTTGGGGATTCCATGGAAGGGTTAGAAAATCCATTCTGTGCTGTTGGAGTTGGCCCAAGGGGAGGTGAGCTCAGCCCATGGAAGTGTAGAAGCAGGGACAAGGGAAGGAGGAGGGAGATGGGAGCAGAACTGCCCTTTCTGAGGCGAGCCTGTGGCTCAGCAGCCTCTGAATGGAGCTGTGCTGGAAGGGAGTTTCCAAAGCAAACATGGAATGGCAATTCCTGCCCAAGCCAAAATCTGGAGCCACACTGGGTGTGTTCCTATCAGGGGCTTCTCGTAACAGCGCCAGGCTGACAGCAGCAGCAGTGAGGTGTCCCCAGAGATAGCTGCCACTCACTTGTCACAGTGTTTTACATGGCTAAAAATACTCCCTGTGCTTCCTAGAAGTGATCTCTTATCAGCCCTGTGGTTTGTGCCCCATGCACTCACATCCTCCACACAAGTGTAGAGCCAGCAGATGTCAAACTGGCTTTTACTCCCGCCCCAGTCCTGGGGAGGACTGCTGGGAGGGAGCACAGACCTCAGGGTGATGTCTGTGTTAAAACAATACTGACTTAATTCCTTTCAGCATCGGGGCCCTCTCCTGGATGGATTGCTTGGAATGATCTGTCTCTGAGGCACTCAGTTATATTTTATTAAATCACTTACTTAAAAGGACTGTCCTACAGATGTAATATAATGAATAAAAAGTGTGCATAGTAAATGTATTTAGAGCTCCCTGGGAATGATGAATTATTGCTGTGGGAATGTTGCTAATTCCAGAATCAACGCTGTTTGTGCAAGAGCTGATCCTTTAATTGCTTGGAAAGTGAATGGAAATCTTTGAAGTTTTTTAGTTTGCAAACTGAACTCCTGTGGAAAGTTTTACGGAAATGCTGAACAGTCATGGGCAGCAGGCTCACATCAATGCAAAAATCTTGGATTTAAATGATATTTGGCATTGAATTACTCAAAAGGATTCTGCATTTTCCAGAAGTCCTTGTGCTGACTGTTGCTTTCTGATCTTTTTTTCTCATTTGATGAAAGACTCTGAGGTATAAATTAAGATGTTCAGAAAGCTGTCACAGGTGCAGACAGAACTTACTATTCCAAAAATGCAAAGAATTAAAGTGTAATGCAGCTTCACTTACTCTGATACAGGGGATAAATATTATAACAATGGAAAAAGGCACTTCAAGATAAGATTTGTGTGTGGGCACAAAAGCTTGTCTTAATTGTAATACCCTGTGAAAGAAGAGCATGTACTCCATGAAAATCAATTGCTTAAGTAAACAGGCAAATATTTTCATTCGTCCAGCCCCATTGTTAGCTCAAGTGTCCTTAACATGAAGGAAGTAAACCCATTTAATTCTTGTGCAGTCTGCCTGTGCTAGAGCTTCCTGATTGCCTGGCTCACAGAATGGCAGTGTTCTGGTGGAGCTCTGCTCTGTGACTCAGCATTCTGGAATATGACAAATGTGATATTGAGCACACGCAAATTCTGCCTTTCTGGGCACGTCCGGAAAGGCGGCAGGCAAAACGCGCTCGTCTTACGGGAGATCGTGGGGCTGTGTCCCAGCCCCTGGTGGGAAGGGGGTGGTGTTTCTGTGCTCACTAATGCAGGGACATCTCAAAGATAGCGAAGCAGATAATTAGGGAAATTCTGCTGAGGGGAAGGAAGGAACTCAAAGGTGAGAAAGGAGCAAAGGAGGCAGGGAGAGTGAGGTGTGGAAACAGGAGATGCTGAGCCATGGCTGTGCAGTCACGGAAAACCTTGTGGATTGAACAGTGAACACTGTCCACCCAAGTTTCCATAACTCAAAAAACTCTTATTCAGACAGGGCACGGTGAAAACTTTTTGGTTTTTCTCCTTTCCCCTCTGAATTTATGGAGAAAGAGAAAGTGAAGTGAAACCCATGTGTAAAGCAAGCTCACTTTGGATGGTGTATTTTAGTTTTTTAAATCCATAGACCCCTGCAATGGATTGAGTTGGATGGGACCTTAAAGCCCATCCCACCTCACTGCCATGGGCAGGGACGCCTTGCACTGTGAGCTTTTGAAATTTGTAACCTGTCCTATAAAGGAATGCATATGTTGCTCCTCTCAGTGTTGCAAGGTTTAAGTGATTTATTTACCATCTTCTGTTTTTCAGAAGTTCTTGAGGAATTTGTACAGATTTTTATCAAGACTTAAGGTGAACATAAGTCACTTGAGAAAATGCAGCTTAGTCATCTAAACTAGCAAGGGCTGGACTGGTAAAGGCATTCAGAGTCAATACATTTCTCATTGTGTTTTCAGGGGCCTTCTTCAGAACTCCTGAAGAACTAATTAAAAATGCTTCTGAAATATGGACATTTAGGCCTTTTGATCTCCTTAGAAACTGGACCCGAAGTGGAAAATTGCCCTATTTTCCACCTGCAATTAATTTGCATGAAAAATACTTATTTTGGTGCAAGAAGAGATCTAGACTTTTGAGCTTCCTGTGTGTATTTGTGTATTTTTATTTTTTTTACTAAGAGGGAGATTGTTTATTTCAGTAGTGGCAAATTTCCTCCAAGTGTATGACTATGGCCAGATATTAATAACTGTGTATAATTGTAATCCCCAGTGTGTTGTTCTGGGTGAGGCACAGGGAAAGAAGACACTGCTTTTCTTTTGCCAGGCCTCTATGTTCTCTGTGTTCCTTTCAGAGGATCCCAGTCTTAAACCAGACTTAATTTTCCTGGCAGTACAACAGCTGGAATGATGGGATTTATTGCTTAAGTCGATAAAAAGCAGTTTTTGTGAAGGCATTAGTAAAACAGTTATCAAGTTATAATAGAAATAGTGGTGATCTCTGTGCTGCTGGGAAGAGAGCAAACTGGTAAGTGGTGGCTTGGCCTTGCTTTGATGGTAGGCATATGAATTTAGGCACATGGAAGGTGCAGGAAAATCACTTTACAGAATGCTTGTTGTCAGGGAGTATCATGTAGTATCCGTCAGAGCTGTGGGGTGTCAGAATTGCACATGAATTTCACCTATCAGCTGAGAACTAAACCCAGCACGCCCATGTTCCATCCTTGTCACTTAATTATAACTCCTCTTCACTGTTAAATGCTCAGTGATCTCTGATTTGTGGTCTCCAGTGAGGACAAGCTCTTTCTTGACAGCTGAGAAAAAAGAGGAGGGTGGTGTGTTTGTACTTTGGGCTGTTTCTTTTAATTACAAGGTTGGAAATTACAAAGGAAATGCTTCAGTCTGTATGAAGAAACTGAGCCAGTTGTGAAACCAAGTTCATCAATCTGACATACTTGGGAGATAATATACTAGGGAGATAAT
Source organism: Sialia sialis (assembly GCA_009812075.1). Lineage (NCBI taxonomy): Eukaryota > Metazoa > Chordata > Aves > Passeriformes > Turdidae > Sialia > Sialia sialis. The sequence goes on along the minus strand of VRYO01001717.1, from coordinate 5,944,385 downwards.
AAAGCAGCTTTGAGTATTTTCAGACAGCAAACTGAAAATAGGGGGCAGCAAGAGCTGATGATTTCTGGAGTGTCACAGCTTTAAAAGTTCTTGGGGCAGGGTAAATGACAGAGCTGGGGTGACTTCACATAGCTGTGTTGTTCCCAGCCCTTCCTATTTATCGACATAAATCCCCATTTACCCCACTGGCGGGGGGAAAAAACTCCGGATTTCTTTTTGCCCTGTGGCAAAAATTTGTTCAGGGAGGTGTCACATCCTCCTTCCTCTTTATCCATCTTGGAAGCTGCAGTGCAGAGGGTGGTGGATGTCACTCAGTCATTGGGGTATCTTCATGTCAGCCCATGGAAGGCTGTTAAATAGGTATTGCTTCTTAGGAACTCTGAGTTCCCACAGCTGAACCCTCTCTGCTGGATTTGATGCTTTTGAGGTGAGCAACATCCGACTGGGAGTATTGGGAAGAGTCTGAATTCCCCTTTTCCTGTGATTGCTGAACCACTTGCTGTGCCACGATGGTTTTAGTGCACCACAGCTGGCATTGCCACAGTTTCCCCTGCCTGCTCACTTGGTCTTGGATCCAGATAACTCCTATGGCTGCCAGGGGAAAATTCCAGAGCCAGGCAGAGAGTCCTGGCCAGAGCCTCCAGCAGCTGACACAGCGTGGGGATGATTACAGGCAGATCAAGCTGATAAACTCAGTGTCTGGGTCAGACAGTGGCTGCAGTGAAGTCACCCCCTGTGTTCTGTGGGTGTTTTCTCCTGGAGCCTTTGCCATGGGGATGTGGCTATGCCTTTGCACACCTCAGGCTTCTGCAGGAGTTGTGTTGGTACTGCTGGAGGTGCTTTTTAATGAGCCCTGACTCAAATGCCACTTAAGCACTCACAAGTCACTTTGTTGTCTTTGGAAGATTAGTTTTGACTTTCCTTTTCTTACTTTTTGAGAAAATGATATTTAACCTATAAGATATTTTACTTTTCCTTTATTCATATGAGAGGTATCCAGTTTGGTTCAGGTCTCTGGGTGTGAGCTAGCTGTAGAATCAAAATAAGGAGGTTTGGCTGAAACAGCCAGTTCTGGAAAAAAAGAAAAGGAAGTATCCAGATGAAAAAATAGCAGGAAGGCACCAGGCAGAGCCTGAAAAAGCATATCCCATAGCAAGGGTATTGTCTATAATTTTAAATTAATTTCAGTGAATTTCCTAACGGTGGCCTTCTTCCTGCTTGTTGTGGTCACACTGACTGATGGTTGTGTTTATTTTAATGTACTTCACAAGGTTGGTGGGTAGTTAGGAAAAGATAGAAAATATGCAATTGTGTGAGACCTGATCCTGGCTTTAATATCTCACATTTCCTCCCAATCTTTGTGTCCCTATAAAGCCAGTACTGGCTGCCCTGCAGTCTGCACTGATGATTCTCAGTGGTGTCCAGCAGGTTGGTCAAACTCAGGGCTGTGCAGATAAAGCAACATATCTACTGCTGAGTTGGTAACCTCTTTTTATTAAGGCTTTTACTTCTTGTTTCTTAATTTCACATCTTTTCCTACTTCCCTGGTTTGTTGAGGACACACATGCTCCTAGGCAGGCAGCTCCTGCTGTGTGTTTGGGATTTGCAAGATAGGGAACCTCCAGAATGTGCATGAAATGTGCTGATGACTGTTTTAACAGCTTCCTTTGCACCTTCCTTACATTGTCTTGCGGCTGCTTTCATGCTGAATATTGATGTGTACTAGAAGGTACAGCACTAGCTCTACCCCTTGTGTGTGCAGTGTGGATTTATCTGCTCCAGAACACAGGCTTTGAAGTAATTCCTGCCATTCTTTTTAGCAGGGGAAGGCAATTACTAAGACAAGCTGTAAAACAGACTTTTTATTTTTCCCTTGCCGTACCCAGTGGTTCCTGCCTGACTAAATGCCTCAGAGCAGGTTCTGTGGTGAGGGGGAGTGTTGTTGGTTGAGATTAGCAGGTGTGGCTGCAGGAAAATCCAGCAGCCCCAGTGCAGGTACCTCTTGGTAAAGCTCCAGGGTGCAGTTCAGCTTTAGGATGCTCTATCCAGTATGAGTTTCCCTTACATTTTGACTGGGTGATTTCTCTCTCTGTTTTTGGACAAAATGAAACTTTATTTTGATAGATGGGGTTGTTTTGGTTCTGGAGCTTAATCACCTCCTACTCTCTGACTTTCAGGTGGAGCACCAGTACTCACACATATTCACTGTGACAGTAAGGAAAGCCACAAATGTCACCAAAGGAGCCATTGGTGACATGCGTGAGTATCTCTTTCTAATTTGCCTTTCTTCTGCGAGCCTGTTGCCGTGGGCAAGGGGAGGTGGCGACTCTGTGTGTTAAATCGTTGTTAGTGAGCTGGTGGTGGGTTTTGTGTGTCTTGCTAAAGCATGTCACTGCTCACTCTCACTCAGATCTGCCGCTCCTTTCCATTGATCCAGAAGGGCTGAGCGAGTTGTAAATGATTTGCCTACAAGCCAGCAACACCTACAATTAGCTTTTTGGCTCAGTCAGAAGTGCTATATGAGTGCACTGAAACTGGAAGTTGCTGCCACCTCACAGGGCTGTGGTTTGGTGGGGGGAAAAAAAGCCCAGAGCTCTGCTGAGTCAGTGCAGAAAGCAGAAAAAATGTAAGCCATTAAAAAAAAAACCCACCCAAATGGGTCAGCAGATATTGTGGTGGGGAGATGGATGACTCCAGCACTTCTTCCTCTTTCTGGGAGGCTGCTGAGCCTCTGGACTTTGCAGCTGAACAGGAAGCCACTAGGAAGAGCAGCTCTGCTCTGATCTTAAGGAGGGAAGAGGGAGAGAATATTGGCTGAATCTGCAAAAAGAATATTCCTGCTTCTTTGGGTCTGTTTGCTTTGGTGCCAGGCCATCCGTCCCTTTTCCCTGCGCTTCCCAAGTCTTGCAAGCTGGGGCAGGGAGGATGAGTATGACCCTTGGCTCCTGCTCTCCCAGCCAGCTGACTGGACATACAAGTGTTTCCCAACTCCTGGAAACTACTTTTGGGTCAAACTGCAGCAGCTGCTCTGACCCACAGCTTTGCTTCTGGGGATTTTCATAACTGAAGTCTATTGCTGATACTAAAATTGCAGGAGGGTTACTTGAGAGGGGGATATTCAACAGCCACAAGTACAGGGGAAGAGAGGGGAGCCCTGGCAAAGGGGAAAAGAGGGAATTTGGGGTCTGTCATCCCCTGTGGGGTATGGCGAAGGAGCACACTGAGAAGGTGCATGTTTGTGTGTGTATACAGATATGTATAATTTCATATTTATGAGGGTCTTTAGATAAGAAGACCTCAGGAAAAGAGCTGGAAGAGTGGAACAAGGAGCCCATGAGTTTGTATGTGTAAAAAGATGAGTTAAATGGAAAAACACAGGTTCTACACTGGTTCTTGGATGCAGGTGTCTGTCGTGAGACAGTCTGGGCAAAATGGGCAGGTAAAAAAGGGAGGCTGAAGTGGGGACCCCATGATATGATATTAGAGGGATTATGAAAAGGGTGACAAAAGCTAGAAGATCATGGCAACTTCGTGCACCAGAGGAAATATGGGTGACCTATAATATAAACTTCAAATATTATCTGACAATGTAATTGTATTTTTTTAATAGAAAAAAAAAGCTCTTTTTCAAGGAAAAAAATCCTCTTATCTTGCAAGTCATCAAAATCAAGAAACTGCTCAGGAAGAATGTTTCATTTTTATAAAACTTGCCAGAGTTATGCTGTAGGGTCACTGAAACCTGCTTGGCTTCTTGTCTGAGGTGACTGCCAGCTCAGTAGCCTGAGGCACCCCCAGTCTGGAGCATCTCTGGATGAGGTTCCAAGGATCCAGCGCTGGTCCTTGGGGTCCGGTGAATCCCCCAAACTGAGGAAACAACAGATAGCTGTTGGTTTTTTCTTTTTTTTTTTTTTAATTTTGGAAAAAATTAAAGTGTTTTTATTCCCTGTTGGGAGCCTGGCAGCTACTTGATCAAGTGAATGATTGTGTTAATTTCTGTGGGGAGATGCTTGAATCTGTGAATGGGGAAGGGCCTTTACAGTTGATTGTGCCAGTAATATATATATTTGCTTTATTTGATTTGCCAAAATGAAACTTGTTAAGGGAATTGCTGAACTTTTCCATCAGGTCTTTTGTCTCAAAGACAGGAAAATATCTGTGACAGACCATGTGTGAGCCCTGTTTGGGGTGGGTACCAGAATTTCACTTCTCTCATGGACACTCCCAAGCTGTTGACTTTTCTGGGGGATTGCCCTTAATGTTTTTTGTCCTTGTTGCTCCAGATTATGAACCACAGGTGCTCTGGGAGCAAAAGAGTTAATTTTACATTGTGGGGTGATGGAGGCCTGGGGTGACATGAGGGATTTTGTTTGTATTGCTGTTCTTTTTTCCATATCAGCATTTTCAAGACTTTCTGGAACAGCTCTGAGAGATCTGAGCAAATCTAAGTTTATGAAATATGCTGAAGTACTTTTTGTGATATTTTTCATCTGGAGGCTCTGAACTCTACCTGTGCTCAAGGAGTTTTAGCTGGCAGCTCTGGTGTGTGTGGTGCCCCCACACAATGGGTGGGATGGAGGCCATCTACACCTCTGTCTCCTAAAGCCCAGGCTGGGCAGACAACCAGTATTTCTAGAAAGTTTTCCAAGATTTCTTGAGCTCTTCATAAATGGGCAGTGTAAATGGTTGTGTCATTCTCAGGCCATTTCATCATTCCGTGAATTCGTGTGTGGGGGTGATAAATGAGATTTCCTGTAAGAACTCACCACTCAGGATGGTGAGGATGGGGAAAAAGAAGTTTGAGGGCAGACCCTTTCTTTCCCAGCAGTTCATTCAAGTCCCTTGTTATATCAGGTGTCTGCCCATTTACTGTAGTCTCTATAGAAGTCCTTCCTTTATTGGTGTCACTTGTTTTGGTTTTAGTGTCCCTGTCTGAGAGACTCCCACACCCTGGATGCTGTCCTCTCAACATCTAGGTGATGCAGCTGTAGCTTTGCAAAGGTTTAAATCATGGTTTGTTTAGAGGCTGCTGCTCTGGTGGGTGTGCTCAGCTCCTTTCCAGGCTGGAAGGTTTATGAGCTGAGTAAGTGCAGCATATGGGCGCTGGGTGACCTTGGCTGGCCACTCTGTCACTCCCTCTGTCAACAGGACAGGGAGAGAACATGTCCAAAGGGTCAGCATGAGGACGAGGACAGGACAGCTCTCACCTGTTACCCACTTAGGCAAACAGGCTCAGTTTGAGGAAATGACTGTAATTTATTGTCAGTTAATTTTAGCAGAGTAGAATAGTCAGAAATAAAGCTAAACCTGCCTCCTGCTGTACACCTTTCTTTTTTTTGTCTCCATCACTCTCTACCAGCTATTGATGGGATTGGAGTCAGCCAGTGAGCCTGCTGATTTGTCAGAAACACAGTTCAATGAAAAAGAAGACCAAAAAATTTATAAGTAAGAAATTGTTCCCTGTGAGGGTGCTGAGGCCCTGGCTCAGGTTGCCCAGAGAAGCTGTGGCTGCCCCTGGATCCCTGGCAGTGTCCAAGGCCAGGCTGGACAGGGCTTGGAAGAACCTGGGATAGGGAAGGGTGTCCCTGCCCATAGTCCCTTTCAACCCAAACCATTCTAGGATTCTATGCCCCTGCTGTCCAAAACCTGCTACATAAAGCTATTACCAGGTAAAAAAATCAGAAAATCTACATGGCTTTGGTGAGGATTTCATTATCTTAATGGCTTAGCTTGCTGCTGATTGCAGACCTTGTAAAACCATTTCTCTGACTGGATCTCTTGAGAAAGACCTTGCCTCTGGCCCAGTGAGTTCTTATATAGTAGATGTGCAAGAGCTCTTCTCAGATGCCACCCAAACTGTAGAGCCTTTCCTTACTTCCATGACAGTACGAGAGCTTGTAAGAAAAAATACCAGAGTCTCAAACTGCAGCATTGTGGAAGAGAAATGCTTGCAAACTGGGTCTCCATTCCATAGCATCTCTCCTCTTCTGGACTTACAGGCATCTTGGTGGCAAACTGGGTCAGAGGAAGCTTTGTAAAATTTGTCTTCTATGTTTAAATGCGTATTAAAGTGCACTGACTTTCACAACAAATGGTGGCATCTACACAGGAAACCAGTTGTGTGACTCTGCTCTTAACGATCACTCATCTTGCTTAATCCTGTTTGGGATTTGTAGATTTTCCTTGCTTCATCTTCTTTGATGCTGTGGTAGTGAACAGTGTCATTACAGGTATTTTTAGGAAAAGAAAGAAATCCGTAAATCCCTTCTTAAAAATGTTTAAAGTTTGATAGCTCACAGCACTGGTACTCAGCTTCTCTCCCAGCAGTGGTACTCAGCTTCTTTCCTTGTTGGAATCAAGGATGCGTTTCCCTGCAGTTAAGCTGCTCAGATAAACAAGTGCTGGGAGCAGTGTGGTCGCCAGAGCTCAACTCTGGTTGCAAAATGTGCCCAAGTAGAACTGGGAAGCAGCTCCTGGGTGGCTCTTGGCACGGTCAGCCCATGTCACTGCAGCCAGCTGTGGAGATCCCTGCAAGTTCAGGACATGCCCTTCCTCATTGTTTCCTGCATCTCCAAAGGAAACTTTACCTGTCTGGCCCTGCTCTGGGATCTGGGAATGAGGAAGGGATGTCCAGCAGGCACTGTTTATCCCTCACACCCCTGTGCCCTGGGGCTGCTCTCTGTGAGACAGAGCTCCTGGAGTTGCAGCTGGCTTGGTTAAACCCAAGTCACAGCAGTCCAGGCAGGTGTGAGCAGGGTTTTAAACCTGCCCTAGCTGAAAGGAAGGAACTGGAGGTTTGCCTGCTTGTGTTATGGCTTGTGTTACTGCGGGTCATTCAGGACTCATCCAGCTGTTCTCCGGAGTACAGCTGGCCAGTCCTGCATTGAATTAGCTACAGTGCACTTACCTGTCGGACTGCCATCAGATAAGGCTCTTCTTGCAAGGCCCTGGAGCAGGTCCTGATTTTTGCAAGGGGAAAACAAGCTAAACTGCTCCCCTTCTCCAGCCTAACAGCCTGGGAAAAGTAGGTCAGAGTTGGCCAATCCTCCACATCCTACAAGCTGCATGTGCAAATCTTCATGTGGCTGAAATATGGATCCATAAAAGAAAAAATCTTAAATGAACAGTGCTGCTAACAACTTCTCAAGGTGTCTACTGCAGATCTCAGTCTAACTCTGAGGCAACCGAATGCTAGATTTCAGTTTCCTTGGCACACCCAGTATCCTTTCCCTTTGGTATAGATATCCAGTGCTGGGAGGTGGAAGTTATGTTGGAAAAAGGCAGTGCTGGCTCAGGCCTGGGATCCATCTTGTGTGTCTGGAGAACCCCCTGGCCCTGCTCCAGGCCCTGCCAGGCTGTGACCAGCCCCAGAGCTTTGTGGTGACTGGGAGCTGCTCCTGTTCCATGTGCTGTGGACACCATGCCAGTGTCCAGTCCAGTGTTCCTCAAGTCTGAGCCTTTGACTCTCTCCATTTAGGAGGAGGCTCCCTCTGTTTATGCCATTTGTCCCCTGTGACAATTTGACTTTTTCTTGCTTTCATTTCTTTTCCCTCTCATTTCCTGTCTCAGGAGTATGTTGAAGTTGTGTTAGGGTTGGGCTAATGCCTGATCCAAGAGACAATTGGGAAGAACATCAGTCATAGTGAGATGAAAAGGAAAAATATGAAGAGGGTAAGAATGTGACACTTCCTAGTGATCCTGTCCTCCCCTCAGTTCAGTGACACTCCCTGAGCTGGATGTGCCTTTGGGGTAATCAGCTGTCACTGAATTTCTCTTGCAGAAAATTCACTGTTTTTCTTTCAATCCACATAGGTCTTCTCATCCACAGCTCCTTGGGTAAGGAGTTCTGCAGTTTGCTGCCTGAAGGAGACTTTTAATTCATTTTGAAAATGTTAGTTTAAAAGCATGGGCTGAAGAATCTAAACTGGGGTCAGTTTGGGGCCCTTCACGACAAGAAAGATATTGAGAGGCTGGAACCAGGGAAGGAAATGGGTCTCAGGAATGGCTGAGGGAGCTGGGAAAGGGGCTCAGCCTGGAGAAAAGGAGGCTCAGGGGAGACCTCCTGGCTCTGCAGAACCTCCTGACAGGAGGGGACAGCCAGGAGGGTCAGGCTCTGCACCCAGGGAGCAGGGACAGGAAGAGAGGGAACGGCCTCAGGCTGGGCCAGGGGAGGCTCAGGTTGGACATCAGGAGGAATTTCTTCCTGGAAGGGGTGATAAGGCATTGTCAGGGGCTGCCCAGGGAGGTGCTGGAGTCCACATCCCTGGATGTGTTCAAAAACCATGTGCATGTGGCACCGGGGGACAAGTTTTATTGCTGAACACGATGGTGATGCTGGGCTGATGGTTGAGCTTAATGGTGTTGGGATACCTTTTCCAACCTCACCCATTCTGGATTCATCATCTGGGTAGTGCCTTGTATTTTGTAGGATTCCAGCTGTCCCACAGATCCATCTGTACCAAAGAAAAGCTCTTGCAACTCAAGAATGTTCATTTATGTATTTCTGACTGCATGTGTTCTGAAAGGGAGGGAGAAAACGATCAGCCTTCCTCACGTTTGCCACCACAGGAAGGAACACTTTTGTGGAGGATGCTTTTTAGTGACAGGCTTTATCAAGGCATCCAGCCAAGAGGATTACAGGGCAGTTGAAATCCATGCTCAGTGCTGAGTTTTTGAAGCGTTCCTGACAGTTTTGTGAATTATGAAGTCAAGGGAAGAGATTCTTCAGAAATTCAGAAAATGCTGCCAGTCTAAATTTGTATTAGCAGCGTTTATGCCAGACTGGGAGAAATCTGTACTCCATCAGATAGCATACAAGTGGACTAAAAATCATACCCTGGGTTTGGAGTAATTCAGCAGGAATACAATGATATGCCTGTACTTACTGCAGACTAAATTACCCTGTCGAGGTCTGGCATTTCATTTCCTTGGACCCACAGTCAGAGCTGAGCCAGTCCTCCTTCTGTCCTGCTCATGTCCTTGGTGGTGGAGTGTTGTGGTTTGACACTGGCCAAATGCCAGGCCCCACCAAAGTCACTCACTCACGCTCATCTGACCCAGGTGGGCAGAGAAAAGAAAAATTTAATGAAGGGTTCATGAGTTGAGATAAGAACTGGGAGAAAGCACTCCAAGGCCAAGACAAATTTGGATTAGAAGTAAAAAATGAATTTATTACTAACAGAATCAGAGGAGGGTAATGAGAAGTAAAATAAGCCCTTAAAACATCTTTTCTTCCCCCATCCCCTCCCTCCTTCCCACCAGTAGCACAGGAGACAGGGTGTGGGGGTTTCGGTCACTTTGTCACCCAGGATGTGGGTGGATCTCTGCATCCCTGTGGATCCCCAGGGATTGTGGATGGATCTCTGCATGCCCATGGATCCCCAGGGACTCTGGATGGATCTCTGCATCCCTGTGGATCCCCAGG
>VRYO01001717.1:5914412-5929090 GCA_009812075.1 Sialia sialis | reverse complement strand
GCTCAGGGTGGGATTGTTGGGGTGTCTGTGCAGGGACAGGGGTTGGACTGATGACCTGTGTGGGTCCCTTCCAGCTCAGGATATTCTCTCATTCCATGTTTCAGTGTTGGAAAAACGTGTGTGTTTTACCACAGCAGAGCAGGAGGCTTTTCATGATCTACCACAACCACAGAAATAACTTCCCGTATTCTCCTGGGAAGCATCTGAGCCTGGGCTCCATTTGACACAAAACCTCCCCCCCCCACTGTACAGAAAATCCCTACGTGCTTTAACTGAGTAGAAACTACATTTTTAGGCTGCATTCTGTGCTCTCAGGAATGGCTATTTTTAGACATATCTGATGAGATTTGCCAGTGTTTCCTTTTCTCCCCCTGGTAATTCCTATCAGCTGCAGTTGCCTTAGCTGTGTTTCCAGTTAGGGTTCTGCTGTGTAAATAAGTTCCTGATCCTGGGGTGATTCCCCAGAGCTGTGATGGTGGCAGTGTTTCACAGCTGAGTGCTTCTTATGCTGTGTGCAGCACTGCAGTGCTGTGACTGATTTCCTCCATCACTCCCAAACCAGCAAAGGTGAAAGAGGAGCCAAAACCCACAGCAAACTGCTTGTTTTCCTTGTTTTGTGGGATACTCGCTACTGTGACATGAGCCAAAGCCATTAAAGGCTAGAAAGAGAGGAAGAAGTAAAAGCTTTTAAAAACGTTTACCACTGCCTGGCAGATGTTTGCATTTTCCCAATAAACTTGACTCAGTCCCTGTGCCATTGTTTGCTCAAGGCTTGTCCCCACTCCTCCTAAAAGCCTAATGTTTCTTTTGGGGAGACTGTTGGTGTCATTGTATCATTTCTGTCATTACATTTATGTAATTTAGAGTTGCATATCTTTCTGTTCTTGACCATGAGCAGATCTGTGGTTTCACACTATTTTATCAATTATTCCTGCCCCAGCTGGAGTTTTCCCTTGCCTGACCTGTGTTCTGCTCCACAGTTGACACTCCAGATCCCTACGTGGAGCTGTTCATCCCCACTGCCCCTGACTGCAGGAAGAGAACCAAGCATTTCAACAACGACATCAACCCTGTGTGGAATGAGACTTTTGAGTTCATTCTAGACCCCAATCTGGAGAATGTTCTGGAGGTAAATCCCATGGCTGGGCTGGGGAGATGAAGGATAAAATAACAGTGGCTAATATGCATGTGGCAGCTGATGTCTCAAGATCACCCCTTTGTTTAAAATGTTAAACCTGAGTTTAGCTGTGGTGCCAAGCATGTGTTGGATAAATTGAATTATTCAAGGAGTAGCCTGAAGAGTCATTATAAGATATGCCTGTGAGTCATCTCTTGGACAGCTCCTGAGGGATAGTAGTTTGTTATTCCTTACATCAGCTGTGGAGTACTCCCTGCTTCCTCCCTGATTCAGCTCTTACAGACAGGGAATAGGTAGGGCTTAAGTCAAGTGTCTGCCCATGGAGACAAAGCAAAAGGCTGATTCTGCTGTGTCCTCCTTGCCTGGAGCCCACCCAGGACTCTTCAGGGGACCACTCCATGTGCAGCCTTGTTGGCCAAGCCACTGTTCAGTCTCGGTGTGAAGAACTTCTCCAGATTGTGCACAAGAGCTGAATGTTAGATGTGTTTTCTGAGTAGGCATGGCAAGGATTTACGGTTAGCTCTGGTCCTTGGTGAGCTCTGTTCTTCATAGAGGATGGCCCTGCCACTTGCTCTCTTCTGACTCTTCTGTCTAAATTGGCCAACTGGAAGGGGGCTGCAGCCTGTGATGGTTTTCCTTGAGCTTGTGATCATCAGACCTTGGGTCTGAAAGGGGGCTGTGCATCCTACAAGTTCCCTGTGTTCCTGGGGAACGCTCTACAGTTTGAGCATTATACGCATGGTTGTTACACCAGCTTGTTGGATCATGAAGAGCTATCCCATGCATCCTGCTCTAGAGACAAAAGGGAATTCACAAGGACTTCCTGGGCTTCAGTTCCTGCCTGTTCCTCTGGTGCCATTGTTGGGCCTCCTGGAGCAGAGCCTGGGCCCTGCTCTGAGCTCTCTTACACTTGGGCAGCTTCTGTAGGAATGTTTGAATTTGTTGAGGACAAAATTTCATTCAAGGGTTTTGAAAAGCATAAAACTACTGCAGTCACAAACAACAGCAAGACGGATTATAGGTAGAAATGTGTCTTTGCAATAACTAAAGGCTGTTGCTGGTTCTGAGATAGTGCAACAAAATTCCCTGAAAATTGCCTGCGAAGAGTAGATGATAACATTTAATAATGGTTGGTTGTTGACCTGGTAGTGTAGGCAAGAGCCTTTAGATGCTGAAATGGAGTGCAGCGTCAGAAATATGTAAAATCACCTCCCCACCCAAACCCGCTGTGAATTCTGAAGCTCAGGCTCCACAATCCTTGTGACTCCTTGGATTGTTTTTATCTGCAATTTTAACTCCATTCCAAGTGGAGTTTTTCCTCTGAAGTGTAAGCAGCTCTTCAAAATCTCATTAAGAAGTTTTTCCTTTTGTTTTAAGAGGCAGCGCTCAGAGCTTGCAGGAATGGGTATTAAGTTCTGCAAGGAAACAGAGCAATGTAAATACCATTAAAATAATGAGCTCTGTCCTAAAATTAAGAGAATTCTTAATTTTAAAGGGTTGCTTGTGGCACAGGATGAAGAAGATTCTTTATAGGTGAGAAGAGGCTGAACCCAGATGTAGCAACTGTTTATTCAGATGATTGTATCTTGATTCCTTTTGTTTTCTGCAAAAGATACAGTCCAAGCCACAAAGATGTGATATTTTAGAAGATATAATGCCACAAAGTGGAAAAAAACCCTGTAAGTCAAATGAGTCTGGAGAGCTCATTTAATTAAAAACAATGTAAATGATAATTTGAAATTCTTTCTGAATATCTTACTTGGAAAGCAGCCACTGGGGAAAAAAAAAGCCTGCTGAATATAGATCCACATGGATTAGAGCAAAAGCATGGAATGGTATTCTGCCATATCCACATCCATCTTTGGATATTATGACTTTTTGGAAAGGTCTCTGCTCCAACATGGAGGGTATGAGAAGAGACTTGAAGGTGTGGCTGGATACAGAGAGCAGCTTTGTGTAAATTGGAATGCTGCACACTTTGCCAAATCACTGCTGTAACAATCTTGGTCTGTAGAGTCAAGTCTGGGGCATGTGGATTCCATCTTTCTCCATCAGGAAATTTTACTGACTGGAAATTTGAAGGTATTGTTCTTTAAATGTAGAATTTGAAGGTATTAGAAAGATGGTGAGATTTGCAGCCAGAAAGGTGCTGGATTGAAAATCCCATTGTCAATAATCCTGGTTTACTCCTGCAGTTCAGTTCCTTGAAGTGCCACCTCCATTGTCCATGTGCTTTAAAAGAAATGTCATTTGACACTGTGCATTGACTGGGCTGGGTCAGGCCCATTCTTTTTCCATATAATTTTTATTTTACTTCACGCACAGGTTTGATGGAATGAAAAAGGGATTTCTTGTAGTAGAATTGAATATCCAGATATCTCTTCCAGGTGACTCTCATGGATGCCAACTATGTTATGGACGAGACTCTTGGCACATCCACGTTTCCCATCTCTTCTCTGAAACTGGGAGAGAAGAAGGAAGTCCAGTTAACTTTCAATGATGTAAGTTGGACATTCATGACTTTGGCCTGGTCAGAAGTTTTCTGAGCATTCACTGTTGCCCACAGATAAAAAGAGAGCCTAATGACACTTTTTAAGCCCTAACTATTTATCTTCTTACAGCCCTGCTGAGAGCAGAATTAAGCAGAACAGTGCCACTGAATGCCTCGGTGTCCCTGCTGGAAGAATCCCCTTTAAAAGTCTAGTTTGGAACTTCCTCTGCCCAAAGCAGATGCACACTTGATGCAGTTCAGTTTCATGGCCTGAGTTAGTGTGAGGTTACTCAAAGTTTACTGGTCAGTGCATTCATTGCCCCTCCTGCTGCTGCCTGTGGCTTCCAGAAAGCTGAAGGAATTCTTTCATTATTACACGTTTCACTTTCTGTAAGTGGCTTGTTGTAACACAGCTCTGGTTAACATGCAATGATGCAGTAATTGGATTATTCCCTTTAAACATGTCTGCAAACCAGATGGAATCACTTCAATTGGGCTTGTCTGCCTGCCCTGTAACACCTGGAAACTGTTATTAAATCTGGGTGGAATTGAGCTTGTTCTGCACATAATAAAATCTATAAATACAATCTGCATATCTGGTTTGGGCTGTAGTTTATTGTATGAGCGGAGATCCCAATTTGTCACCACTCCGCTGTTTTCCATGTGATACAACTTTAAAAGCATAGTTACAGCAAATAACTGGTAAAAGCCTATTTATTTGAAACCAGAGAGTTTCATATATGAGGTTTAGCATTTATTTGGCATAGCCTTAGGGCGCTTGGAAATTTTATACCGTCCATAATTTTTCCTTTTTAAAATAACAGCATTTTAAAAAATTTCTGCATAGTTATTTGACTAAGTGTTTCAGTAATTCTTGGGCTACCAGAGCATGGGCTGTGAGCAGGTCCTGGTTCTGTCAGGCATGAGGTGGGGCAGTGAGAAAGAACTGATGAATACAGTTTGCAAACACAGTTCACAAAGCTCATTCAATTAATACAAGGCCTTGCCTTGCTTGAGCTTCTCATCAGTGTTGAGCAAAACTTCGTAGGGAGTCATAGCAGAAAAAACAGTGCAAAAAAGGCAAATACCCTCCGAAATTTATAAGCAAATAGTTAAGGGGAGATAAGTCAGGTTGAGCCTGATGTAGACAATGTATATATAGCACGTATTCCTGAAATAGCTGTGGCAGCTTGTATAAGGTACAGAAAATGCCATGATGCCTCCCTGATGGAATGCTTCCCTCCAAGGACTTATTTCATGTGCATACATTTTTATAAGCATTGGATCACTGCATGGTTTCAGGAGTGCTTTCTAAATTAGTAATATCAGGTGGAGAATAGTGTAATTGCTTCCCTGCCTTTGAAGTGCTTTGTCAGTGACTCTTCACTCTGTTTGTTCATGTTCCTCCCTTTGTTGTTTCTCTGCCTGTTCTTTCCCCCGCTACCTTTCTCATGCCCTGCCTCATTTGCAATTCCCATTTCAGAACTGGGTCTGCACGTGGGAGTCAGAGGCAGCTTTGCATCCCAGATCCTTCACTGCTGTCTGAGGGTCAAGGAGACATTCAGTCTGGTGGGTTGTGGCTCCATCCCTGGTGCTCACATGCCCCAAGTGAGGAGGAGAATCTGGTTTTACAGAGAGTACAGTCTGAGTCTGTGACTCCTCCAGGGCTGCACCAGTGAGGCCATTGCACAGAGAGAGGGTGAAAATACCTCTCTATTCTGTCTTAGTTCCACAGCCAGTACTCCTGGATTGTGCCTGACAGGGAATTGATGCTTTAATCCTATTTTTTTTTAACTTCTTGCCTGCAGGCAAGCCTTTCTGTGAAAGGCAGAGTAGGCCAACCTGTAGCTCGTGGCCAGGGAGTTCAGTGAGGTTGGCAAGTGAAGCCATTGTGCAGTGACATTTATTGGATTTTTCCAGCAAGTTGTAAGCACTCACCCTTCCTGATTACTAATTAAATGTTTAGCTGTGGAGAGACACTTGGTGGCTCCTGTGGAACACAGAGCAATGATTCCCTCACACAGGTGGCACTTAGGTGTGATGCCCTGGTTCTCCTGCCAGCCACGGCTGGGTGAAGAGAAACAGATCCACTCAGGACAGAGATGAGCTGCATTGTCCGAAAGGGATTAGCAGTAGCAAGAAGGGCAAGGCAGTGGGATCTGAGGAAAGAAAGTCAGCACTTACCAACATTTTCCACTGTATTCAGTGCTAGTGGTGTATTTCGGAATCACACTGTGTGCTTTAAAAAAAATCCATGAAGAATCTCATTCACATGTGCCAAAAATATCATCCTTTAAAAAAAAAAAAAAGTGAAGAGAGAAGGGAGGAAGGAAGGATGGAAAAGAAAGAGAAAGAAAGAAAAAGTTCTGACAGTAGTTGATGTTCCAGGTATTTCTGTGGGTTTTCCCTCTCTAAGTGCTGTAACCATATTTAAATATTTTTTGTTTAGGTCACAGAAATGACTTTGGAATTGTCTCTGGAAGTATGGTGAGTATCTAGTTTCTTTTTTTTTTTTTAGGGTGAAAATATACCAGCAACAAAGGAATTTTTTTATTTCAAACTTTTCATTAAAATTTTCATGGAATCACAGAATATCCTTAATTGGAAGGGACCCACAAGGATCATCAAAGTCGAACTCCTGGCCCTGCACAGGACACCCCAAGAGTAACACCCTGTTGGGATTGTCTTAAAAATATGTGAGACAGAGTGCAAAAATTCCTTGTTGTAGCACAGCAATAACAAGTACTGTAAACATGAGGAAATCTTACAACTTTGGTTTATTTTCATGTTATAATTCTGTTATTAACTAAACACCCTTACTGGATTAAGAGGTGTCAAATGTTTGCAGGAATGATGCCATCCCATGCAGATCTCTCAGACTGGTTTATGTGAAGGCCTTTCCTTCTCAAGGGCTTTGTTTCTAAAAAAAACATGGATCCCACTCAGGTGCAGTTTCATCCTCACTATTTTACCTTCTCTGGGAACTTGGTTCCTGGCATGAACTTTCAGCTGCTGTTACAGAAGCTGTGCCTAAAATGTATTTAAATGTAAATATCACATAGTGAAGATTCAGGTGAAGATTTAGGGCCAGGAATTCTCCATGTGAAAGCTAAGCAGATGCCTGCCTTTATTTGTCCCTTTTTTCCCCCTCTAGGTGTCTTTCTTCCTCATTCTTCACCTATCCTGGTGAAAGACCAAAAATCACATTGCGACGTAATCAGAGCAATACATTTAAAGTCATACATAATACATTTAAATTGCTTTCTGAGGGCAAGGAATTTAAGGAGTCATTTTTTTGTCTGTAACTATAAATAGGAGCGCTGTAAAAGTCAAATTATTTCCTGATTACTCCAGAGACTGATAAACATCCCCTAGGGATAATTTCTGCTCATCATGTTATACTAGGAAAATGCATTTGTGGGTGGTCCTTAAGACCACCCTAAACCAGTCAGACTTTGTACATTACAAGTATTTCATATCTCTGACATTAAATAAACAGAAGATGCTTGGCTGTGTCTTCTTAGGCTTTGAAATGTAAAGGATCTTACCGAGTTCTACTGCTCTTCCCTGATATCCATACAAATTGTGGATATCTTCATGGAACATTGCTTCCAAGGATTCTTTTCCCCACTTTTCCTAATCCTATTATTTTATGACATAATAAGTTGGTTTAAAAGTCTGGGGAATTATTACCTGAGCCTAAATGGATCCATTTCACCTTTGTGTGCTTTTCAGTGGGTACCAGGATGGATTGTCCACTCCTCTTCTCTGCTGTCTGTGGGAAGTGGCACTGAGATCCTTACACAACCTTGTGGGAAACACAGGGAAAAAATACAGAGAAAAGGGCTTAGTTGGTCCTGTGGTGTGCCAGTATGATCTGTGGTGTAGATTGTAATTGTATGTGAGTGGAGAACTCACTTGCTTGTATTTAATTATTTGCTTTTGATGAGTTCTATATAAAATGCATGTCTTAAAGACATGTTGTACTTTGCGTCCATCACTTCAGAGCTGATGGATGGTGTCACATGAAAAATACTATTTCATTTCATTTCATTTTATGTCAGTGGGCAAGGACTTTCTGCTTGTGTCTGCTCATTCTGTTGGGAAAATTAACCCACAAACACCAGAGGTTTATGTCCAAAAAGACACAGGAGTAATTTTTACTGAATTCAAATAAAGGGAGAGACCATGGGGCATTCCCCTGGGATCTCTCAAATTTTTGGAGGATGCAGCCTCCTCTTTATCCTATTTTCCCATCTGCTTTTCCCTCTCTTTACTCACTGGCTGAGGTACTTGAGGCACAGACTTCCCAGAGTGCCTGGTAGCTGAGATTCCTCTCTAATGTACAACCCTCCCTTTTAATTTTTAATTCTTTTAGAATTCATAGTTTCCACTCCTGCCCCATTGTTTCTTTCACCTTCCAATACCCAGTTTCATTTATCAGCAAACCCACAGCTTGTTTGTAAAGATAAATCCAGCATTCCTCTCATTGCCCACGGTGGTGTTTGTGATCCTGTTTTAGCTGCACCTCTGGTGACAGCCTGTCCCTTTTGCACACAGCTCCTCCACAGACCTGCGGTTCAGCATGGCCCTGTGCGATGAGGAGAAGAGGTTCCGGCAGCAGCGCAGAGACAACATCATGCACAGCATCAAGTCCTTTCTAGGGGAGAACAGCCAGAACCCGACCACTTCCCGTGATGTAAGTTTGGAGAGCATCCCCTTTGGAATCCTTCCTTTGAGGTGTGCAAGGTGGAAGGGTTCAGTGGAGAATGATAATTGTTTATAAAAATTCTTTTCCTCTCTGAACATACAGTATTTAGCCTGGAGAGTAATTTTTCTTGGCTCTGAATTTATAAATTAAAGTTTATGATCGGAGAAAGCAATAAAAGGAGAGATTTAGATTAGGTATTAGGAAGAAATTCTTCCCTGTGAGATGGTGAGGCCCTGGCACAGGGTGCCAGAGCAGCTGTGGCTGCCCCATCCCTGGATGTGTCCAGGGCCAGGTTGGACAGGGCTTGGAGCAGCTTGATATAATGGAAAGTGTCCCTGGGGTGGCAATGGGTGAGCTTTAATGTCCCTTCCAACCAAACCATTCTGGGATTCTGTGATTCATTGGCACCTTACAAAAACTGCTCCAATTTTTCCCTGTTTGAATCCCAGGCTTTGTTAAGGTGTTGGCTCTGAGGGGAGATTGCCATCTGAAAAGTGCCTCAGGGTGTGTGAAATACCTGCTGAATCCTGCAGTGGCTCTGGGCACTCACCCAACACAGAATGTGCCCCTGCATGCCCAGTACCCATCCCCTGCTTTGTGACCTTCATCTCTGAAAGACTAGGCAGGAAATGAGCTGGTTTAAATTTAGAGTCAGCTTGGAAATTAGTTTATTTCTTCCTTCCTTCTTTTCCTCAAGCCACTTTTACTGGATTAGGGTTATGAAGCTTTATTTCTTTGAAACATGAGGAACTGCAGCTTTCCTTGACTTGCTTGAACCAAGCCAAGAGGAAGGGAAGCCAGTAGATGTCAGTTGGCTGATGGTGGCTTGAGTCATATCACAGAATCCAGGAATGGTTTGGGTGGTAAGGGACTGTAAGGATCATCCAGCACCACCCCTTGCCATGGGCAGGGACACCTTCCACTATTCCAGGTTGCTCCAAGCCCCATCCAACCTGGACTTGGACACTCCAGGCATCCAGGGGCAGCCACAGCTTTTCTGAGCACCTTGTGCCAGGGCCTCACACCACAGTGAGGAAGGGGCCCAGATCCTACTGAGTTCTTTAGTGATTTCATAAAACATTGCATTATTTAGAGTTAATTAAGAATCCACTTGGTACAGACCTATTACTTTGTTGTAGCTTTTCCATCCTCTTCCTTCCTTGCCCATTCCGTCTCCTGTGCTGCTTCTGGGATTGTGACAGCAGCACTTGGTGCTTGTGGGGGTGTTAAGCAATGAACAGAGTCCTTGAATTAATCTGTGTTGATTCCTTCATTGGCATTGATTCCTTTTGTGCATTTTTAGCATAAGGAGAATGTGGCAATGTTTTGCAGCCAGCACTGAAGAAAATCTTTTACATTCCCATGAAGTTTTGAGCAGGTGGTAAATGTTTTATTGTTGTGTGACCTAGAGCAGAATAGGATCTTCCTCAGAAAGGATCTGAATATTCTGTCAAGCTCTAGTTTGAACTGGAGTGATACTCAGTGCCTCAGATCTCAGTTCCATACAGGTGGTATCTGTGCATGAATTATTACAAAGGATAGCTAAGATCTCTTATTCTTTGTGTCATCATCTTCCCTTGGTATCCCTCACTGTCTCCACTACTGAAATTTTATCAGTTAAACTGCATCTTCCCAGACAGTAACTGTAGGCATCCTCCCATTTTTCATATGCCAAATGTGTATTTCTAAGCTGACTTGTCAGAATTTTTATCTGTTTCTTAGCAATGAAAAAACCCTTTTTGTTCAAATTAAACTGTAGTTTTATTGCTGCAGATGGAAGATAGCAGGAGGATTTATGGGATGTTTGCAGTCTTAACATGAAGTTGGGAGACATTGAGTCGTTGTAGCTGTCTGTGGGCCTTGTTTAATTTTGGACAAGTCACTTACTCAAAGTTCACCCAAGTTGCTTCATCTGTGAAGCTTTTTGCTTTGCAGGGATGCTGAGAGATTTTAATATCTCTGATTTCATTACACATGTCTGGATGGGGAAGTGAGTAGTTTCAAATTTCCTAACTTAATCCTGAGGCACATTCTGGAAACACAGAGGTAGAGATTTCCTGTACTTCTTTTATTGCTCAGTTTATTTTTTTAATTTTTGCTGCTTCAAGCAATTTTCTAAAAATACCATAATCTTCTAAGCAAAGCATATAGTTCTCTGTGACTGGATTTGCAGAACAATTTTTTAATAATCATTTGTGTGCCCTATGGCGTTCTTTTCCCACCACAGGTATTCAGATTTTGTGCACTGTGTTTCCAGGGCATTTGGATAAAGACATGTGCACTACTCATTCATTCCCAAAAGAAGATTTAGTATGGTTTAGCTTTTTCTTGCCTGATAACTGGAAGATATGATTAAGAACCCTTTGGTTTGAGTGAACTCATGTGCTGGTAGTTCTGTACAAAGGATTTGGGGTTCAGTAGAGGAATGTGCAGCCCTTGGTATCCTTTTTTCTCTGTTCTTCATCAGGACATGGTTCCTTGGTTCTTGACTCTGGGTGCTCTGGCTGCAGCTCCTTCCGTTCTCCCTGCCTCTGCTGTATTTATCCCATAGGGCAACTTGCAGGATGAGTGTATTTCATTTAAGTTTTTACTGTTTTGTGCCCTTAAACACGTCAGAGACTGAATTTGAGCTAAAAAGCTGGTTTAACAAACCTGCCTGCTTCCTCTGCAGAGCAGGAGAGGACTCTGAATCTGCCTCAATTGATTTATGCTGCAGCTCAACTTCTATTGAAATAAATGAGCAGAAATGTGCAGTAGTTGCTTCTCTTCTGTTATTTTTATCATCATTTTAAAGTTTCCTTTATTTACTGTGCAATGCCCATGGGTGCTGGGGAGGTTCACCCTGGAGAAAAGGAGGCTCAGCGGGGACCTTCTGGTTCTCTCTAACTCTCTGACAGGAGTGGGCAGCCAGAGGGGTCAGGCTCTTCTCCAGACAACATGGACAGGATAAGAGGAAACAGCCTTGAGCTGTGCCAGGAGAGGGCTGGGTTGGATATTGGGAAAATTTCTTTATGGAAAGGGTTGTAAAGCATTGGAAGGGGCTGCCCAGAGCAGTGGTGGAATCGTCATCCCTGGAGGTGTTCAAAAAATGTGTGGTTGTGGCACTTGGGGACAAGGTTTAGTGGTGAAGACAGTGGTGATGCTGGGTTGATGGTTGGACTTGATGATCTTGGAGGTCTTTTCCAACCTGGACGATTTTGTGATTCCATAATCCACCTTCCCCTTGCTGTATCCATCCTTGCAGTGCAGGAATTTGGGATACCCAGAGTGCCTGTGGATGCAGGAAGCATTTGCAGTCAGGATGTTGGTGACTCTCTGGGACACTGCCAGCCCATCTTCATAGCGGATTCCTCTGCCTCCTGAGGGACACTCCCATTTTCCCTGGTGCCAGTGCGCTGATGAGTGGAGAAGTGGTTCTCTGGATATGTTCTCACATACCTTCTCCAGGTGACATCTCCATCCTGTTGGGATGTGTCTGCTCAGGCTGAGTGGGCAGTGCTCCTGAGGAGCTTTCAAAGCCTCTCCACGTTATTAAAGGAGTGATTACTGACATGGCTCTTCCTTCAAAGCAGCTGCCCTGTTATTGGGGTGTTGGCTTAACAAAACATATCCCAAACCCTTCCCTGGGCTGTGTCATTTTTGGGATAGATCCCTATCTCTGGAGCTGCACGATGAATGTGGGGCCAGGGAATACTTGTGGTTTCTATTACTAAAGCTGAACACTTACGAAGGAGGTAACAAAATAATCCCACTGCATCCAGAATAAGTAGTTTTGGGGAGTGGAAGCCTCAAGAAACATCTTGAGTGCCTTGGTCATTGTTCATGGGCATTTCCTTTTGACAGTCAGTCCTCAGGGAAGTTTCATGGCTTGGAGCATGGAGTCTGCAGAAAGAGCAAGACTCTGTCATCAATGGATCCTTTTCTTGTCGCTAATCCTATCTATTGGCACCTGAAATTGCCTTTCAGGGAGATTTTTGACAGATTAGCAGTTTGATCAGATAGGGCCTTTCTGCACAGCTGTGAGATTCTTTTTATGCTAAGCAGCAACCAAGAGGTGGTTCCTTTGTCACCACTGAACAGTGGAAAATCCTTCTGGGTTTTAGAAACTGGGAACCAGGTGAGCCCTTTACTTAGGCCAAAACATATGATGGTGGGAGCAAATGAATTTTTATTTTGTCTTCTTTTTAGATACCTGGGGAAGCTGTACAGTTGAGGGGAACGGCCTGGATTGTCCAGGCTGGGCAGTAAGAAGAAGAAAAGTGTAAATAAACCCCTGTGAACACAGTTTTCACCTGGTGCCACAATAAACATGATTCTGCTCACTCCTCTCTTGGTGGCTGAGTAGTTGTCCAGATCCCTGTGAATTCCCATTACCTCTCTGGCAGTTTTTGCAAAGTGGTGGTAAAATTGAGACTGTCTTCATGCTATGTAGTAATACTGGATGCTTTTGTTATAAAACTTGTTTTTAAACTCCCAGTCAAAATATTGTCTCTGTTCTGTTTCTCATTAATAAATTTTACTGCCTTTGGCTCTGTCACAATGATATGAATTGGATTAAAGCTGATGTTTAGGTTGCTTTAAAAATCTCTGTGGTTTTGTAACTGAATAGTTCACTTAATAACTGAATTTAATAACTCTATTTCAGATTGTGATTAAGAAAGACAGACATTCTAAAGAAATTCTGAGTATGTTTTTGTTTAGAAACCTTGCTACAGGTGGTGACTTCTTCAAATAAATTCTAATTCTTCTTGAGATGTCCAGGGGTAGGACAGGGTGCTCCCGGATGTGTCCCTTGTCACTGATGTGGTGGTTGTGTTGCTCTTGTCCCTGCAGGTGCCGGTGATTGCCGTGCTGGGCTCGGGAGGGGGGTTCCGGGCCATGGTGGGCTTTGCTGGAGTCATGAAAGCACTTTATGAGTCAGGAGTCCTGGACTGTGCCACCTACATTGCTGGGCTCTCTGGATCCACCTGGTAAGGCCTTTCTCTTGGCTATCCTCAGCTCCCCTGCAGCAAGTTCTGAAGGAATTGTCTTGAGAGCTTATTTCTATGGTTATAGTTCACTGCACATTTTACACATCCAAGTCTGCTGGGAGAGGTGTTTTGGATGCTCCAAAGGGCAAGGACAGCTCAGGCTCCTGGTGTTCTTCTGGGAGCTTTGAGAGCAGGAATGGATGGAAAGAGGTGCCACAAATATGCACCCATATTTCTATACCAGCACCTAGTGTGTGTTGTTTTATTTTCCTGATGAAATGTGAAAAACTAAAAAAAAAATCCCTTGTAGTTTGAAGCTGGTAGCTCTATCAACCCAAAATGCATTGTGTGCTTTGGGGGTGCTTTTAGAGCTCCTCAAAATCACTGAAAGATTTCCAGGCAACAGCTGACAGAACCAGAGGACACAGTCTTAAGCTGCTTAAGGGAAGTATAGGTTGGGTATTAGGAACAAGTTTTTTACAGAAAGGGTAATAAAATATTGGGATGGCTCGCCCAGGGAGGTGGTGCTGATGCCTAGAGGAGCTAGAACAGAAGCCACACAGAGTGAAGGGGAATAAAATGGGTATTTATTGAAAGGCCTTCAAGGCCACACCCTGACAGAATCAGTGCCACAGACGTGGCCTCTGCCTGGATGGCTCTAAGAAGGAAGTAAAAGAGAGGTTGATCACAAGATCTTACACCTTTATTGATATTAGTCCATTGCATACAGGAGTCAAGCATCCAATCAAATTGTAAAGTTTCACCCTCCTGGCCCACCCTCCTCTCTTCACATTGTTTATGCTTAGGGCCTGAGATTTGGAGAGATTGTCCTTGAAGTCCACAGCTGTACTCAGACTATTTTGTCTTCATCACCCTGGGCACAACGGAAAAGCTCACCCAAGCAGAATAGAAATCTCAAAACCTAAGGCATCAGTGCAGCCACCATCCCTGGATGTGTTTAAAAAAAGATTGGATGTGGCACTCACTGCCATGGTTTAGTTGAGGTGTTGGGCTGGGTTGGACTTGATGATGTTAGAAGTCTCTTCCAACCTTGTGGTTCTTGTGAAAGATCTCTTGCTCCATTTTACACCCAGTGTGAAATCCTGGTGGATTTACTGGGAATGTCTAGGGGCTGGCTGCCACCCCGCAGGACATTCCACTGTGGATTACACACTCTCTCAGATCCACTGGCACTGTTTAGAGAATACATCAGGTTTTAAAATGGTTCATTTGGGCTTGAGGAACAGGCACAGGTATTGATAGGGGAGACCTTATTGTTATCTTCAGTTCCTGGTGAGTAGCTTGAAGAAAACAGATTCTTTTTGGAGATGCCCAGAGAAAGGACAAGGAGTACAGTAATTTTACGAG
>VRYO01001717.1:5888606-5907646 GCA_009812075.1 Sialia sialis | reverse complement strand
TGAAATTACTGTAATTATAATTCTCAATTCAGCTTTGCTGTCACCCTGCTTCTGAATATGTATCTGCCAATTCATGTTTATACAGCTAAAAGGAAATATGAAATTCCCGGACTGGGTCTTCAAAGGAGTTTCCTTCTGCTCCAGTGAATGTGAAGATTTGTGAGTGATTTATTTGGAAAATAGGATGTTGTATTTGACTTAGCTCAGATAAGCATTGCCCTATGAGATACAGCTCCCAGCAATGATGATTAAAGCTTTCCTTTTCAGGACAAGTGTTCACCTTCTGCTCCACACGTCAGCAGCAATATCCTGAGGGTGGATGGCATTCCATGACATATGGAGATATTTCAAAGCTGTCTCTTTTGCCTTTCTTTTTATTACTTCTGATTTATTTCCAGTTAAATTAATCCCTGCTAAAAATAGGGAAAGTGAAATAGATGAATGGGTGAAATGGTAAAAAGTGAAAATGTGTTTTGTTTGTTATTTGCTCATTTTTTGAAGTGAATTCTTCGATGGGAGCAACTTCACTGGTATCAAAAAGTGTTTCCAAGTCAGCTAAGATCCATTTTCAAAGGCCTGCATCAATACAACGCAAATCACTTCTGATATTTTCTGCTAAGATCAGAAAATGCATTTGAATATTTTATTCCATGTTTTTCTTGAGCTCTCTGTCCAATAAAATGGGCTTTAAAAGATATCTTTGGCACTATTTGACTTGTTAAGTTTATCAGCTACCTCTCAGCTTTGCCTTTTGGTATTGGATTTCCAGCAAAACTTTACATTTGGGTAGAATCCAAATGCCTCTGCTGGAATATTTCACAGCCCTTGGGATATTCAGTGATTGGTTTTGTGCCACCTCTGTCACTGGTCTCCATATTTTTGGTGGAATTGCAGTGGAGGAAAAGCAGCTTGGGGCTGAGACATGTGGCAGGGCATCATGCTGAAGCAAGGGATAAAAAAAAGATGTCACTGTGTGTTCTTCATTTGTGATCTCTCCTTTTATACCTCTGGTTTTCCAACTTCATTCTTTTCACTGAAGTTTATTGTGATCAGATAGAATGAGGATTCCTTCCCTGCTGAGACATCACTGACCTTGATTTGATATTCCAAATGGTTATTTGGCTTCCCATTTCACTAAAATTTCTTTGCTTGCTTCATTTCTGTGTTTTCCTCCTCTGTTTCTGTTCAGGCTGAGATTTCTGACTGAGCACGGTTTTATTTGTGACTTTGCAGATTGGGTGGAATTCAGTCCCTACGAAATTGGAATGGCCAAGTATGGCACTTTCATGTCTCCTGATTTGTTTGGAAGCAAGTTTTTTATGGGGACAGTGGTGAAGAAATATGCTGAAAATCCCTTGCATTTCCTGATGGGTGAGTATGTGACAGAAAGAGGTTTAAAAATAAAAGTAATTTCAGTAGTTCATGGACTTTTTAATGCAGTCACATGAAGTGTGAGACAGGAAGTGGAGCTCTCAGTTTGTTGGGAGACATTAATTTGAAAGATTTCATAGATGTGGACTGGCACTGTGTAATTGTTTCTTATGTCCATGGTCTTTTGTTCTGATTTGGATATCTGAGCTCAGAGGTGTGTTCAGAGAGCAATCACCTGCTTAAATAGCCCTTACTAAGGCATGTGGAGTTTATTTTCCTTCTGCCAAGCGCTATTCATTGTTTATTTCTTCTCTTTCAGGTGTCTGGGGCAGTGCATTTTCAATATTATTTAACAGAGTCCTTGGTGTCTCCAATTCTCAGAATAACGGGCCCACCATGGAAGAAGAATTAGGTACTATTACTAAATAATTCCACTATGCAGAGCAATTACTAGCAAGAGTCTCCCTTTATGGAAGGATGGCACTGCTGGTAGTCATTTAAGAATGTGGAATTAATTATCTTTGCTGGATGCTGCTGAGGTGGGGAAAGAGCATTGGGAATGTTCTTTCCTCTCTTTCCCTTTAGTTTCTGGTCAGTCAGAGCTGCTGAAAGCTCTTTTGTGGTAGTTAATAGAATCCTCTTTTTATGTTGTGTGATTTTGGAGAGCAGAAGCTGATAAGTATTTGGTAGTTCCTTATGTAGTCTCTTGGGCTGTATTGCTAAAGGGATTAGCAAACTGCACCTAAACTTTCTCATCTCTGCATTGTTCAGTTGCTCCATTCTAACCACAGCCTGTTGGTATCTGGCCCTTTGCTTGCAAATTCAATCGTTTTGGTTTCATTCCTGGCACACAAATGGCAAGATGGCTCAGAAGGAAGAGTTTTGGCTTGGTTTGGGTGGACTTTATCGAGTCCTATCTAACAATGTAGTTAATGATGAACAGATTTCAACACTTTTGTTTCCTATTGAGAAGGCAGCATTGCAGGGGAAGATCTGACCAATAAAAATGTTGTCCTAGACAGCCAGCTCTTTCTGAAGACCAAGAAGAGAAAATGTAGATTGAGATTATTTTTAAATAATAACCTCTGTCTGCCTCCTAATGGATGGAATTCAGCTGTTTAATAATCTCTTCTTTATGGATGAGAATGAGACCTCCAGATTCCTATTTCTCATACAAGTCATGAATGTTACCACCTCCTCATGGATGATTATTGTAAATAAATGTGGTCATGGAAAAGTCTGCTTTTGAAAGATAGCCAGACACAGAATGTTATCTGTCATCTGTGACTTATTTCACATATCAGTTAAAAAATATTCTTTGAATAGGATCAGATGTGAAAATGTTAATGTGATTTGAACCACAGTCTGGACCAGAGCTGGAGATGTCCCAGTGCCACCTTGGCATCACAGTAATATTTTCCTAGTTCAGTAAGAGCTACTGAGGAGACAGAAGCTAAACATGTACATTTTAATGAAGGTGAATAAAGTGTCAGGTATGTAGTGCAGAGGGGAGTGGGAGGTACTGCTAAGGTTACTTTTTTTTTTCCAGCCCAAAAATTGCAGGCTAAATCCAGTATCTGCTGCTCACATTCTAATATCCACAGCAGACCCAGTCTCTTCAGCTGTATTTTCTATTACAAAGACTATGAGGATTTTATGACTCAAATTGTTTTGAAATTCTTAACTGTCCTGCCACTTAAACCCCAGCAGTTTAAAGGAATTTTTATTTCTTTCAACAGAAAATATTAGGCTAAAGCACCTTGTAAGCAATGACAGCTCAGATAGTGAAGATGAATCACAGCATCCAAAAGGTAAGGAAATGCTCAGATTTCATTTCATCCTTTCATTTTTCCATCCGCTTTTGTGTGGCTCAACAAAATAGAGAACAAGAGACCGCAGGAGGTTCTGGGCTTCATTTTGTGTTTCCTGCTTGAGCTGATCAACAGGGGATTCTCTCACACATCTGGAATTTCACATACACCCAAAAATGTGATTTGCTGGGCCAGAGCTCTCTAGAATTCTGTTTCCAGCAAGCTGCCGAGCTCAGGGGCACCTTGGAATTGCTGCCAGCCCCCTAAACCAACACTATCCATTGTTTTCAAGGGCTTCCTGATCAAATATTTACCTGATAATGGTTTAATGTGTGTTTCCAGCATCCACAGGCATCTTCTAGCATCTTTACAAATGACATTTGATACAGGAAATTCCTCGTGCATGGCATAGTGTTTGTGACAATGCCCAGAGGAGGCACAACAACAAAGGGAATGTTGGGCAGCGGGAAGAAAAGATTCTATTGACAAATATTTCTAGGTATCTGAAGCACCTAGAGGTTTCTGGTGTCTTAGCTTTCTGTATTTGATGATATTTTTGGGGTGATCTTCACCTGCGAAAATCTGGTTTTATTTTTTAAAAAGTGGAACAAAGTTGGGAATGCAGCTTTTTGTGATTTCAGGATCTACAGAGGAAAAGAAAATCCTGTATGATGAGACAAGGAATTGTGTTATTAGTTCAGCTCAGTGATTGCTTCTTCAACTCCTCTTATGTGTAAAAACCGTAGGTGGTACTAGGGTTTGCGTTTATTTGTGGATTTCCTGTTTAAACACTACAGCCAGCACCAAACACATTTCTCTCCTAGTTTGTAGCCATAGTGAATAACCAACAAATCTGGGATTGTAAACACTTGGAAATCCCTCTTACTTCCATAGAACGTTATTGGACAGATATTGGACTTCTCTGATGCCTGTTTTCTCTCTACTTAAATAAAACTCAGCTCCTTTAGAGCCTGGGTTAAAGAGGCAAGTTTAAAAGCTGGATTTAAAGTATCAAGGTTGAGCCTGAATTATTTTTTAATCCAAAACAGCCCAAAAAGTCAAGTTTTGACAGGTGAATGAATGCAGGGTGGTGCCAGTCCAGGTCATTTTTACTGTGAGCTCCAACTGCAGACGTCTAAGTGTGGATCTTTCACTGTACTCTTCAGTTAATTAAAGCTGGATACTAACTGTAGTTTACAGTTTAATGATAATTTCAAGTATTTTAAAATTCCCATGCTATAGCATTATCCTTTATGCAGACGGACTCTGCTTCCCTGAGGAAAGCTGGATTTCTAACAAGCAAGAAAGATGGAGAAGGCTGAAGATAAATTGATGTCTACATCAAGTATGGATCTCATCAGCTCAGGTCTATCCCTGAGCCCAGCAGAGCTTAGAGAGAAAGCCCTCAGACTAATTGCTCTGGTTATTGAATGTTCCCAGTCTATTTTCTTGATGGACACATCCATGCTACTGTGGTGCAGATGGAAGCTTTCACTGGGCTGTGAAGTTGAAAGGATGAATTCTCTGCACTCCTCTGAAATCATTGTGGCAAAGCCCCATCATCCAGCCCCTGGCTCATTGAAAGAATTTTTTTTTTCCGGTCCTTTATTTTATAGCCCCTGAAGTGCTGGGGTTACACTTTCTGTGTTCAAATACCACTGCTGGGTGTTTTCATTTCATTTCATTTCTGTGTGCAGGCACTGAGGCACAGCGGGAGAGGCTGCAGGAGAGCAGCCAGGAGAGCAGCCAGGAGAGCTGGGTGCAGCGCATGCTGATGGCGCTGGTGGGGGACAGCGCCCTGTTCAACACGCGCGAGGGCCGCGCTGGCAAGGTGCACAACTTCATGCTGGGGCTCAACCTCAACAGCTGCTACCCCCTGTCCCCCCTGGCTGAGCTGCTCACCCAGGAGTCCCTGGAAGAGGAGGAGCCGGCAGCAGTTGCAGGTCAGTTCCCAGAACACTGGTGCTATGTGTGGTAATGAATGAGGCCAGGGGCAGCGAGCTCCCAGCAGTAACATCACACCAGGAGGGTCACACAGCACCGTGGGGATTGTCCAAGCAGAGCTTGGGAGGGGACTGGGAGGCTCCAAGGGCACACAGTGACTTCTGTATGCTCCCAGCCCTGTCTCTGGGCACACCGTGTGGAACAGCCCCTGGAGGGACAGTGGCTCTTCCTGTGGCAGAGGGGAACCACACTGCTGTTGTGTATGGTGCCCTTCATTACATCCACTTCCTCACTGTCTGGGCCTTCTCCAAAGGGTGTCCAGATTGTTCCTTGGCTCTTACTGATGCTAAGCTAAGAAATGGAACCTTTCCTTGGTCTCCCGCAGGACTTCCTGTTGCAAAACCTTTGTAACTCATGTTTTGAAAAACCCCTGGAGGCAACACACTTCTTCACTTGTAGGATCACAGCATCAGTGCATTTTGGAAGCGACTCACTAGGACAATGGAATCCAACCTGGCCCCGCTCAGACACCCCAACAGTCCCACCCTGTGCATCCCTGGGAGCATTGTCCAAACACTCCTGGAGCTCTGGCAGCCTGGGGGCTGTGCCCATTCCCTGGGGAGCCTGGGCAGTGCCAAACACCCTCTGGGGAAGAATCTTTCCCTGAGCTCCAGCCTGACCCTGCCCTGACACAGTCAATAGATTCTTACTTTGCTGACACCATGTTCTTACCTGACAAACTACTCCCATTCCAGGGTCCCTGATGTGCAGGTGCATCCACATTTCATGTTGGCTTAAGCAAGAATGAGAACAGAGGATAAGAATTTCAGAAAAATACAAATTTGTAAAAGAAGTTCAAAGTCTTCCCCCATTCCATGAGGGATGTGGTGTGTGGGACAGTAGTTGTGAAGAATAATTGTGTTTGGTTAGGATTTTGGAGCCTGTGTTCACTGCAATTTGTTCAGTGAAAGGCAGTTAATTTCTTGGTGTTCTTCTGGCACTGGAAGTGTCTGGGCCAGGCTGGACAGGGCTTGGAGCAACCTGGGCTAGTGGAAGGTGTCCCTACCCATGGCAGGGGATGGCACTGAGATATCTTCAAGGTCCTTTCCAATCCAACCCATCCCGTGATTCTGTGATCCATCAGTCAAAGAACAATTACACCTCTCTGAAAGGGATGTTCCTTCCAGGCTGTTCCTCCCTGCACAGCCCTACCAACCGTCCTTGGTGACAGCAGCATTCTCCTCAGCCCTCATTTCCTATTCAGAGGAAGGAGATTGTCCCAGCCACTCATTAAGCAACAGTAAATACCAGATGTCATTTAAAAGCTTAAGTAGCAGCCGTGCTGTGTATTTGTTAATGCAACAAATCCCTTGCAGGGCTTGAAGAGTAATTTCCATCTGGACTCCACTTTCTAAATATTTCTATCATCTCAGAGGTGTTTACAAACTGGATAGTCTTAATATTTATAGTACTTGGAAAAGAGGCAGGAAAGTGGGTAGGGAATTTATGGTTGGAAAAAATGACAGTTGATGAGAATTTTGCATAATTAAGACACGTGGATAGTCTTCAGAATCAACTATCAGCTTCCTGGGATTTGATTTTGATGGAAATAGAATGCTGGTTTGATAAAACTGTGCACCTCTGACACAATTACTTTGGAGTGCCTGAAACTCCTGAGAGTTAAAATGGGAAAAGTTTGACATGCCTGCAGTTTTTTGCTGTTAGCCAAAGCCCACATTTATAAACCTGCAGTAACAACTCAGATCTGACAGCTGTGAGTGGTTGCAATATTACAGTCCAGAATAGTTAAAAACCCCTTGAAACATCAGTAGTTAATATAAAATGTAATAATTCAGTAGTGTGATGAGTGTATCCACATTTTAATGCTGAATTTTCCTGCTGTGAATGTGTGAATTTTCCTAATATATGAGAGAGCTGAGGAGCCCAGAGGCACAGATAGAAAGGAGACTGTGGTATAAAATTTAAATCCTTAGATTACCATGGCACTGGGTACATTTAAGCTGTGCATATTTATTCCTAGCACTGGCAGTTTACCTGTCAGCTTGAGTGCAGAGAGAAGTCTGTATTGCTTTAAGTCTTACTCTCCTTTATTGCCAGACACTCCAAAGCAGAAATAAGTGAATCAAAAAGGATATCAATAACACTTTCCATCTCCAGTTGTCTTAAACCCTCTGCAGAGGATGAACTGTGGCTCACCTAAGGCAGTCTAACAGTCATTGCTGAGGACTGAATTTAGGGTCTGCAGTGCCTGCAGCAGAGATCCCAGCTGCTTGGTCTGGAGGTAAAACCCTTGGCTTTGCTTTTCCACAGATTCTATTTGTGGAGATAATGCTAAGCATTTTCTTATTTCATCAGGAATTATTTCATTGTGAACTCAGAGTTGTTCTGTTTCTTTCCTAGCTCTTACAACACACCAGAACAATTTGACAAAATGCCAAGTGCATAACAATGGGGAAAAATAACCCCTAATCTCTTCTTCCTTATTTCAGTATTTATAGAAACAGTTGTAGTAGATAGACGTCAGTAGCAAATGCCCTTCTCATCTCCCCTCCTTCCACTGCCATCTGTGGCAGATTTGGTCTCTAGGATGTGCCCTCTTCATAATTTCCTAACAAATATCTGTCTGTGTATCCCATTGCTGGGAAGTTGAGCTGGCTGAACATGGAGCTGGGCTGGTAAACACAGACCCACAGAGTTGTTTAGGCTGGAAAAAACCTTTAAGATCATCAAGTCCAACCATCAATCCAGCACCACCACTAAACCCTGTCCCCAAGTGCCACATCCTCCCATTTTCTCTCAGTTTGCTGTTGGATGGACTGGAAGGTGCTGGTAATAGGAATGCATCTTTCCTAAAAGGCTGAAAATTCATGTCCCAGCCTCTGGGATTCTATGAAGACTGTGACTGAAACCCATTTATATGGCTGTTATAAATTTATTGACAACATTAAGATGTTTTCTCCTTTAAAATATAGTAAGATTATTCTGATAAATTTGATTTTGGAGTCATGAGGGCTGTAAGCAATAGAATCCATCTCATTCTTCAAAGCTGGAAGGAATTTTGTGTGGCAGTAATAACACTCCCATCACAAACACTTTTATAGCTGATGCTGTTCTTTATTAAAGGATCTTTCAAATTCAATTTTTGTAATGTAAGAAAAGATGAAACTTGAACAAAAATATTTTTGCAATTCCTTAGAAGTTCTAGTGAGAACAATAGTTAAATTATGTTTGACATGTTGTCTTTAAACAAGAAGAGGAAAACCAAATTGGTCTACTTGTGGTAAATGAAACTGCAGTCAGTGTGGGCTTTTAACTGTTTCTTAAAATTGTGATGAATTTGATAAATACTGATACATTTTCATTCATTTATGCTAGGTGATGATTATGAAAGATATCTGGTTCTAAAATAGGTTTACAAACACACCTGGCCCTTTAGCAATAGGCAATGATTTCAAAATGTTCTCTCATTTAGAAATCCAGGCAAATAGTGGGAAAATGGTGCCTCATTACTAGGAAAAGGGTCCTCTTATAAATAACAACAGAAATAAAAAATGAAATAATCTAAGTTTTGGTTTAGAACTCACAACATGCTGCTCCTGAAATGACAGGGACAAGAGTTAGCATTATTTTTGATTGATGGATTTTCTTTGCTTCAAAAATACCTTTTTTTTTTTTTCTTCCAGATGACTGTCATTGTTAATAAGTATGTGCCAGGAAAATAAATTATAGCAGAAATAATTATATTTTTCCATCCAGCATTCCTTACATTACACTGCCCTCTATAGATGTGAGCATTAGATTTTTGTTAAAAAGCAAAACCATGTGCTGGAAATATTTGAAAGGTCTGGAACAAGAAAAGATTGTCAGGGGAAAAATTTTAAGTACAGCAGGGATATTGTACTAGTGTCCAGAGACTTTCATTTTCTAGTGGCCAGAGACCTGGTAAGTATGAAGATACCCAGGGAAAATGGATTGGATTGTCCTGGGCTGCACCTGAGGGAATGTTGGGGTTAGAGGGAAGCATTGTTAGGTGGGGCTTAGAGAAAAGAGTGGTGGATACCACACTAGGACAGCACCAGCAGCAAGTGGCTGACAGGGAATTCTGCCCAGTGCCTAAATTATGGATATGGATAGAGATAGAGATATATAGGTCACTATTTCTCTTTGTTTCTGGTGGAGTGGTGAGTGTGAGGTCATCAGGTCTGCTGCAGGTTGAAAAACAAGACCTGACAGTCTCAACTTAATGAGCAGAAGTAGACACAGACAAAGTGTCACGTGAGGGCAGAGTCACATTGAGAATTTTTGGGTAAATTTGGGAGAGCTGGGAATGACGTGGGGTTGGGAGGGAGCCTGGGGGACTAGATTTGGGCAGGGGTTGTGGGATATTGAGGGGATCACAGAATATTAGGGTTGGAAGACCTCTGGAGATCAGCCAGTCCAACCCCCTGCCCAAGGAGGTCACCCAGAGCAGGTGACACAGGGACACATCCAGGGGATTTGGGATGTCTGCGGAGAGGGAGACGCCTCACCCTCCCCAGGCAGCTGTTCCAGGGCTCTGCACCCCTCAAGGAGAGAAGTTCTTCCTTGTGTTGAGGTGGAACTTGGTGTGTTTTAGTTTGTGGCCATTGCTCCTTGTCCTGTCACTGGCACCACTGAACAGCATCTTGAACCATACCCTGACACACATTACGGAAAATCTCTTAACATTCCAGAAACTTTTTCCTTTGTGTTTGGATTGTTTGGGATGATGCAATGGAGGTGGGAGGGCTGGGATCAAACCTGGGTGTTCCTTTTGGTTAGCCTCGAGCCACCTGTGGGTCTGCCTCGTGAACTTGGCCTCCTGAGGGCCCTTACACTTCTGGCTTTTCACCCCATTCTCCAGTTTTTAAGAGTTTTACTTACACTTGAATTCATGGTGTATTTACCTGGGATGCACTGTGCAGTTCCATGCTCTCTCAGAACTTAGGGACTGGAAAGCTCATCAGAACCTCAGTTCTTAACTCGGGTGTCCCTGCTTGGTTTGGTTTTCCCGTGTTCCACGCAGATCCTGACGAGTTTGAGAGGATCTATGAGCCCCTGGATGTGAAGAGCAAGAAGATCCACATCGTAGACAGCGGGCTGACCTTTAACCTGCCCTACCCGCTCATCCTAAGGCCCCAGAGAGGTGTGGATCTCATCATCTCCTTTGATTTCTCAGCCAGGCCGAGTGATTCCAGCCCTCCTTTCAAAGTAAGTGATACAGGCCCTTCCTTTCCTGGCTTCAGGAGTTCAAGGTGACTCAGTTCTATTCCACGTGGTCCCAGAAAAGCCTTAGTGCTGTTGTATCTACAGCTTTGGAATATTTCTTTCCACGTCAAGGTGGATTACTGCCCTGTGCCTCAGTTCCTGTTTACATCCCTTCCATGAGGCAATAGGCACAAAGAGGGATAATGAAATTCCTTTGAAGCGGGAGCTTGGTTGTTTTTATGGAAGTTTTGCTTTGGCACGGGTTGCAGAGTTTTATTTTCTGTCACAATTAAACAATTAAGTCATTTTCCCGCCGTACTCTCCCTCTGCCCAGCTGCTCTGCTCTGTGTGCTCTGATGTAAATGGATGGTTTCATGTCATCATCTTGCAGAAATGCATCATCTCAGGATTGCTAAATAAATAACCTTTTGGAATCAGGGCTAGCTGTTCATTAATATCTCACCAGGATAATCCCAGAACTGGTTTTAGTGGGACTCTTAAATCCATGCAAACCAGAGCAAAACAGCAAGAGGAAAGCAGGGATTAAGTGCCATGGCTGTTTTCTGCAGCAGGCGTGGAAAGCACAGCTGTCAGTCCGTACAACCTGCACATCCACACAGCTCCAGCTGATCCCAAAGCCTTTACATGGATCATTTTGGTAACTGCTACAGAAAAACCTCAGAGACTTACTGTGGGGTTCTCACTGTGGTTTAGTGGGCATGGTGGGATTTGGTTGATCTGTGTGATCTTGGAGTTCTTTTCCAATGTTAATGATTCTGTCATCCTCAAAAAAGAGGCATTATTTATTTCAAACCCAAATGGATTTTTAAAACAAATTTTAAGGAAAGTTAGAAAATATTCCTGTTTGACAAACAACTGGCATTCCTTGTTGCTTTGCAGACAAATTTCAGTTAGAACAAACAGAGAATTATTTTCCTTCAGCAGCTATGGAGTGACAAAACAGCCAAAATAACATCAGAAAATAACAGCAGTAGCAAAATGAGCTCGAGATAAGCACTGCCAACTACAAAGCCAAATCACAGGAGAATAAAAAGGAGAATTTCCTGTAATTTCTAGGTCTCTTGGAGCTACTGGGGAGAATAGAGCACTGAGAAGACTTCCTAGTGCTTGAGATCCTTTGTTTTTCGTTCAATGACTGAATCCCAGAGTCTCTTTTTCCCCTTGAATATTTTATTTGCATAAGAATGTATCTCCTTTTTTTGTCAAGAGCATTTTCCCCAGCAGCTAGGTTTGCTGACACAGCACTGCCATTGCCTCTGAAACATCTTTTTCCTTCCTTTTTTAATATTCCACAGGTGGAGTAAGTGCAAAAGGCTGTGTATGGTCACCCCTGCTACCCTTAGCTCTGTCTTTGTCAGCTGCAGTTTTCTGGGTTGTTTTGGGGAACATCGAGAGATTAGTTAGCACTCAAGTGGCATCCTGAGGGTTTTTCTCAAAACTGTCATTTCCAAAAGGCAAAAAATCACTTAACACTATAAAAAATGGTGGGAAAATTAGATGGTACCTCAGGTTTTCCAGAAGTCTCTGTTGAAGAGAACGGTCCATTGCTTCTGAAGCACAAGTGTGCTGAGGCAGACACAGGTGTATTCCTGAGACAGAGGACAGGACCAGGAACCACTTCTGTCCCACTGGTGACTTGCAAAGAGCAAATGTCACTTCAGAAGTGGGCCTAGTATCTATGGTAGCACTCTAATATTTTGCTCAATGACTCGAGCCTTGGTTTACCATTTTACACCCACTATCTTTAAATCTCTTGCGTATCCAAAACAGTTGTCCAAAGAAGGGTCCTATTCCATTGAAAACCAAGATTAAAGATGTTTGACCTTCCCTCTCCTCCCTCTCACACAACCTCATTACATGCTTTTGAGTCATTATTTACAAATTACCTTGTTTACTGGCTTGTCATGA
Organism: Sialia sialis; assembly: GCA_009812075.1. NCBI lineage: Eukaryota > Metazoa > Chordata > Aves > Passeriformes > Turdidae > Sialia > Sialia sialis. The sequence continues at coordinate 5,895,344 of VRYO01001717.1, read as the reverse complement.
GGAAAAAGAAGCCTGTTTTCCAGAGCTCTTCACTTGGTGTGCTTTGAGAGGCTTCTGTGAGCAGGGATTGGCTCTGAGTATGACAATGCATGGCCCAGTGTTTAGGAACTCTCAGTGGTTGCCACAGCACTGGCACTGCTTTGCACAGTAAAATTATGGATGGCTTTTCCCTCGCTGTCAACTCTGTAAATTCACCCCCAGGTTTCTGGGACACACCACATTCCTTCCTGTGACTCATGTGGCAGGTGGTGGAGCCAGAGCAGGGTGAGGTTCTCAGTTGGTCCTGCTGGGTCATCTGTCCTGAGATGGACATGATTAGTCCTGAGAGCCACGGGCTGGTTTGGGCTGGAAGGGACATTGACCTCATCCCACCCCTGCCATGGGCAGGGACACCTTCCCCTATCCCAGGTTGCTCCAAGCCCTGTCCAGCCTGGCCTTGAAGACTCTCAGGGATCCAGGGGCAGCCACAGCTTCTCTGGGAAATCTGTGCCAGGGTCTCACCACCCTCACAGAAAAGGATTTCTTCCCGATATCCCATCTAACCCTGCCCTCTGCCAGTGGACAGCCATGCCCCTTTGTCTTGTCCCTCCATCCCTTGGAAGCAGTCTCTCTCCATGTTTCCTGTCAGCTCCTTCAGGCACTACAAGGGCAAAATGAGGTCATCCCAAAGCTCCTCCTCTCCAGGTGAACAATCCCAACTCTCCCAGCCTTTCCTCCAGCAGAGCTGCTCCATCCCTCTGCTCATCCTGGTGCCTCCTCTGGACTCCGTCCATGTCCTTCCTGTGTTGGAGACTTAATAATTTATGGATTACGTTCACCACCCCACGTGATCCCTGCCTCTGCAAACCTCCTGACTTTGCAGTGGAAGCTTTTATGCACCTGAGTCTTTTTCCTCTTTCCAGGAAATCCTGCTGGCTGAAAAATGGGCCAAAATGAACAAGCTTCCTTTCCCCAAGATAGACCCCAATGTGTTTGACCGGGAGGGCATGAAGGAGTGCTATGTTTTCAAACCAAAGGACACCTCCTCAGAGAAGGACTGTCCAACCATCATCCACTTTGTGCTGGCCAACATTGACTTCAGGAAGTACAAAGCTCCAGGTGAGCTCACAATTCCTGATGCTGAATCCACCTGCTCCTCTGGAATTGCTTGGTGGTTATGTAGGGGATTAATTCAAAGGAGCTGTTAAAAATAAGGTAATAAATCCTCAGCCCTAACATTGGAATTTTTGTATTTGTCCTGTGCAGGCGTTCCCAGAGAAACACAAGAAGAGAAAGATTTTGCAGACTTTGATATTTTTGATGATCCAGATACACCTTTCTCTACCTTCAACTTCCAGTATCCTAATGAAGCTTTCAAGAGGCTCCATGACCTCATGGAGTTCAATACCCTCAATAACATGGATGTAAGTATGGGAGGGTTAAAGGGGCTGGATTGTTACAAGGGGAAGTGGGTGATGTGAGCAAAGCCCTAAATCTGCCCTACAGACAGTACAGGGCTTTGCCTCAGTGTTTGCATGATTTTCTCGTTCGTTTTTGCCTTGGTTTCGCCATTTTACCATCCCAAACCATTCAGGATATCTGAGCAAAAGATGTTAAAGATTTAAATATGATGTGCAGGATTTTATACTGTTTATCTTGGCTAGTTGGACAAAAAAGACACTGGAAGTTCCTCTGAAGGAAATTTCTTTATCAGCTAACTCAGTAATTACTTGTAATTGATAGTTGGCCAAACATGACATCATGATCCCAGCATCTGTGGAGTCACAAGTGTAATGATCATACCAGATAAAGATATGGGAGTTTAATCAATAAAGTGAAGAAAACTTATTGCATCAGCACAAAGGAAATAAACGTGAAGATTTAATCTTTCTCAGCATAATAATTACTTTCTACATCCTTGAAATTTGGATTTTCTCAATGTTTGGATTTACCCTTCTGAGTTTTACTGGGGCTTTTTAAGTACAGTGTACTTTTGTGTGACTTTTTTGGTGTTAGTGGCCTCCCTCATATTTTTACTAACCTCATTAAAGTCAATGTTTTATACACTCAAGAAATACCGTGTGTACTAAAACTCACCCATCCCTTTGCTCAGTGCTGGAGCAGAGCTAACAGTGGGAGCAGCAGCTGTTGATGGGAAGAGGGGCTGCTCTGTGCATTCCAGAGCGGTTCAGATGTGACTTTTGCTGTGTGCTTGCCTGCAGGTGATCAAGGAGGCCATGAGGGAAAGCATCGAGTACAGGAGGCAGAACCCCTCGCGCTGCTCTGTGTCCCTCAGCAGCGTGGAGGCCAGGAGGTTCTTCAACAAGAGCAGCCTCAACAACAACCACACGTAGAGGCTGTGCCTGGCCCTGCCCTGCCCACAAACCGCTCCTGCCTTTGCAACTGGAGTCAGCAGGACTTGAGTGGAGCATCCCTGCTCCCCACAGGGCTGAGCAACGCTCTTCTTGTGAATGCTCACGTCCCAAGAGCATTTTGTACTGCTTTTTAAAGAGCTGAAACATTTCACTAGGCTGAGATACTCGTTTTTAAAACTGTGGAATTAGTTGGAGATCATTGGGTTCAGTGTCTTTTTGTTTTCTTATAAAATTGTAAACACTGGTTTCTTTTTGAGGGGGTGGTAATTGATTTTTAATTGTTGTAAACTGGGCATAGCTTGAAGGGTAAGATGGAATTAGAATAAAAAACCTGAAATCCACTTTGCTGCAATATGAGAATGTCTGTACCACTCAGCCAAAAACTTTTCTTTTTCTCATTAATCCTCAAAATGACATTGCTTAAACTCTTGAGCTGCTGGAAACCATGTGTTAAATTATTGTCAGTTCGTGTATTTCTAACCTGAATGCTTCTTCATAAATTGACAGTGATTTTGAATTTGAGCATGATTAAAACAACACATTTCTGCAAAGGGACAGTGGCAATGTTTACTGGGAATTGGTAAAACGTGCCCAGTTAAGAATGTGAAGCCTTAAGGGCTACTTTAAAAATATATTCTTAGTACTTTGAATGATGAAAGACTGTGCATAGACAGAGATTATTCTAGTACCATCTCAACCAGTATTGCTGTAATTCTGCAAGTGCACAGAAAATGCAGCTGCACCTCTGAAAACTTTAATTGCTAAAATCAGTAAATCCCTGGGAGGGGAAATAATGACAATGCATTTCTTTTAACAGCTGCTGCACCAAAATAATCATGGAACGGTTGGGGGTGGAAGGGACCTTAAAGCTGATCTCATGGCACGCCCTGCCATGGGCAGGGACACCTCCCACTAGCCTAGGTTGGTCCAAGTCTACATGCAAAGTTCTGTGGTTAAATGACATTTCCTGTATTGATCAATAGGTTTTATTTCTGTTTGAGTTAGTGCATGTTTAAAATCAAGAGAGAAAATAAAAGTAAGTTATCTTAGTGCTGCATAATTTAAACATTTTCCATAAATTCTGGAATACAGAAAGGAACTGGTACCATTATATTATTATAATACCTTCTTTTAAATGTAATTTTTCCTTTCGGTAATGTAATATTTGTATTTTTTATTTTATTATATGTACCTACTCTGTTTCATGGAAGAGTTTTATCATGCTTTATACAGTTTATATTATCACAGTATTACCAGATGATAAAAAATAAAACTATATTTGTCACCTGCTGTTTTCAGACGGTTTTATTTTGCTAATTGCTGGGCTGTTTTCAGGTTTTTTTTTGTGAAGAGATGTGGAGCAGCTCGATGGTGTGAGGCAGCTCACAAGGCTGACAGTGCATGGGATGAGTCTTTGCTGCCTTTAATTTTGGATTCCTTGTAAATCAGGGAAGTTCCATAGACATTATTAAAAATAATGTGGAAGGAGAATAATAATGCAGGAAAAAACCCTCTTTTGACTCACAATGTGACACCAACCACACAGTTTTCCCATACCATAGAAATGTAATCCTTTGTTTCTCATTTTCCCTCCCTTTAATCCAGGTTCTTCTGCTTTATGTGTACAGTATTTTTTTCTAGCCTGGCTTGTGGTCTCTAGGAGGCAGAAAAAAGTGGATTTAGAGAAGTAATTAATTCAGGCTTCAAACCTTACTGTAGGGGCAGCACACCGAAGTTCCTTCATGCCTGAAGGACATGGAAGTGCCACCCGTGCTTGCGAAGATGGTGAAGCCTTGGGGTGAGCTCAATTCCTGGAAAACAGCTTTGGTGAGCCCTGGAAAACAGCTCTGGTGGGCCCTGGGACACCTAGCACCAAGTATTGAGCTTCTCTTCCTTGGGACCTTGGGGCAGGGAGCAGTGCTGCGATGGGCACTGGAAATCTCTGCCTGCCTTTTCCTTTACCAGCAGAAAGGAATGCTCAGAATAAATCCCACTGAGCTGGGGAGCATTGGAGCTCCAGAGCAGTGACCTCTGTGTTTGTGTTGGTGAGAAGAAAATCCATTTTGGCCGGGGATGGGGCTGCAGCCAGTGCCCGTTCCCATTCCCTTGGGCGTGTTTGGTTTGTGGGATGAAACTGAGTGATCACCTGCAGAGCTGTTCCTACAGGACACACAGAGCTGGTGTTCCTGGAGAATTGCTTGTGCACAGGAGTGGATGTGGGACCAAACGGCAGGAGCTGGTTGTGCAACTGCTTGTGTTGACATAACAGGATTTGCTCTGGTGCTCGCTGGAAGCAAAGCTGAGCAGACGTTTCCTGGAGCTGTATTTCACCCCTGACTAGCTGCTGGCACCTGGGGTGGACAGGTTTGTGTGGGGATGTGACTCACCCAGGACTGTGAGGGCTCCCAGGAATTCCCCATGGCAACACAAACACTGATGTGCGTGAGGAGCAGGCACTGGGGCAAAGCGAGGACATAGCAACTCCTTAATCTTTAGACAAACCCAACCCCTCAGGACTGGGTCCAACAGGAACAGGAATTCTTATGTGGCTGTGTAACCCATGTGTGCCACAAACCTGAAATCAAAGGCCGAGCCTAAACGCTCCTGGTTTTCATTAGGTTTTGTCAGGAGATGTTTGGGAACAGAACTCCCAAAGCAGGATGCCATGAGCTTGGAGAGACCCATGTGGTGGGATGGACCTGGATCTCAGGGGTGCCAGAAACACAGCCAGGTCTGAGAAAGACTTGGAGGCAAATGGGGGCACTGGAAGGGGAACCCCAGCTGGGATGGGGTCACTGGTGCTGGGCTAGGAGCTGGGTCTGCTGAATGCAGAGGGAGCTGTTCTGCAGCACCTGGGGCTTGCCTGCCACTCCATCTTCACCTGGAGCCAGCAGCTCATCCCTGAGGCCATCCTGAGACCTGTCAGGGGAGTTTAACATCAAACCACCCTTAAATATTTTGTCTTTAATCAGTACAAGGCTCTTCTAGTGTGTCCTCCTCCAAGGCTGTGCCAAACTGGCCACAGAAACCTGGGAACCTTGAGGTGCTTTTGGCCTTTGTGTCTCTCTCAAATTCTCACCCAGGTATATTGTTTTAGGCAAGCCAAAACTGAGCAGGGAAATACAGGCAGCTCTGGGCTTATTTTGGTGTGAAACTGTAACTTCTGCCATAACTACACTGTTAAAGCTACACCTCCCATCTCTGGAAGTGTCCAAGGCCAGGTTGGACAAAGCTTGGAGCAACCCAGGATAGTGGAAGTTGTCCCTGCCCATAGCAAGGGGTGGCACTGGATGGGCTTTAGTGTCTCTCCCAACCCAAACCACTCCATGATTTTATGATTCTAAAGCTATATAATTTGTTTGGTACCATTTCGTAATTCAGCTGTGTTTCTGCTCCTCACCCCACTTTTGGGATGGACTGGGGGGATGGATGGCCAGGCCAGCACTGACAGCATGGGACACAAGACTTGTGCCAGGCACTTTGTAAATTCTGGGATGAGGAGGAGAACATAAGAGACACCCTCTGCATCCCACTGGTGCTTAACACCTTCCAGACATTTTCTCACAGCTTGTTTAGGGCGTGTGCTGGGAAACACGAACCAGAATTAATGCCATGGCTTTAGAAGAGTTTGAGGGAAGTGTTTCGCCAGTGTGTTTGGGAAGCAGAGACACTGATGCTTTGCAGCTGTGGGTTCAATGCAAATCCTTCTGGTTTTACCAAACCCCAGGGATTTGCCTGGGGGTATTTTTGTAAGCCGGTCAGCCTGTGCTTCTGGCAGTAATTAATGCCTGGATAGTGCACAGAGACAGCCTGGAGGGCTGTGATGGGAAGGTCCCTCTGCTGCTCCTGGGGCTCTGCTGTTGGCTGTGGATCGTGGGGTGGGATGAGGGATAGAGCAGAGGCTGGAGGGAGGGAGGTCTGCATCCAAACCTATGCCATGGGCAGTCTCAGAGCTTGTTTAGGATGTCCCTTTAAAAAGCTGGAGGAAATTGTTTTGAACTGTTGTTTTTTTCACCTTCCAGAAGTCAAGAAGTTAGCAATGCTGTTTAAGTCATTTTCTGTTCCTCCCTCAGCTTCAAGTCTCTTTTAACACCTTGTTTAAAACCACATTTTAAATACATTTTTAGGCAAAGAAATTTATTCCAAGGTGATACAGAGCAGGTTTCAATACCCCCCCAGACCACAGCCCTTTTTCTGGTGTTGCCTCTGTGTCTTTTCTCTCTCTTCTTTTTCAAGGGCTGACAGAAAATAAATGAGAGAATAATTTGACATCTGTCTTTATTGCTCACTTCCTTTTCTTTTATTTTGGAATCATGGGGTCATAGGGTCATTAAGGTTGAGAAAGACCTAACAGATCATCAAGTCCGACCATCAGTCCAGCACC
>VRYO01001717.1:5854229-5874906 GCA_009812075.1 Sialia sialis | reverse complement strand
CAGCACTCTCCCTCCCCTTCCCTAATTCGCTTTCTCGATTGTTCCTGTCACATCGAGAATTTACAAAATTGTCACTTAAGAGGAGAAAGTGACAATTTCCCTCGAAATCTTCTGGTTGCGGGGACCTCTCTCGCCCTTTTCCTCAGCACATTAAATGCATCCAGTGCAAGGCAACACTTTGGAGAGCAAAACAGCAAATAGTGAGGCTGCCCATTTTAACTCTTCCCCGAGTCCTGGGAGGAATTTCTAATGAGCTCTGCACTCTCTGTTATTAGTTCAGGGATTAAAGGAATGTAAAGTTTGCCATTCATTTTAATTTTGGGTTCTCGTGTTTTCACCTGTTTTTGGTCTGCTACATTAGCGCTTAGGAAAATATCTTTTTGAAGAGAATTTGTGTGTCTTTGTGTCACTTCTGCTGTGTTTTTGCCCAACCACTCCCTAGGGGAAGAAACTTTTTCTGATATCCAGATTAACCCTCCTCTGACAGCTCCAGCCATTCCCATGCTCAGATTAATTGTAAAACTGAGTTTTATCTCTCAGGCTTGACTCCTTTTCCTTCCACTTCACTGGGAGACCTTCAGTCAAACATCCCAGTACAGAAAGTCAGCAGGAGGTTTTCAATCCTCTGTCACACTGAGGGGTCTGTGGAAGGTAAAACCATCCATATATTCTGCTGAATGCCCCCAAAATTGCCTCAGGCTGCCTGCAGGTTCAGCAAGGTGATGTTGCATGGGTTATCCATAAATCACAAAACAATGGCAAACTGGAACTGAAGCATGAGGGAGCAGAAACAGCTTGTGGGACTTTGCAGAGAGATCCTGCCCTTCACAGAGTGGTAAAACCCGGGTTACATTCCTGGGTTACATGCCAGGGCTTTGCTGGGTGGCTTCAGCCTCTCCAGCCTGACTTTACCTTCTCTCCATCCATCCTCTCAGAGGGGATGCTGTTTCAAAGTGACTTTGGGCAAAAGCCACAAAATTCTCCCTCAGCCACAACTACATAGCTGTGGTGTAAAACCACTGGTCACAAGTAAATGCTTTCAGAGGAAAAACGCAATTTTCCAAAACAAATCCTTGTGGCTTCAGCCCTGAGTTATTCCAGTTACTTCTGCATGAAGCGTTTTAAAATGTTTATATATAATCTAGTTAATATGAAGCCCTTCATAAATTTTAACTAACTGTGGAGACAGGTCAATAAATTTTCTTGACCCAGTCAACTGTGTCTCTTGGAGAAAGTATTTAATGTGTGTAAGGAGCCCCAGGCAGGTGTGATTTGGCAGGTTCATGGCTGGGTGTGGACAAGCAAAGCGAGCAGTGTTTGTCCTGCCCCAGCCCAGGCTGTGCTGGATCTGCCTCAGGTTCCGGGCGCTGCTGGGAAGGGATCAGTAGGATCATGATGAACTGTGTTAAAATGTGGGATCACTTTCCTAGGAAAATCATCCAGCACATCAGGGCTTGGATCTAGTGGAAGGTGTCCCTGCCATGGTGGAACTGGCCAAGCCCTTCCAACCCAAACCACTCTGGCATTCTATGGTGACCCATGTTACAGCTCTCTCTTCTCCCTGGAAGGTTTTAATTCATGCCTCCAAGAGCAGGAGGTTCCCCAGCAGCTTGGCTCTTTCTTGCTGCCTGTGAGCTCAGCTTCCTTGGGGGATAACCTCAGTATGAATATTAGCTGATGATCCCCACCCCAGAGGTGTCAAAGGCGCTCCATTTCTGAAATTCCTTTCAAAAACACAGAGAAATTCTCGTGCCAAACACTTCTGCTGGGTCACCAGCCCCAGATAATTAATATTTGCTGAGCATGACCCTACTGCACAGAGCTTCTCCTGGTCCCCCTGTAGCAGTGTGTTCCAAGACCTTCCAGTCCTCTCTCACAACTCAGCAAAACAGAAATGTGGACAAATTTATCTTCTTGCATGTTCTGTTTGCACACTTGGTCGTGTGCCCTGTTCCAGCAAACGTGTTGAAAACTCTTCATTTTTTCTCTCTTTATAAGATACTAATTTCTATTTTCACTACCTGGCTGAGAATCCAAAGCTCTTCCAAGTGCTCCTGGGGGAAAAATCTGCGCAAAAGTGCTGGATCTCATCCCATCCCCAATCATTTCTTCCTCCAGCAGATCATGAAAGAAGGAAAGCAGAACAGTTCAGAGGTGGTTTTTATATCAGAAACAATTCTCTTTTCTGCTGATTGCACTGTGCACATGGTCCCTGCACACCCTGGGACCAGCACCTGCAGCTGCTGGACTGCCCCAAACACCCCAATTATTCCCAGAAGAATGAAATGGAACATTTTGGAGAGTGCCTTGGGGATGCAGCCTTTTCCAGATTGTAGTGCTTTTGCTTTTATGGAGGCTTTTCCTGAGCTGTGGCTGTTCCAAATGATCCCAGAAGGGATTTTACACAGGGTGTAAATACAATCTGATGGGTGAGGGCTGTGATGGTTTGGAGGGGTGTACTTTCACGTAGGTGTTTTGCAGGTTTAATTTCCATTTGGTTTGGTTTGGTTTGTGTCAGGAATTGGAATTGGATGAGGATTTCATTGCTACAGATGGTGCCTTGACAGAAATCTTTGGTCTGGTGCAAATGGAACAGAAATTTCGATTTATGCCCACAGGCTCAGAAGAAGAGAATCCAGATCAGTAATGCAGCAGGTGTTGGCCATTTGTAATTCCTGCTTCCCCATTTGGGTGACATCAAGCAGCCCTTCAGTTCTGGGACTTGTGCAGCTTTGGCTCTGATCTATTGCTGTCAGCAATACCTTTTATTTTCCCTGAAACACGATGTCTGCACGTGTGATGCAACCAGGGTTCAAGCTGAGTGCCAGCCAAGGCTTTGTTAACTTTTTTTTGCCCATCCATTGGGAACAGCTCAATTTGCACCTGAAATGAGCATGCTGAGCTTTCCTATTGCCTCTGCCTAAGTTAATCCTGATTTAAAAGCCCTGGAAACCGAAAACTTCAGCAGCCCTTGGCTCTGTTTTTTACAAACATGGAGTATTTTGATGGTCAGTTTGGTGTTTCCTCCTTGAGAATTAAAGGGGAAGTTTGAGGACAATTATTAGTCTTTTGTTTTTCTAGTGCTGTACCATGTCAAAATTTCCTAAGCAAAGGAAACATCAATCTTTGGTGTCTTGCTGGAGTTTATTTTAGATGGTGCTGATTGTACATTTGCAAACATCAGATTTTAGCTATGCCACATTATTGATATGGAAGAATGGAATTTCTTAAAGCAAGGTTCACCTCATAGCAGAAAATATTTACTCAAAGATGACCATAATGGGATAACAATGGAAAATTTCAGAACCTTGTGGTTTTTTTTAAAGTCACTTTATGCCAGCAATTCTTTCTAACCTGAGGCTTAACATGTTTCATTTAAAAATAAAAAGTGTACAAAAATATTCTTACAATTTAGTTTGACTTAAAAAAAGAGTAGATATCTGTTAAAAAAGAAAAAAAAAAAAATGGAAAGAAAAGTGGGTTTAGAAACTATTTAGGTATAAAACATTCTAGGATCATTGGAAAGGGACAGCACCAAAACTGTTAAAATACATGAATCTCATCTTCTACCTTGGTTTATTTGATGGCTGGTTTTGTATCTTGGAACCTTCCTATAGGTTTATTGGATAGAATTGAATAGTCCAGTGCCACATTCCTCCTATTGGTGTTTTTGCTGCAGAACTCCAGGATTCAGGATGAGATCCTGGCCTGCTCAAACATGATGTGTTTGCTTGGCTTCATGGCCAGGTTTCAGCCCTTTCCCAAAGCTTCACTGGAGGAGGGTGTTTGTGTGTCACAGTTTCCATCTGAACTGCTTAATTAGCTGAAATTAGTTCAATTTAATTGATTTTGGCTTGTGCCTCCTGGCTGCAGATGGTCAGACCCCAACCTGTGTCTCCTTGGGGGATAATCCTCCAACATTCACCTGGAATACGCCCATGAACTGTGTTTGTTCCCTGTCTTGCCAAAGTGCCTGTCCCCCCATTTGCCACCTCTGCATGGATGCAGCCCTGTGAGACACAGGGAATTTCTTCCCTCTGCTTTCCAGCCATCACTTGCCACACAGACAGAATTTTTTCTTTGCACAGTAACTGCGACTTGGAAACTGGGATTGTATTGCAGGCATCACAGAATCACTGGTTTGGGTTGGAAGGACCTTCAAGATCATCTTGTTCCACCCCTGCCATGGGCAGGTGAGGGGTCCTGATCAGGAGGGAACCTTCCACTGTCCCAGGTTGCTCCAAGCCCCATCCAGCATGCCTGGAGCTGTCTAAACCACCATAAAAACCAAATCATGGGCAGTGGAGAGATTCGAGCTCTGAGTGGATCAACACCCACAGAGGAGCTCAGTACAAAGAAGGATCAATCATAGGAATGTAAACTTTGAAATAAAAGCAGAATATTGCTTTAGGTCTCACAGGAAAGTGAAACAAAAATGCCCTGAGAGCAGCAAAGGAACATGTGAGGTTGACACCAGCTCCTGATGGTGTAGACACAGAATTCTGCGATTCTTGCTTGTTTTTTATTATTCTTGTGATTTATTACTAAGAAGGGATTAAGCAAATGAATTCATTAGCATTTAGCACAGATCCAGCTGAACTGCTGGAAAAGAACACCCTCAAACCTTTGAAGGAAGGAAGGAGATTTCCTTATCACTCACCCCATCTCGTGGTATCTAGTCTTTGCAAATTATTTTGCACAAAGGTGGACAGGAGACAGTGTCTGATGTTGAAAGTTGGAATAGAGCTCTCTTTCCCAAATTGTGTTGCCAAAGTTCATCAGGTGGATCCTTATCCTTAAATGCTTGACTACAGCTGAAAGATGAATTGAAAGCCTCGGTGGATTTTCTGGTTCCTCTCCTGGTTGATGTGAAAAAAATCCTGCCAGGGATGACAGGCATTGGCCAAAGGACTTGTCTGAGAATAACAAAGCTGCAGACAAAAACATTCTTCTGTCTTGGAGAGTTAAACTTTGGGAGGTTTAGCCTCTCCTCCCAAGGCGGGGAGGAGGATTGGGAAGAAAGAAGCAATTTTGCAATTGAAGCAAAATAAAAGATAATAATAATTGAAGTGGAAGGGAGAGATACCGAGGAAAACAAGAGGAAAGGTGAGTGATGCCCAATATCAAAGTCCCCCAGCAGTGACTGCTCCCTCCCAATCAGCTCCTCCAGGTTTTGCACCGGGCATGGCATTCCATGGTGTGGAATATCCCCTGGCCAGCTGTGGGGCAGCTGTCTGGGCTGCACTCCTGCCTCCCTGGGCACCTCCTCAAGGAAAACTGCACAGTCTATCCCAGTTTTGAGGAGCAGAATAAATAATGCATTGGGAGATACGCAACACAGGTAACTGTATGCAATATTAATGAGCGTGGAGCTGGAATTTAAGTGATGCCTTTCCATCACACCTCTGCACATACTGTGAAGCAGGTGAGGGATTGTGCAGAGTGGGCCACTAAAGGAATGCAGCTGTGTGATCTTGGAGGTCTTCTCCAACTTTGATGATTCTGAGCTGCTGTCTTGCAAATCGGAGTGACACTGCTTTCTGCAGTCTGGAAAAGCTGTGTATGAATTCCTCACTCTGTGTCAATTAACTCAACCCAAAGCATTGAACTGGCCTTTATCTGCATAACCAGCAAGCATTTTTTGTGGAGAGACCAAGACTTTAGAAATGCTACTGTGCACTGTGGCAAGGAAAAAAATGCACTTTTAAAACAGTGTCTCAGAGGATGAAAGTGAGCATTGCTGAGGGGAGGGGTGGGACTGCAGCACGCACAGAACTGATGCTGCTCAGAGTGGTTGGACCCAGTCATGGTTTCAGATGTGACTCAGGAAAGGACAGCAGAGCTGACCCACATCCCTTTGAGCTTAAGGATGTTGACAAGGAGTTTAGATAAACAAGGGTATAACTCCTTTGATCTGCCAGCAGGTTATTTGATTTTTTGATGTTTTGAGAAGAATTCCTTCTCTCTTCACTCTGACTGCTAAAACTAAGTTGCCTGGGAAACACAGAAACCAAAACTGTTCCGTGCATCCCTGGTGCTCACTTGGTGATCCAACAAAAAAAAAAGTGCTCCCAGGAAAAGCAGCTGTTCACTGTGTGGTTGGATTTATTCTGCTGGGTGTTAAAATCTGCAGAGCTGCAAGATAAAAATCCTTGGAGAAATCAACCTTCCATCCAGCATGGTTTTTATCTCACCCAAAATAAGAGGGTCTTAACAGCCCCATTTTCCTTTGTATTACAAGTTCTTTCCTATGGTTAATCTCCTTCCAATTCCTCAGCAGTTGATTAACCTTCCTTTTTTTTTTTTTTTTTTTTTTTATTAGACAGAGGAAAAATCAATATAAAAATTTGATAGCTCGAATTCATTTTTATTTTTGGAAAAGCCTTAAGCTCCTCAGTAAACGAGGCTATAGGTTGAAGCTGAGCCCCAACCTGTCCTTGCCATGCTTTATTTTTAGAAGCTCCTGTTCTGGGCTTTGCCATTTGTGCCTCAGATCTGATCTAATTGTTGAAGACAAAGAACTGCTCTGGCGGCCTCTCCCAGGGATAATCTCTTATGCTGAGAAAATCTTTAGACTTAATTAAGACAGTTTTATCATTCCTGTGAACTTGCAGAGTGGCACAAAAAGGCCCTATTAATGCTCAGAAAGTCTCTCTATTCTAATCCAGTGATATTAAGCAGAGTTTTATTTCAATGAAGGTAACAACCCTCTCCAAGTGGGACTTGTTTTGCACAGAGCTGTGGATCATTCCTTTATCTCCTCTTGAGATGTAACTTGAAAACTTACTCTACAAATAATTATTTTTACATCTTGAAAGTGGTGCTAAACTCAAGACCCCGATTGAGCTGCCATTGGGAAAGTATAAATATCCTCCGAGTTTACCTCTTATAAGGCCTTTTTATTTTTATAACTGTTTAACAAGAAATGTAAAGTTATGCATCTGATCAAAGAAAGTCCCCTGATGTTTTATGCAACGTGTCTGCCTTTGACTAGAACAAAAAATAGATCTGAGAGTACTTTAATCTGTTGAAAGCAGAACTCCACTTACAGTAAGTGTCAGATCTTGATTGTTTGAAGTGACTTAGGGTTCTCTCATCTGACTTGACATTGTTTTACTTCATTGTTCGTGTATTTAAGATAAAACAAAATCATTACTATTTTAAAGTTAACACAAAGAAAGTAGTGATGATCAACAGCAAAGGTTCCCAGCTCCTTGTCTATGGGTTTTGGGGATGCTGTTTGTGAGTGACTCTGTGTATGTTCCTCATGTACAGTTATGTATTTATGTTGAGTTACTAGTGCTCTACATTGTGGTACTAAAGAGCTGGAGGACAGTGCTGTGTAAACAACAAAAAGACTCTTTCAGGTCTTCACTTTGGTTTGCAAATTTGGGCTTGGATTCTTGCAGAAAGATTAGTGCTGTTGTCTGGTGGAGTTTACACACTAGCTGAACATGAAGCCTTCAGTAAAAAGGAAAAACGCGTGAACTTTAAAAACTTGCTTTTGGCTTGAGACTGCTCATCACTTTCTCTTCAGTTATCAGAGTCTGTTTTACTGACTCTCAGACAGAGGAATTTGGAGGATTTGCTTCCACCTGGATGCCCAGCAGCTCACAGGGTGCCCAGAGAAGCTGTGGCTGCCCCATCCCTGGCAGTGTCCAAGACCAGGTTGGATGAGCTTGGAGCAACCTGGGACAGTGAAAGGTGTCCCTGGACATGGCAGGGGGTGGGATGGGATGATCTTTACATTCTCTTCCAACTCAAACCCTTCTGGGATTCAAGTATAGCTCCCATCCTGGACGACATCAGGCTTCAGCAGAGGGGTTTGCTGGGAGGGGAGCAGTGGAAATGAACCAGATAAGCCAGCCATATGTTGTGAAGTTCAGCTCCTGCTTCCTGAAGCTCTCCCCTTCCTACTCCCTCATTTTCTCCATCAGCCTTTCATTCCCACCAGTCATTCCATCCTGAAGAAAGACTCCTGTCCAAATCATTCCCTGAAACTCATCCCCCCTCCAGGGGAAAGGTCTGACCTCAAATGATCTGCAGGGAAGGAAGATGTTTTGCCAAACCCCTCCCTTTTGCTCTGCTCTATCTTTACTCCTTAGTCTGTGTCTTAGGAGCCTTTAAACACAGTCCGTGGGGTCTGTGCCTGCCCAGCACAGGGACACTGGTTCCTGCTCTGTGGCAGTGGCTTTCTTTGGGGACAAGGACACGTCCATATCCAGTCTTTGGGCCATCCCACTCTGGCTGTTGCAGATATCAAAGGGAAAGACCTGGAAAGGACTTGCTGACCTGTCACAACCAAAATCCGCTGTAGCTTTAGGTATTCCAGAAGTTGTGTTCCAGGGCTTTGCTAAATTGCAGATGTTGGACAGGTAACAGGGATGTGATGGGGAGGTGAAATATTTTTCAGCACAATTAGAAAAAAACCAGAACAAATAAGACTAGTAAAGTTTCTGTCCCTGCATCTTGTACCTGGCTCATCTTGTGAGTTCTACTATTGCTTTTTTTTTTTTTTTTTTAAATCTACTTGAGCCGTCATTGCATGGGGCTTTTAACATGAGAATTCTTCCCAATCAGGAAGTAATTATAATCATAGACTGAAATATTGAATGGAACAACAATCACAGTTTTATTTATTTTTTATAGCAGCATATGTTTCTCTCCTGAGTTTTGGAAGATGTTGCTGCTTCCACTTCAATCACAAAAAGGAATGAGCCATGACATTTCTTTTTAATGAAAATGCTGATCTAGTGTTATCTTTGTAGAAGCAAATGAAAAGTTTCTGAGGCTGACTTGGTTGAACACATTTATGGTTTAACCTGTGGAGGGCTGATTTAGTGTTGGTGAGAAGTTTGATATCTTTTTTTGTGTTGAGGCTGATTTTTAAGAGCCAGGGAAAACTTGACCTGCTTGGTGTTTGGTAGGATGGTTTTATACAGTAGGAAAATTCAACTGTTGAGCAGTGACATGTATCTGTTAGGGCTGCTTAAAAGGATGCTTTCCTGCCAAAAGGAAGCAGTGCTCAGGTTTATCTTCATGGAAGAAAATGGATCATCCAGGATGATGTGTGAATTGTTGTTTGGGATTATATTTAAGGTACTCCAGTGTGGTTGCTGTTTGGTTTTTTCTTTAGTTATTATTTTTTATTTTTAGGAGAACAATATAGTAGAGACCTAAAACCAGCTGTCCCATTTTCCCCAGATCCCCCTCAATCCACAAGAAAAATCTGGCTAGTCTCTCCCAAATCTCTATAAACAAGCCAGTCTCCATACGACGTTCTTAGGTGATTTAAAAAGAGAATATTTAAATGTCTGGCTGATTTTCTACTGTTTGCCATAAAGTGCTTGAATACTTAACTGCAGCAGTCCTTTCTCAGGGCCCAACGTGCAGAGTGCTGCTAAATACAGAATTGTACTTGCCTTAGTGGGTTTTCCATAAACAAAACACTTCCCATAAACGCACAGCACACACACACACTGTGCCAAAGGACTGCAAATAATGTGTGGTTGTTTTGGGGAAACTGCCATTTGTAAAGAGCAGAAGAGGCACTGATTTTAGTGCAAGTACCCAAAGTCACTGAGACTGCCTGGGCTCTCTTCAAATCAATGTTTCATAGCCCATTATCAAATAGTCGCTGGGAGGGTGCAAAAAAACATCAGTATGTTTTGTTTCAAAGCTTTCACACTTTTAATTTACGAAAGTGTGAAAATGAACATGGGTGAACTATAGATCTAAAGCCTTAAAGATTCTTTAAGAAATGACCAGTAAATCCAGTGCAACAAGGAGAAAAACCCTTCCTGCAAGTTCAAACCCTTCCCTCCCCCATATTCAGCATAGTTCTATTTAGAAACTGTTCTTGGTATGTGTCAAACACTTTCTGAACTGATTTAAACTAATTGCAACAACTTGGGGTAATACCTTTAAAGGAACAGGTTTTGGTCTTTTTTTATTTGTCCAAAACATGTCCTTGAACTTAGACTTGCTCATGCAAATATGTGGTGAGACTTTTTAACCTTTCAGAATTAAAACAGAAACTTTTATTTCTAATTTTTCAGTTCAAGCAGTTTTACTTTGCTTCAGGTGATTTCAGTTTTTGCCTCTGCATTGCGAATATAATGATAAAAGTTTTCCTTCCTTTTGGTTCTTTGCCCTTCTCTTTTCCTGCATTAAATTTTGCTGGCATTGATTTTGTCATTGGTGTGTGTTATCAGGGCAGCTTTTCCACTGGATGTGGTTGGAAGGAACTGGAATGAGATGGAGCCAGGCTGGGTCCCTCGAGAGTAATTTCCTGAACTCTGTGCTTTCAGTCAATGATGCAAAGTTATGATAATCTGGCTCTTCAGACAGAACAGAATCCCACCAACTCCTGGAAGATTTTCCCTGCCTGAAAAGATATGTGTAGGATGATCATGTAGCCCTGGAACATCTTTTACCCCTCATTTGATAAATAATGGAAAAATCCCTCCCCTACCTTCATGAAATTCCAAGTTAGGAGTTTTTTCATCCTATGAATCTCCTAGTTGATGTGATTGTTGCCAGCTAGAATGAGACAAGCTCTTGTACATCTTTGCTTTTCTTCCTATCTCAGCATAATTTTCTTCAGATAGTTGTCAATATTCTTTTAAGACATTATTATTTGCTTTCTATTTCCAGCTGTTGTTCCAGGTGCATGAACATGTGCATGTTCCATGAACATCCCTGTTTACACACATATTCTTTTAGAAACACAGAATAATAAAATCACCAAGGTGAGGAACTTCTTAGATCATCCAGTCCGAGCAATCTTTCCAGACTTCTCGGTCTTGAAGACTGAAATTACATCAATAGGGATAAAAGAATATGTTTTGATGTGGATATGTGGGTTATATAGGTAAAAATTAAATAGACAGATATTATATTAAACAGGAGACTTTTGTACTGCATAAGTCATAATGTTGCCAATTATTGCCAGTTTTTCTCATTGCAGATGAACAAGTCCAAAGGAAGAACAGGAAGAAGGGAGAAGTGCCTTCTGCTTGGACAAGTTCAACCAATTTCAGGCAAGTTTCTTTGACTTTCTTTCACTGACCCTACTCCAGTAGCTGTTACTGGCAAAGATGTATTTCTAAATATTAAATATATCAATATACATGGCACGTATTTCTCATTGCTTCCCTCTCACGTGAGGTTCTGCTCTGCTATCTGCTGCTCTCATGCAGTAAATTATTTTTCTGCTCTAGATTGCCAGAGCTGCAACACTCAGTGCCAGGGGCAAATCCTGATGTATCTGCACTCCTGGATCAGGGTGGTGATGAATGGTGAGAGCTTTTCAGAGCACAGGGTCCACATGATCCCATGCCCCAGCTGGAATAGAGATAATGTCATTAAAAATGCAAGTTTCATGCTAGTTTGCCCTGGGAAGATTTTTTTTTTTTTTGAAAATGAGGTGGAGGGGATTCTGATGGGATTAATAGGTCTATGGATGATGCAAACTTGACATGCAAACCCCCCAGAAAATCCCAACCTATAACTTTTGAAATCCCAGCAGTCCAGTTGGTACAATGTTCTGAAGTCCTGAGTTTGTCATATTTGCCATGTATTCCCTCCATCCTTGCTCTGGTGTGATCCTGTTGAGGCACCATTAGCAGAGCAAGGATATAAGAGGGTTTTCCTGATGGGATGGCAGAAGGATAAAGGGAATATACAAGGGAGGGGAGATTTTTGCCTAAATAGAAGCTGCATTTTCATCCCACCTTTCAACTAATTTCAGTGAAGACATTAAAAAATGTAAAGTAAAATAAAGAGGGAAAATACTTTTTACAGATCACCTTGAGTCTGAATTTAGAGCCTTTTATATTGGGTAAAGTAAAGTACAAGTGAATGGCAAAGTAGCAGCAAATCCCTAGAAAAGCCTCACATTCCATGTTTTATGAAAAAGATACGATGGAAACAAGCATCTTATTAATAATTAGTGGAAGTGATCTGCATTTGTACAAAAAAAAAATCTCCTTACACAATTCTAAGAGAAGGAAAATAATTATAAAAATTCGGTTCTAGGGCTGCAATAACATAAAGGCACCTCAGTGTAGATGTGAAAATGTTGTCTTGATTGGATTGTCAGCCACAGCCTGAGCTTCACTTCCCTGTTTGGCTCTTCCTCGTATTCAAAAGGTTGGAAATTCCAGGAGAATGCAACCACCCCACTTGTAAGGAAAAGGTACAAATAAAGGTCAGGACCCAATTTAGCCAAAAGATGGTGCTAATGTATTTATGGAGTTGGTTAGAGCCAAAACCAAGCAGGGAAAACATAAAATGCACCATGCTGTGCTGCATTTTAAATAATGAATGAGCATTTTTATTTATGGTAAGCCATGGTGAATGTAAACAATTTAATTTTTACAGATAACATTCAGCTTCTCTAAATGGATTATTAGATATTAGCAGCTTGGTGGGATGTTTCAGAGCTAAAGAGGATAAATGAAAATACACTCAGATGGTAACCTTTAAATTTCACAATTACATTGCAATTCCTGAGACTGGCCTCTCTTCTCATTAAAAAAATAAAAGTGATTGAAACTGCACAGAAAGTACCAGAAATGCGTAAGTAGAATAGAAACAAACTGTACTTTCTGCCCAACCAGATTTGCATGTTTGCCTTGATTTATATTAGTTTAGATTTGACTGACTTCATCCCTGAGATGTAACAGAGTTTTGGGAATCCTGCTAAGGCCCACATTTCCAAAAGACAAAATGGAGAATACAGAAGAACACTGTCACTTGTTGTTAGAGAGTTGCAGCCTCTCAAATTCAGTGTGGATTTGAATTTTTCTGTTGCACATTTTACTTTTTGATTTCACCAGAGCACACCAACATTTAAACAAAATATAATCCTGGGGAATTATTCCTGCCCTTTCATACTCTGCACTGAGGTTCCAGATTTTTCTGCCTTTTTCTTACTTATGATGACCAGGAACTGGTACAGGGAAGTCTTTTATGGAAAACAGTTCCTCCATATCCTTTTATCCATTTTGGGGGCATTCTGGGGGGAATTCTTCCTGCCTGTGTGGGCAGTCCCCAGCAGACCACCCAAAAGCTGTGCCTTGCATTGTTGAGTTTCACCTTTGATTTTCCAGCCTTGTTTTTTTTTCCCATCACTTTGGTTTCTAAGCAGTGTCAGCATCTTCTGAGACATGGCTGCTCTGCTTTTTATTTGAAAAGAGGGAAAACCCAGCACTTCCAAGATCTCCTGGTGCCTTCCTTTCAGCAGGAATGTAACCCCCAGAGCTGCTCACCAGCTACATGGAATAAAAAATGATGAGCCATTTTCCAAAAATTTGGCAGCATCACAGCAGTTATTGCTTGGCTATCGCTTCCACTCTGGATTTTAATTAATAGTTGCATTTTTGACAGGGAAGAAGGGCAGACAAACAGTCTTGAATTGTTTGAGCCTTCAAGGATGAAAGGTGGTCACAGACTGAGCTGTGGTAGTGACTCTCAACTTTTTGAGATGTCTAGCCTCAGAGCAGAAGTTCTGTGTATTTTTCATGAGGGTTAATTGCTAAATTTGAGCTAAATTCATATGTATGTACATCATACACCTGTGTTTTCCTGCAGATCTGTGTTAAGCCAAGCTGACCAGGTTCAGGAGATGATAATTTTACACCCTGACTTTCACTTTCCCTCTGGAGGTGTGACCTCAATTGCTATTTCTGTCTTGTTTGCTTTGCAAACTTGCCAGTCTTTAATTGCAACATCTGATGATAAATATAACAAAAAAAAATGCTTCTACAGCTTCATCTAAGTTTTTTGGGCTCTTTTATTTTCCCTTTCCCTTTCCCTTTCCCTTTCCCTTTCCCTTTCCCTTTCCCTTTCCCTTTCCCTTTCCCTTTCCTTTTCTCTTCTTCCCAGAAACTGCCTCAGCATCTCTATCCCTATCAGTGGAACAAACTTTGGCTTTCCCTCATTATGTCCCAAAGGAATTGTTACCACAAATGGGCAACAGAAAAGATATTGAGCATCAGGAAATAAAATGTGAAGGGTTATCTCAGGTTTTAAGACTTGTACATTGCAGAGTCTAAAAATACTCATGAACATATTTTTCCTGACTGCAAAGGGCATAAACTTTTCCATCTGACTTCTCACAGACCAGGTCAAATGCTTGTAATAGAAAATGAACATAAATTCTAAAACAGATTGGAAATTGAAAAGATTGATTTTCTTTATGTACGTAGCAATTTCTTGGGATGAAGAAGCCAAAAACTATAAATATGCACTACTAGAAATGGTGCACATTGTTTTCTTGTGATGACATTTTCAACAACTGCAAAACAGAAGCAAAATGGTATATGGAATTTAAATCCAGGGGTGTTATTAGGCTTTTCAAATGAAATTATGGCTGACTAAAACTCCTTCAATTCCATCTTAGGACATTCACCCACTTCATTTAAATATTCTTACTTTTGAATAAACGTATAAATATCTGCATAATTTAATTTTTTTTCAATCCCTGGCAAGTTTCTGATTGCTACATTTAGATTTCTTTCATCAGAAATGCAGGAATTTCATCAGTGAGTTTGTGCTCTGCCTACCTAGTTTCTATATGATTTATGAGAGAGGAGTGAATTGGTTTTTCTTTCCCTGTGTGCTGCAGCTCCCCTTGCTGCCTCCTGCTCCTCTGCAGCCTGATCTGGAACAGAAACACGAGCTGGGGCTGCTTTGCACAAATAAGCTGGACCAGTAGGAAATCCAGGTGGGAAATGAGAGGTGTGTGGGCACTGAGAGCCATTTACACAGGTTACAGGCAGTGCTGAGCCTGTGTTTCAGGTTCTGTTTAAGCTGATGTAGGAAGTACAAATGGTGACAGTTTGTGCCCAGAGACTTTTGTGGGTTTTCAGAGATGAAAATGCAGAGCTGATTTAGCTCTGTCCAAAGCTGTGGACACACACAGAGGATTTTTGCACCCTTGACATTTTTATGATCTTTTTAAAATGTGTGCCCTACGAGAGAAGGGGGTGAAATTGTAACCAAAAGCTGTTAAAATGACATTCTGACACTTTTATTAGACACAAGCAGATCAGGGCAGTGGTCAAGGCTGCCAGAGCTCCAGGAGTGTTTGGGCAATGCTCTCAGGGATGCACAGGGTGGGATTGTTGGGGTGTCTGTGCAGTGACAGGGTTGGAGTGGATGGGTCCTGGCAGTGCCTTTGAGCTCAGGATAATACAATCATTTCATGTCTATAAGGCGCACCCTTTTGACTAAAATTTTGATCGAAACCCAGAAGTGTACCTTATAATCCAGTGTGCCTTATATATGGACAAAGTTCAGAAATTTGCCAACCTGGAAGTGCGAGCCACGAGAGCCACGAGAGCTGCGCCAGCCGGCGCTGGGAGTGGGCGGGAGTGCCGGGGCCCGCGGCACAGGGAGGGCGCCTGGGACTGCATTTAAAGGCTACGCTGATCTGTGAAAAATGTTTGCAAATTGAGCACCTGCCAGTAAACCCCGCGATCGCGTGATTCCGTTACTAATTCGTTACTTTGTTGGGCGCGGATCCTCGCTGGGGGGAAAAAAAGTGTGCCTTATAGTCCTGTGCACCTAATATACGGACAAATTTCGGAAATTTGCTGACAATCCAGAAGTGCACTTTATAATCTGGTACGCCTTATAGTTGTGAAATTGCTGTGATTCAGTATTTCCTCAGCATTAGCACCTTGTCTATAACCCCCTTGTATCCCCAGCTCACTGCAGCTCTAAGCTCTGATTTCTGGGAGGCAATAAGCTGCTCTATGTCCCAGGCACCGCAGATATGGTGTCTTTATGAACAGAACCCACAACTTCCAGATGCAGCTGCACAAGAGCAGTGCTGGGTCTCAGACTGTTTTATGCTGCAGTGAATCCTTAGCAGTGAAGGGAGATGCGCTGCTCCTAATTTAGCCCAAAGACTAGAAAATAAGGGAGCACCAAATATGTAACAACTCCCTGAAAAGTCTGTGGGATGAGCCTTGTGTTGAACAGCATGGCTAGCTGCAATCAATTAAGGAAAATAAAATTAACTTGCAGCTCCACCACTGAAAGTGGCCTCAGTTTAATGGTGCTCCAGGGCAGCTATGGAATTGCTGCTTTTATTGGAAACCATTTCAGATTCTGGGCTTTCTGCTAAGTCTGGTGCCAGCAATGGCTAAAGAGGAGATGTGAAATAGCACTGCCATCCAGATGAACCTTTCAAATTCCTCTTGCTGGTGCTTGCTTGGCTTCTCCTGCTGAAGTGAACTGTATGTGGTGAAGAGATTTAAAAGGAGATATTGGAATTTAAATGTTCCTTCTGCTTAGCAAGCTGAGAAGGCTTATCTTCCCCACCCTACCAGGAGAGCTCTCTGAAAAGAGGGGTGCTCAGGAGCTCCCAGGCAGGATAAAGGCTTCTTCAAATTATTTGGGGAAGGTTTATTTCCTTTCCTTGCTCCACCAGAGTGCCCTGCACCATCCCCACACTCTTCCCAGGCTGTGACCACCTGGGTGTCCCTTTGTCCTGCCCTGAAATCCCTCCAGTCTCTCCTGCTCCTCTGGCTCCTTTTGGGGTGTGAGTGCCAGCTCTGCACTGAGAGCTGCAGTGGCCAGCTGCTTGCTGTGACAGCCTGCACTTGTTATATTGAGCCCAGTCAAAACAAAATGAAACAGTAACTAAGATTTATGAAATAATTGTCTCGCAAAAGCCTACTGAAAAAGAGAGGTGATAATAAAAAGGCTAAAAAAAAAAAAAATTCTTGTTGCTGGGACAACTGAAAATGTAGCAGCAGGTAAGGCTGTTGCTGATGGGCTGAAAATCTGAAATTTAAATGTTCTCTCTGCTTTCAGCAAGTGCCACGAATGAATTTTTCTGCATGCCTGACCTGCTTTGTAGTCGGCTAGCGTGGGATGGTGACTTGCATGTAGCTTCATTTGCTAATGCAAACCCCAGTGTTGGTAATGCCTGACTGAGTGATGCTTCACTGCCCTTCTCAGGCTCCTGCTGGAGTGAAACACTGACTGAGATGATCTGAGCTCCTCTGTTGCTACCTGAATCCGTGTGCAACTGGGCTACTTTCAATTATAGAATAGTGAAAGCTTTGAATTCCTGCTCCAGACGAGTTATTAACGTCAGTACCACACTGTGATAAAACCACATTTTTAATCTTGCAGTACTTAAGGTACATAAAGCATTGCTGCTGCTTGAGATTTACTGGCTTCCCACTGCTCAGGTTCACTTTGTCAGCAGCAGAGGAAACTCTGCTTTGAGCTTGCAGGTAAAATGGAAAGAACTGGAAGAAGTTGTTGTTCAAAGCTCTTCTGTGGGCGAGGTGAAAATTACAGAGTTAGGACAAATTGTCTGCTTTGCTTAATTAAAAACAAAACAAAACAAAACAAAACAAAACAAAACAAAACAAAACAGCAAAACAACACCTGCCCCTCAAATCTCAAAAACATATGGGAACTGTAGAAGCATCAGTAATGGTTAAGAAATTATTAAGTCTTATCTCTTCACCAGCTAAGGTTATCTTTGGTTCCTGTGGATGGAATTGAGACCTTAACAGCAAATTTTTCCCAGGAAATATGGGAGGAGAAATAGTGCTTAAATCCACGACTGGATTTAGTCTGGGTATTGGAGAGCTGAGCTGAGGTCACCCTTACCTCAGCTTGAGTTTTGGATTATCCAACTTGTGCTCAAGCTCCTAAAGCTCTCCCTGCTTTCCCTTGCTCCAGAGGCTTTCTGTCAATGCTGTTTTTGCTGCAGAAAGCTTTGGCTGACCCTTTTGGGGGGTTTTGCAGAGCAGAACATGGGCTGGAGCAGCACAGCAGATTAAATAATGGACTCCTGTGCTGGCAGCAGCTCAAGGCTCTAGGTGTTGGTGAAAGCTCAGAGAATGTCTGACTGCACCAAATTCCCCTCTTCTGTTTCCCACTTGGACACTGTGGGCACAGAGGTTAATATTCCAGTACATAATTGGGTGTTTCAGCGCCTATTTAGTAGTGGCTTTCTGTGAAATGGTGCAATTTCATCACTTCCACATTTTTTTTTTTTTTTTTTTTTTTTTTTTTTTTTTTTTTAACAGCCAGTGTTAGAGCCAGACTTTGCTGGTGTAAGTAGGCATTAAAACTGCTTTAATTATTCTGCTTTACCCCAGCAGAGGCTGCTGGGACTTTGGCAGCTTCTCCTCAGTGCAACCTAATTACTTTTACACAGGCAACAATTTTCTCTTCACAAACCACCTGACCTTGTCAAGTGGGTTCATTGTTGACCACAATATGCTCCCCAAACTTCCAGCTCCTTAAAAAAAGGTGATTATAACTTTCTACAAGAGTTAATTTGAGTTTTCCCTGGCTTGCACTGGAAGAATGTTTCCCACCAGGCAACGCAGGGAGAATTGGACACTGGGACATTGCAGCCAAGATAAATTTATTCCAAAGCTGATAGAATGTCAGAGTTTTGGTGGAAGAGATGATGACCTTCAAATATCTCAGTATTTTCTGCAGCTTTTAAAATTTATATATTGTTTTATGCAAATTGCCATCAATTTAATGGATGGGATGTGAGTTTTCAGATCTAGTTTGCTGTAGTAAGCTGGTGTCAGACTACTACAGATTTTCATATTATTTTGTCAAAAGCAGATACAGATGGAGGAAACAGAAGACCAGAACTACAGAAAGTGCAGAGAAACATCAGAAACCAAAAGAGAGAGAGGTTTTATGATAACCACAGCATGACTCCAGGTTTTATCTTTGCAAAGAGATAATATATTCACAATATCACATTATTTTTCCTTTGAGGGAGTCTCAAAGGTGCCCGAGGAAGGCTCCTACTGTCTGATAACTCTAATTATCAAAACTCTATCCAAAATTAACCTGGGCTGCTCTTCCAGTCTGAGGCTTTTCAATATCCAGTTTGGAGAGCAATGTGTTGGGAGATGGGAGCAGGAGCCCTTTGACTCCATCACATCCTTTGGAAAAATGCATTCTATCCTGTTCATGTGGGACATCTTGGTTTGTTTCCATGTTTTGGGGTACAAAAGGTGACCTGAGCAGCTCGTAAAGGATGGTTTAAATCAAATGGTTGAGGTGTGCAGGAAGAGGGAAAATGGGGCTTCTTCATTCCCTGTGTTGCAGAGGAGGAAGGGCTGAATGGAGAGGCAGGGAAAACTCCGGAGAGCTCAGCTTCAAACTGAGCTCAAGTTTCCTGAGTATAATATTTTAATCAATAGTTTTGTTGGGTGCCTCCTGTGAGCAGCTGCACACATCTGTCTCTACCCTTTTGGGAGCCACATCCCTCCCACACTTCCACAGTGCCTGGCTGTGTCATCGTGGTGTTCCAAAAATTATGTACCCTATAGGCAGATCTGTTTGCTTATTTCTGCATTCCAGGCAAGCTAATATTAGTTATAATTAATAATTAATTCATATTAATTATAGCTGGTCTCTAATTCAATAAGTGTCAGAGGCCTCTAAATTGGCTGCAGCTCCCCAGTATTGATTTGGGGAACACCCTGATAAACATTTTATCTCACAGAAAGGAAGCAGCTTGTCAACTCTTTGCCTCATATGTGGGACAGGTAATGCACAGGCTGCCAAGCTGAATTTTAATTTACAGGCATTAAATTAATATCTGCAACCATCAGACCAAAATATTCTTTGAGAATTTAAACTTGGAAATAAACTATGCCTTTGGGTGGACATGTATTTCCAGGTGGTAAATCCTCAGTGAGTGAATCCAGAGCCTCGTGGCAGCCCACTCTTGTAAAAGAGTGCCAAATTATATCCAGACCTCTGTGGAATTTCATGGGTTTTTTTATAGCCCCCAGTGCAATATTTTGCTGTGGTTACCCCACAAAACTCTGTTGCCAATGCATGAATGTGCTTTGAACTCTGTGGTCCTCTCTTATTTCATATTCTATTGTATTTTTCTCTCAAGACTTCTGTCTTAATAATAAAGATTTGAGTGTTTAGTTGTCCACTTTACCCCTTTAATGGATTTTATTCACTCTGTTACTGAGTAGCAGGTGGAAAGGAGCATTTGTGCATTTGAATTTTTTTTAAAAATTCACTGTTACTATTGAATAAATTCTAATAATTGATATTATTGATAAATTAAGCCAGCAAAATGCACAGAGATTGGCAGATTTGAGGTTCCAGATGTGTATTCTTCCAGGATCAGAACAAGTTACTGGACTTAGAGTTGCTAAAGGAGAAAGCAATACCAATAGCACAGACAAGGCACGTGTTCTAATGCATTTTTATTTTGTTCCAATAACATCTCAATATCATCCCATCAGTGCTCCAGATTTTTCTTTGCATCTGGAAAGATTTCTGCAGCCAGCCTGGCATTAGGCAGCAATCCACACTCCCTGAGGATCTGCTGGTGCTGGAAGGGGTGGATGAGAAGGGATGCTGAGCAGCACTGGGATCACAGAGAGAACAGCTACAGGAACTCAGGCATTTCCCTCTTGTCCTGGGGTAAAACCAAAGTGTCTCTCATGGCTGCAGTTTCCTTGTAGCCTTTGCTCTCTTTTTAGTCCCACAGTGGGGATGGCTGGGTGTACAGTAATTTCACAATTATAAGCCACACCTGATTATAAGCCGCACCTCCTAGTAGCTGGGTAGACCACGGGATTTGTCCATATATAAGCCGCACCTGAATATAAGCCACTTTTTTTTTTTTTTTTTTTTTTTT
>VRYO01001717.1:5796928-5846511 GCA_009812075.1 Sialia sialis | reverse complement strand
GCCACGTTAAAGCAGGGACCTTTCACATCAAAAGTGTTTAAATCAAAAGCTGAGGTGGTGCTTCAGAGCCATCACTGGAACTGGCTGGAAGGACAGGGCTGGGATTTGGGGAAAGAAGGCAGCACTGGAAGTGCTACTGCATCCTTTGGGGAATTCACTGAATTCCAGAGTATTTCATCCTGCAATGCATTGTGCCTGACTGTGGGAGGAAAAGATGAAACTGGGAGCCTTGCAGATCCCTGAGAATGGTAATCAGCCAAATTTGTGTTTTGGAGGGGAAAAGGAAGCTCTTGCTGATAAGAAAGTATCTCTTTGATTCTAATCTCTTTCACCTGTTGAACAATTATTGATGACTTTCATTATGGTGCTTTGTTGTGGGTACTATGAAAGGAGAATAATCAGTGCTGCATTAAGGTACATGTAAAAAGCCTGTCTCTATTTGCATGGTAATGAAGTACTACCTAAGGTGTTAGAAGGAGAATCAATAGGCTAATGAGATTTTATGCAAACAATCTCAAGTTACAGCCTGGGCTCACCCTTAGATAAAAGGATTTGTTTGAAATAGGAAAATACTTATAAGGTGGGTTTTGTTTCTTAAAAAAAAATGTATTTTTATATCAGTGCAAATTGAAACATGAAAAAAGGTCTGTTTTTTTAAGAATTACAGAAAATAATTCCAATCTACATGGATGCTGTAGAAATAATGGCCTAATCAGGCTTATTCTTATAAGTTTTGTGTATGAGTTTCATTTTTTTTTTTTTGGTGCTGATATTTAGCCTTGAGGGTGAAAGGTGTAGAAGTCCACAGCTGAAACCAAACCATCCTGTCTTGAACAAAAAAATAAAATACTAAATATTATTGCCTCAGGTAACACCCACTGACCGTGCAGTGGGCTAGACAACTTTCTGAGAGAACTGGCCATTTGGGGACAGTGCTTAGATTGAGGTAATCACACCTCAGTATTCTGGAAAAATGTGTGGATTTGCTTTTTTAGCTTTGTATTGGTGGCTTTCTTTTTTCCTATTTTAATTCCAATTGATTTTTGGCACAGTGTTGCAGAAAGTACATTTTTTCAGCTGGGATGTTGGGCTGAAAATTAAGATTGCTGCAGATTTTGGGAGGAAGAGGGAGATGAGCTCTGTGTTTTCTTGGAGAAACAGAGAAAGCTGCAGGGAACTGCTGTGCCCAAACCCCCTCTGGGTTAGCCTAGCTACTCCTGGGAAAAAACTGGTGAAAACATGCTTTCTGTGCATGTAAGGTGCTGTGTGATAAGGTACAGAAATATGGGTTCAGCTGTGTGAAACCTCGCAAAGTGTGGGTTTATCCACCACACACAAAAATACATTGCAAACTCTGCAGGTTTATTAGAAAGACATGGGAAAAGCAGAGGTACCACCAGGAACCTCAGGCAAAAACAAAAGAAAATTTAGAAAAGGCAGAACTAAATGACTCTCTTTTTTTCTATTTTCCCAGTAGCTCAAGCATGAGAGAGAAATACATGTTTTTATCCAGAAATCTGCCTTCCCACCAAAAATCCTCATTGTCTTTGTGCAAGAAATAAGTTTTCTCTGTTTTCTCCAGTGATCCTGACTGGGTTTGTTTCTACCGCGGTGTCCTGGGTAGGAGGTGTCTGTCCCCAGCCAGGGACAAACTCTGCTGGATTGTCATGAAGAGGCTTTCCTGCATCCTTAAGGATGCATTTTTCCTGTCAGCTTCTCCTGCTGCTCCATTCCTATTGGCATTGGGAATGTGCAGCTCTGAGACAGCAGAGCTGTTGAATGACAAGGAATCTGGTTCCATATAAGAATAAAATGGAAATGTGTTCTTTCTCAGTTATCACTTCTTTATTACAGTAATTTCATGATTATAAGCCGCACCTCCCGGTAGCCAGGTAGACCATGGGATTTATCCACATATAAGCCGCACCTGAATAGAAGCCACACTTTTTTTTTTTTTTTTTTTTTTTAAGCGAGGATCCATGTGTAACAAATTAGTAACAGAATCGCTGCCAGCTGGGTTTGGTGTCAGGTGCTCAAGTTGCAACACTTTTCATAGATCAGTGAAGCCTTTAAAGGCAGCTCCAGGCGCCCTCCTTGGTCGGCTCTCACTTCCAGGTTGGCATTTCACTGGGATTTGTCCATAGATAAGCTGCACCTGAATATAATCCTCACTACTGGGGTAGACTGGATTCTTCAATGAAAAAGTTGTGGCTTATAATTGTGAAATTACTGTAAATTTTTATTTTTTACTTTTGCTTTCTGATGAAACCAAGCTCCCTAAGGTGTGGGCAAAGCAGCACTTCATGGCACAGTGCTTGTGAAAATGTCCCACAGCGAGATGTGTCTATTTAAATTTCCTTGGGATACTGCCAAGCTGCTCTTCAAGAGGCAGCAAGTGACAGGAGTGCTCCTTGAGGTGTGTGGTGCTTCATTCCCCTGGGAAACAGAAGGCTGTGTTCGGGGAGGGGGTTTGAACATATTTTGGGTAATAGCTGTGGGGTTTTTCTCTGCGGGGAAGAGAGTAACCAAGCTGAAGATTTCCAAGCTGTTGTCTCACTATGGCTGTTGTCTCACTGATTTCTTTTCACTCCCTTCCTTTCTCCCACACCTGTGGATTGCAGAGCAAGTGAGACCTGTGCAGTGTGAACACAGAAATGCTGCCCTGACAGGAGGTGTCTCCTCCCAAGAGCTTCCCAGCACTAAACCCCCCAGTTCTGGAAACAAAAGGCAGAGTATCTGAGGTTTGTGTGCTGTGGACATTGGCAGAGACACGTTGCCATGGCCCTGTTATCAGGAGGCAGGGAACTAGATTTCCCTGACTCTCTGGGATAATGATAGGGTGCTGATGCTTTTTATTTGGGCCTTTTAGCTCAAATCTCAGTAAAATTGGAGAGAAAACAGATGGGAGGGAAGAAGAGGTTTGGCTGGCATGTTGTTTTTACATCAGCTCTCGCCACAGTTTTGTTTAGTGAAAACAATATAAATTTTCCATTATGTATTTATTGGATTTTTAATTGAAAGAATAATTATTAAAAACCCCTGACAAGCTAAATTAGGCTCTCTGCTTTGGTGTTAACTAGTTTGATGAGAACTTGCAATATAATCCATAACTATTTATGAATCAATTTTTTCACTGATATAAATCCCTTTTTAATTCTTCTGTGAGGTCCTTCAGTTTCTCCCACTGTGGAGCCCAAGGGAACCAGAAAATTAAAATCTAAGGCAGCAATTACAGTGAATTATAATTTTACTGTTTCCCATATGAAGAATTAGTTCCCCCCATTTCTTGTTCGTGTTACAACCTTTGTGATGAACATAAATTATCAAAATTCTTCATTGGTTAATATTCCATGTAAATTCATGGGGAGGTGAGACAGCGTGTCCTTTGTGCTGCACTGCTTTCTGGGCTGGATTTCTTTTTGAACGAAGGGATGATGAAAAGTTGGATTCTTGATGTTTTAGACAGTGGAGCCATTGAGACATTAATTTCTTTTGTGGTCCTTAGGTGTGGAAATACTCCAAGTGGAAAGGTGGCAGCAAAGGGGAAACCTGCATGAGATGATCATGACTTGATTTGATTCCTTGTACAGCTCCAAAATTAAATTTAATTCATTCTGCAGGGGCTAGGGACAGATTCAATGTCCTTGGTATTTGGGGAATTGGTTTAATGGTGAACATAGGGGTTGTTCTAGAATGAAGATTTGGATCTGTTGATTTTAAAGGTCTTTTCCCACCTTAATGATTCCATGATTCCAGTGAACACCCAAATAACTACCAAATAACCACCTACCCCCTACTGTTTTATCATCAGCTGGGTAAAGAATGTAAAATGATTCTTGGGGTTCCTAAACAGGGAATTTTGGTAGTTCAATAAGGCTTTTTTCAGGTGTAGGAAAACAGAACTGAGCTTTCAGTTGACTACAAAATGTCATCAGGAACTCTAGTGACAGGGCAAGGAGCAATGGGTTCAAACTGAAAGAGGGGAAATTCAGGTTGGATATTGGGAAGGAATTGTGAGGGTGGGGAGACCCTGACACAGGGTGCTCAGAGAAGCTGTGACTGTCCCTGGAAGTGTCCCAGGCCAGGCTGGACATGGCTTGGAGCCACCTGGGCTAGTGGAAGGTGTCCCCCCATGGCAGGGGGTGGCACTGGATGGGCTTTAAGGCCCCTTCCAGCCCAAACCTCTCTGTTGCTCTATGATTTCCAATTTTAAGCTATCCATCTGTTTTGTTATGGACGTGGAAAGAGTTTTCTATGGAAAGCTGGAATGAGAAACACATTTTTGTACTTTTGAAATCAATAAAAGATGGTTTGGGATTTTTTCTGGTGTGGAGGGAGTCCGATCCCCTCAGAATTTTCAGCACTGTGTCATAGTCACAGAGTGAGGATCAACCAAGGCCCCACAATCACCCCAATGCTGAGTTGTGTTTGACATCTTGTATGTCACTGCTCCAAGTACAGGCAGAATGCTTTTTACTTCAGAATAACAGAATCACAGAGAATTGTTACTTACACTAATTTTTAGCACAGGCATTATTTCCTCACATGTGGAGGCAGAAGGCCTGGTTGAGGCCATAACCCTCCCCTGAATGGAAACCCTTAATCTCCAAGCCCATAACTATCCCCTGGAGACAGAGTCCTCTAGGAAATGGTGAGAGAAAAATCTCTCCCACAATGCTTCTATGTAAATATTTTGTACCCCATTGGCCCTTTCCCTTTGTTCCACCCCTCAGATGGTTTGACCTGTTGCTCTACCCCACCCCCTGCCTTTCCCATCTAATCCCAGCTCCCTCAGACTTCATTGGAAGCATAAACCCTCTAATTTCTATGGCACTGGTTCTAATATGATCCATTTACTGAAAATAATCTGCTTTAGACAGGGAGGACAAAAATCTTGAAGAATTTAAGAATCCTGGTGCTTCAAGATGTGTGAGCACAGAATAAGTGCTTATGTATTTTTCCCAGTCTGGACAACTTTTCACTCAACTGGGGACTTCTACAGCAGTGCCATAGCTGATTTTTTGTGTGCTTTGCTCTGTATGTATGCTTAAGAGTTTCCTTGCTTTCCATAATACCAGTGAGCAAATTTTGCTTGTAAAGCAGTCAACATTTAATCCAAAGTGGTTTTATGTAGATATGAAATTCCTACAAATCAAAATTCTCTCCACTTTGTAGACAAGGTTATTGGTATCACATTATTATTCTGCTTGAGAACTTTGACAATAACATTTGCGTCTCTAATTCCAGGGATTTAATTTTGGAGTAGGATTGAAAGGTAAATCGATGTACAAGTTATGTTGTAGCTCAGTAACAATCAGTTTTTAAAATGAAATTATTAATTAGATGAAGCTGAAAAATGTTATTTCATGAAAGCCTTTAACATAAGAGTTAAAAATAAAAGAATCTAAGGGGAGTTGTTTCAAAGAGTAAGAGAGAGAAAAATCACTTCCAAGGAGATGCAGAGCAAGGGATTTTTTTGCAAATATGGAGAGTTCCAAAAAAGTGCAGAAACCCTTTCTCAAGTGTAAATAGAAACATATTATTATTTATTCTACCTTTGTCTTAGATAAATTCTCCTGTTTGGGCAAAAACAGATGTTAAATACTATTTCTGTTCCTTCCCTAATTGTCTTGTTTGTGTTTTTTTAGCTTGTGGGTCTGAGTGTAGAGAATGAGAATAATAAGGGGAACAATAAAGGGAAAAAAAATCCTAAAAATTAAACGGTGTAACAACAACAACAACAACAATCTCTGCAAATTGCACAGACACAACCACAGATTTTCTTCTGAGGACATGCTACTGAACAATAAACCTGAATTACTGAACCAAAACCAACCACTCCAGGTGCAGGATAATTTTCACATACAGTTCATAGATGTGTCAGGCATATTTATTGTTCTTTATTTCCTTTGATTTCATTTCATAGAGAAATCCTAAATAGAACTCTATAGATCTCTCTCTTGGTTGTCTCCATAGAGATCTCACCTCTGAGCCTCACCAAATTTTGATCCAAGGCCATGGGATAATGTGATTTTCACATGGCTCATTATGATATGTGGGGGTTTTTTGCACATTTTCGTTAACTTTGCAATGGGTGAAACTCAACCTCAGCTTGGGACCTGCCCTGAGTATGGCGTTTGGGATTGGATCCAAGTGAAAATTTACAGGTTGGCCAGGCCCAACTGCTTCAGATGGGCTTACCTAGACTAATTAAAATAAATTGTGACAAGTATTTACTCTTTATTGCAGCCACAAATCCCAGTTATTTCAAAGGTAAAACGTCTTATTTTTTTTTGTTCTTTCAGCTGCTCTCTCTTATCCAATTCCTGCGTATTACAGAACATTTCCTAAGGAATTCAGTCTTCTCAGCCTGCCCTGCTGCCATCTCTTCAGGCACATTTCTGCAGCCTGGTCCTGTGGTAATATTAGGATTAGCTCCTACTTCCAACCAGATTTGTTTCCTGCAAAATTTATCTCCAAAGCTCTTGGTTTTTATATTAAAGCCATGCATAGATTACTGTTTCCCTCCTCACGTGAGACATCCTTTTCATTCATCAAAACGTGTCCACTGTAATTCCTTCAAAACACCATCCTCTTCTGTTTGGTAATGATTGCCTTCAGTTTCCATAAAAGCAGAGAAGAATCCCAGGTCCCAGAGAAGCTGGTGGTACATTTGTAATCCAGTGGAAGCAAGATTGAAGAGTTCTCTGACAAAAGGGAGAGAACTCTCACTGTGACTGAATGAAGTCCCTAACAGCAGGTTTAATGGATATGGCTCAGCTGGGAAAATAATCCAAAGGGAAATAAAATTTTCTGATTGTTTTTCATCATCAAAAGCTCCTGTCCACAGCGTGGACATGTTCTAACTTAGCAAAAGCTACAACTCAACTGCCTAAGGAACATATTCCAGAAGAAAGTATTCCATGCCAAGTGTTGAATAAGATGATATACCAGAAACAAAAAGAGCTTCCTGCCACTTTGTCTTGGTTTGAAAGATAGGTATTCGCTAAGAAAGGCAGGAGCCTCTCTTGAAATGGAAATTGTAAACTTTAAATGTAAAACTTTAAATGGTTTTGCTGATTTTTGCAAAATTTACATATATAGCCCTTACCAATGTATAAACCCAATTTTTTGACTGTTCTGTCCCCATAAGCTGATATCCTTTTTATCTGGTATTCCCATTTTCCCAGGTACAACACCTGGGAATTTTTTCCAGTCATGCAGAGATTTCAAACTCTGATACTGCAGAGTAATTTTGGTCTTTGTGTATGTATTTTTAAAAATATATAATGCAGGCATTAAAAAATATAAATGAGGGAAATGCTCTTGAAATTCAATCTTAAAGCTGTAACTAGGAAAATTATTAAATTAGACTATAATTTAGTTAATAATCCTGCTACATTTCTTTAACATAGACTTTATAGCTGTTTTCCAGTCATATTTTAGTCTCTCCCCTTGATTAAACATTATGCAGCAATATACAGCAGTGCAAAACTCTGAGTTGTAATGATAATTATAATTCATTAAATATTGATCAAATTAAATCTAAAATTGCTTGGATGTCATTCATTTGCTAAGTACAAAATAAAATCCTATAGCATGCAAATAACTTAGTGGTTATGTACGTAAACTAATAAAATGAAAATATGCATGGTAATATTCTCAGTAAGGAAAGAAGTTTTCCTTAAATTAAAACTGTAATTTGACCAAGATGATTATCCCTGCTCCTGCCCTTGAAAAATCTGCCATTTGACTGCTGTCACCAGCAGCACAATTCAGAATGCAGAATTACATTCTTATTTCTTTTTAAATCACACAGATTTCATCAGCCCTTTGGAACTGATAAATGCATACCAAATATCTGATTTTTGCAGGCAAGGAGGTTACAAGGAACATTTAGCATAGAAAATCTGCCACTTTCAAGTGCTAACTCTCATAGAAGCACAGAATTGTTTGGGTGGAAGGGACCTTGAAGCTCATTCCATCCCACCCCCTGCCATGGGCAGGGACACCTTCCACTATCCCAGGTTGCTCCAAGCCCTGTCCAGCCTGGCTTGGACACTTCCAGGGATCCAGGGGCAGTCACAGCTTCTCTGGGCACCCTGTGCCAGGGCCTCCCACCTTCACACCTTCCTTGCCAGTAATAATCATAATTTCTTGGTGCTGTTTGGGTTTCTACACTACTGGTATTTTAAAGGGTTGGAGGCACAGCTTCAGCATCTTCTCCAGGTGCTGTCCTACTCCATTCCTCACCCAAGTCACTTCCATCACTCTGGCTCCATGGACAGCACTGGCATTCCCATGGGATTTACCAACCAGTAAGGACTCCCAGGACAGCAGAGCAATCCACACAGTTGCATTTGGGATAGGCAGGTGCAGGAGCTTGCTGCTGCTTTCTGCTCAGGATTTTTACTCTTATTTGTAAAGGTGCTTATTCAGGGATGAGCAGCATGTTCACTTGTTGTGTGGGACGGGATCCCTTGAGCATTTGATGCTGCCTTAACTGCTTCCCTGCATTCCGGGGATGCTCAGATGTGGCACAAGACCCTGAATACTCTGAGTCCAGACACTTCATCTTTACATTTCCTTCCCAGGCGGTTCAAGTCCATGTTCCTTGGGCCTCCAGCAAGGGCCATTTACTCTCCTTTCCCATTCTTCACAGCATTCCAGCTTTGTATGGAGAGGACAAGGTGTTTAAGAACATTTGGAAAGTAGCTTGATGTATGAAAGCTCCTAAATGTCCCTGAAATTTCTGCTGGTCTTTTTCCTTCAGTCTGGCACGGTTATTTTTGCCTTGGTTCAATAGATTTTTTAATTCACCCATAACCTTTAGAAAATGCATCACAAACAACCCAAAAGATAGGCTATTTTTGGGCTTGCTTTTTCTCCTTAAGTAAGGCAAGTGTGAGTTTAAAACGAAAAGCAGTTGTTGGATTTCAAGGGGAGTCAGATGTTCACAGATGCTTTGCCAGCACCTGGTGTAGGAAGAGTTGGTAGCTCAGAAAAAATGCTGTAGAGATTTCATTTCCATGGCAAATTATCCACGACTGGGGCATGCCCAGGAACGATTGCTAGCTTTGTCAGATTGAGGGACTCGTGTGGAATGGCAGTTCTGCAGGAAGGAGGAGGAACCCTGGCAGCAGAGGGAATGGCAGGGCTGAGCAGCACCAGGAGGGAGCACCAGTAGTAGGGAAGGCGAGTAATCCACACACTGGTGTGGAAAGTGAAACACTTTTGTTCAGGACAGAAGCTGGAGAGTGGGAATGACAAGCACACACACAATTACAGGCAGCTGCTGAGAGAAAAATGCACCATTATTTGGAAAGAGCAACTCTGTCTGGTGAGATCTCTTCTGGTGGCCTACAGCTCTTGAAACTCAGCAATTTCTACATTTTCCCTGTGTTTCATCAAGACACATGTAAAGAATCATCAATTCTTGTCACCAGCTCTGTGTGTGCAGCAGAACACAAACTGATTGGCAAGATCTACAAACCTTCCACATCTGGAGACAAACCTGAGCACCCACAATCAATTTTAACACTGTGCTAATAGTCAATACAGGAGGAAGAATAAAGGATAGCAGGAAAGAAATGTTTACACAAGGAATGGTTTTAACAAACCAAATCAAGTGGTCATATCACAAAGTTTCACAGAGTTTCACTCTGTCAAACTTGACATATGGACCTGGAGCAAGCCAGAGGAGGAGAGGGCAACAGCAACAAAGAGGCGCCAGAGCAGATATCTGTGCAATGGCTGGAGCAGGACTGGTTTACTTTTTAGACAGAAATTTATATGAACAAGCAGCTACCTGACCTGTTTTTCAGAACAATAGTCTATAACAGCAGAAAAGGGAGGATTTATTCTCCCTGAGCAATGTAATTTCTGAGAGTTAACACAACCTCAGCACTTATGGGCTGCTGCTTCTTCGACAAACCAGAGAGCAAAGCCAGTGATGCTCAAAAGTTTGCTCCAGTTAGATCAATAACTACTCTGAAGGAGATGAATATCAGTCCTTGTGCACCAGGGTTCACTCCTCTGGAGGTAAAGCAGGATAATTACTGACTGTGATCCTTAAAGTGCTCAGAAAGAGTCAGAGACTACCAGGAAATCTGAGTTACACTAGCTCAAATCTACTACTTGTTTCAAAGAAAAAGAGTTTACAAAAAGACTAAAAATCCAGATGAAATGCCTCTGATTCAGCTGGAAATTCTGGAATTGATACTGGAAGTGTTGCCTGCCCCTCTCTCCAATGCCAAGTGCAGGCTGTGCCCTAAGTTAAAGATGTTTTGGTTCACACCCTAAAAGTGAGGATTTCAGCTCAAAGCAGGCTCTCCCTCATTCTTTGGGAGGAGCTGGTGCCTCTTCTGGCCTTGTGATGGCTCGAGGGAATAAAAGGAAGTCTGGAGGTCCATCCCTCCTAGCTGGCAGTGTGGCAGACAGACACTTTTATGCAGTGTTAAATTTTCTCAACCCTGTTGTATTTCTTTCCTCCCTCTGTGAAATAATGACACCCATAAAAACCTGGATTGATTATTTAGAATTATTACAGAAAAATATAATTTAGGGGAAAAATGGAATACTAGCAATGTATATCAAATTTGTAATGAAAACAAGACAAAATCTTCACTAAGACTGCTAATCAATTTCTTAATATTAATTATTTTCCCACATTCTTATTAATTTTACAGATCATATCTTGGATATAACTACTTGGGAATATTTGGATTTATGTCATAACGTCCTAAGAGCTCTAGCTGTAGTCACTATAACAAAATACACCTTGATGAACAATTAAATTTAATTTTACTGTTCACATATAAATAGCAGATTACCATTGCAAATAAATAATGGATTGTTAATAAATTCAAGACTGCAGCTTGTCTTTGTTCTTACTCATTTTAGTTGCTGGGCAGTTATTTTTGAGTTTAATTATACACAATGGGAAATAGACAGAAATGAAACTTCATTAAATAAGATTATTTTAGTAGGCTTTGTTGCAGGGTTTAATTCTTATTTACAGCAGGGTCTGTTCATATCACACTGGCAATAGATGTAATAAGCACTATATCAGACCCTCAAACAGTGGTGTAAATTAGACACAAACTACAGGCCTGTTTGATGTGGGAGCAAGTCATCATTCAAAATTAGATTAGCAACTGAAAATCTCGTTTTGTGCTAAAAAGCCTTTGGATAATAGAGACCCAGGCAACGGCTTGGAATCAGGGAAATTATCATGTTCTATATTGGGAAAATGGACAAAAGACAAAAAAATTCAGCTGGCAGGGTGTACTTAAGGAAAGATCCCATCTTTACCAGCCTTGTTTAAGCAAATGAACCAACAAAGTCTGTGACAAAAATACAGGAGCCATCAGTACAAAAGCAAATATTTTCCATCAAAAACCAAGGCCAGTTTTAGCTACCAAAACTCTCCTTTAAAACCTCTCCTTCCTGGTGCTGGTGGCCCAAGGCCACCCCTCCCCACCTGTCCCCTGGGAGAACCAAGACACCCGAATTTGAGACTGAAATAGAGATTTGGGACAGGGGTTAAAGTCATAAAACTGGCCAGACAGAGAGGAAGTCTGGCACAAGCTTTAGCCCACAAAGTGGAAAAGTTTAGGAAGAGCTTAGAGCAAGGCTGGATTCAATTTCCCCAAGTGCCTAGAAGGTTTGGAGTGGAGTGAGGATGTACCAGAAATGCATCAATGCACATAATTTAGAGGATTGATCAATGTGACACACAGATGGAGGAGACCTCATTGCATGCCAGTAAAGGAAGAAAGCCTGCTAATAAATTTGCATACTAGGAATGATATTCCTTCTAATTTCTATGTTTCTTTGAAACTATATGAAAAAATTCTCTAAATTCTATCATGCTCTTTTAGACAAGGAAACCTATTCAAAGACAATAGCTTATCTTTTTAGAGTTTATTAGCTGTGCAGCCATTCATTTTTTTAGTATTTTTTCAGGTGATCTTATGAAAAGGATAATAACAAGTTATGTCACTAAGTCCTGTTTACCCCTACCTGTCTACAAAACCTTGAAATATTTTCAAATGTTTTATTTGTAAGTGTTCAACCTACTGCAATATTTATTTTAGGATTTTAAGTGCTGCTAATGGCATAATAAACACTCCACAATTTTCTGTTTCTTAGTTTTATGCCAGACAGTAGGGGAAAAAAAAAAAAGAGGCCTTAATGAAGTAACCTTTTTTTAAAGGTCACCTTTATTATGGCAGAGATTATCTCCCCAGGTTATCAATG
Organism: Sialia sialis; assembly: GCA_009812075.1. NCBI lineage: Eukaryota > Metazoa > Chordata > Aves > Passeriformes > Turdidae > Sialia > Sialia sialis. The sequence goes on along the minus strand of VRYO01001717.1, from coordinate 5,834,250 downwards.
TTCAACATCACTGTTTTGATTAAACATCATTCTAACCTGCCAAGACTATAAAACAACCTTTCCCTAGCCATCTTTCTGTGGGTAATAGACAGAAATTCTTAAATATAATTAATGGCTGGGTATAGCCATCCATTTTATCTGGATTTTCCAAAGCCACAGTGCTGTGACAACAGAGGTTGATACATGGGTGCCAGTGATGGTAACTAATCAATTATGTCCTGGGAAAGTGGTGTTTTCTGTTTTTCATTCACTGCAGTCTGAGAGTCTAATGGCAGACAGGTAATCTAACACCCATTAAAAGTGTAAATTATGTAGTCATTTACAGATGGGAAACAGTAGACAAATCTGTTAAGCACTTTGCTGAGACCATCATTTGAAAGCCACAACATTATCAAACCTTTCCACAGCTAATGCCTTCAAACCCAGCACTGTAAATTTGTTAATGCTGTCAAAGCCAGTTTATTCCTCACTGCTTTATCTGTCAGGGGCAAATGTTTACATTATCACTCCTCCTGAGACATCCCTTTATGTTGTCCTTGTAGTAGAGAACAGAAATAGCAAAGATTTTAGCACTTCTCAAAAGAAGAGAGAAACAATGAACGGATTTTTCAGTTTTCTCCCCATTAGCGAGTTAGTTTTGAATTCTGATAGAGGAAGGCTCAGCAATTTAATAAACATTTCAATCATTAATCACTCAAAATTATGGCTAAGAGAGTTGAGCGTCACAGGAGAAGGAATCAGGCTGTAGCTGAAGCAGCTCCACAATTCAGCAAAACACTCATGCATCAAGGAGAACATTTGGGGTCTGTTAGCGCTTCCATTTTTACAGATGTTTCTCCAAGCCATTGTTTGAATTTTTTACCTAGATGGATTTAGCAGGGCTTCTAATCCTTATGTAAGCTGGATAAATACAAGAAAGTTTAAAACCCAGTTTTTCAAACGATGCTGCATTTTCAGCGACCTTGAAAAAACCTAGAGGGGTAGTCATTCCTTCCAGTGTATCCCTGCAAGTTGGAATAAAACATTGGAATTAAAAGAATAGTTTTCTGATTCATCTGCTACAGGGCACTGAGAGACAGGAAAAGATAATTCTGTGCCAAAACTGTGGCTCTTGGGCATCTCTAGCCTGGCCATATTTGTCTGTGCAAAGATCCTCAAGTTGGTTTAAGCGCCAGCTCTGCTCCTTCTTTCTCTCTGTCCCTGCAGGTCTAGTAGTTTATAATTTCCTCATTTAACTAGCATCCAGCTTTTTCCATCTGGCTCAGATTATTGCCTCAGATCACATCCCTTGGAGTGGCCGAAACAGAAACCTGACATGATGGGTTCCCAGTCTCCACCTGAGTTGGGTCCACATCTGGAATCAATAGTTTGGGTGCTGCTTCTGCATCAGGTGCTTATCCAAGAGCCCCTAAGCAATTCCAACGCTGTCACAGTGACTGTGATTTTTTTCTTATTGATTGTGATATTTTCTGAGTTTTGGGGTGGGGATTTTCTTACTTTTCACTGAAAGGGAATAGGAGTAAGCAAATGCTGTGTCAGGACTGAATTTGGACCAAGATACAAATTTCCCTGGGGGTATCCACATGAAAGGCATTCTTTCCCACCCAAGTGGGATACAGGTTTGAATTTTAGTGGAAAATGGTGCTAATTTGCTTTAGCTCCTTGATGTTAAGTGCACTAAAGGGATGTGTGCACCCATAAATAAACAGCAATCATGGCAAGATATGAGCCTGAGCTGCTGGAAGTGTCACCCAGGAGGAACCTTCAGCTTAGCAAAGGATTTGGGATGCCATGGGCTTTTCATAAAAAATGGCTCCTGATGGGCATGACTATCTACTCACTCAGATCAGACATCCTCAGTACGTTTTAGATAACATATCAATCACCGGTTCTGACATACTAGGTCATGACATGAACTTCCTTCTCAAAATGCTTTCCAAAGGTCTCATTTTATTACAAACTAGATGTTATTTGCCATTTCTTGTCATTTCAAAGCAACTAATACAAAAACAGTTACAAACAAGTGACTAGACCTGTGAAGATCATCCTTGCTGGCTATCTAATAAACAGGATCCCTGGCAGATATGCTTCAAAAGCAAAGCAACTCTCCCTCATTAGCCTGCACAGAGCAGAAGCTATTGCATTAGTGGGCAATTAAACCCCTCAGATACCTTCCATACCCCATTCCAAGCACGTGCCAATATTTAAGCATCTGCCAGACAGCAGGTGGTTTGTAAATCATTATCTTTTCAAATTATGTTGCTAATGGCATGTGTGAAATGACTGAAAAATGACATTTCCTCCTTTCTGTCTTTAAAGTCAAATAAATTGCTGCAGTGCATTATGTAAAGCTTGAGAAGTGTAAAGCACTGGCAAACGTAGGGTTCCCATTTTCCATCCTGTTGTCCATTAATGATGGACAATACTCTGGAATATTTGACATCTATGACTGCACTCTACCAGGAACAACTAAAGACAGCCAAAGGCATCAAGTTCCCAAATGGAACAGAGCTTGTTAATTAGGAGCAACCAGCCAATTCTTCAAACAGTATTGACAGCTAGCACAGTCTGGCTATAAAAATAGTGAAGAATTCTTGCCATAATACAGGGACAGACACTTGGGAAAACAAACACCATTGTGGGGGAACAAAGGAGAGAATTCGGGAGTGAAGTTGAGCCCAGGGAGAAAGCAGGTGTGGGAGGAAGCAGTGTAAAGATTACACCTATTCAGATTTGATATAAATTCACAGATCCATCTTGCCCATGACAGGAAGTGCTGAGTGATTTCTCCCTGTCCTTATCCCAAACAACAAGCCTTTGATTACATTTTCTTCCCCCTGTCCAGTTGAAGAAAGGGTTGATGGAAGGGCTTTGGTGAGGCACTGGGCATCCAGCTAGGCCAAACCACACCAAGACAGACAAATCCCTCAGGGTTTTTGGTAATTCTTCAGTGCAGAGTTCCCAGCGAGTGCTCAATGAGGAATTCAGTTTCATTTCTGAAAGCTTAGGGCGTGCAAATATAGAATCACAGCATGGTCTAGGTTGGATAGGACCTTAAAAGCCATCTCATTGACACCTCACCATGGGCAGGGACACCTTCACTGGCCCTTCACTTGTTCTGAAACCAGTGCAACAGCTGAACCTTCTGAGGATGAAACACTTTTCCAAGTCCTTGGCTTGGCTGCTGAGCATGGTAGTGCTTGTTCTACTTTTCCAAACCAGTCTCTTACCACAGCCTGCTGGGTGATGTGGACACCTGAACAGACACATCCAGGACTGTCCTGTTCCTCTTGACCCAGGAGAAAACCATTTATTACAGAACAGCCTGGGGTGGAAGGGAACTCAAAAATCATCTCATTCGAACCACTGTGTAGATCTCCTGATTAAACCAGCTGTTAACTCAGAGAGAAAGGTCAATCTGTGCTTTACACTGTGAGCAAGGTGTTTGGAAATGTTGCTTATATGCCCTAAATAAACAGACAAAGGGAGAAACCTTCAGCCCTATGGAACTACCTCAGTGGGACATAACCTGAAAACAAGGCATGTTTAAATATGTGTCCTTTCAGAATCTCCCTTGTTACAAATGACTGGCAAAAAGGATGCAGGCTTCAAAAAATCAGGCAGCCAGAGTTAAGAATTTGGAAAGACAACTTGATTTTGGGCTGGAAATGTTTTCTGAAATAAATTAAGCAAGACAGTTAATCCTTTTTCTCTATGCTAATTTTATATAATTTCTATTAATGAGCAGTTGCTTCTAAAATCCCTACTGTTTCCAGATCCTGAGCATTCTAGGTGATTGGAGACTTCCAGATATTTTACATCAAGATAACTGCCAGTTAAAATGATGGATGAGCAATGGGAAAGGGTTCATGAGTATTGGAGGAGAGCTGTGATGTACTTTAGCTCCGTAGCCTTCTGGCACAGCCAATAAAGACAAAACAATAGTGGAGATTTACTATAGGAAGGAGCTGTAAACAAGGCAGCAGTCAGTGGAAAACACTGCTACAGTGCAGTCACAAAGTACCACACAACTGTGTGATATTTCCGTTTTGCCACCTAAAACAAACATATAAAATCACAGCCCATTCAAACCAGATTTTCTCTTTTTCATTTTAGAGAGGATCGGTGCGTTAGAAAAGCCTTGCAGTTCCTAAGGACTCCACAAAGATCTCACACCAGGAATTAAAATACCCTGGCACCACCAGTGATTGCCTTTATATTTTGTCTGTGTCCATCCTCTATTGCCTTTCCTATATTACCTTGTTGCATGAAAAGATCTGGTCCATTTTCTGTAATCAGAAGTTCCCCACAAATCTCTCTGGTTCATATTTACTCTGAATGAAGCACCTCATTGAAACCTCCAGCACTTCCACTGAACAGAGCTCACCCTACAGAAAGGCAAAGAGCAGCAAACACACAAAATTGGTGCCACAAATCACACAGAATATACTCCAAAATATTTCCAGTTTCAGTAATTAAGGAAGCATTACCAAGCTTGCTGCAGTCTTCAGTGAGTTTTAGAGTCGTGTGAGCACTCTCAGGTCTCCTGCATCCCTGTGTATATTGAATTATTTACCTACAAGACACAGAACAGCTCAATATCACAAGTGAACCACTCAAGAGGTTTCTGCAATGCTTGGATTGAAATGTTCTGACTATAAACTCAAGTTAATAGCTACTAAAATCTTCTGAACTGTTTTCTTCATGATTTTATAGTGAGGGAGGTTGGATGGCCAGCCCAGGCTTTGCTGAATAAACAAAAAAGGATCTGAAAATTGCAGATTTGAGTTATTTCTAAGTAGCCATTCCCACAAGGATTCAGATGGATGTGGTGATGGGCAGTGTAGGGGATGGTGAGAAGTATATCTACATCTAGCTCCAAGCATGGAAAAAATCCATGTTAAGCACATGCATATGATCCAGCAGTAACAACAGGTACCACAATCCTTCCAAACAAATTCAACTCCCACCCCCACCCCCCCACCAAAAAAAAAACCCTAAAAGAAAAACCCCAAAAAAATAAAACCTCAAAAAAAAAGGAATGTGAGTGGAAGATTCAGTGGAAAATTGAAAATAAAAATCCTTTTGCAGGTCAGCAATATATTGAATATTTGCATATTAGTTATAACCTACTCAGTCTCCTCTGCATTTCTGCTTTGTGCAAAATTAACTTTAATTTCCTATTTAGGCTTGTAATTTATTCTTGATTACATTAAGGAGCTTCACTGTCCTTCACAGTTAATGACAGCTACAAATACACAGTTTGGAATATACATCTCAGTTAAAATATTTCAAACTATTAAGTACTTTTGAGTCCAAAAAGACCTTCTAAAAATAAATTTTGTTTGCAGAAGAGAGTAATTTCAGAAGACAAAAAATTGAAGACCACATTTTTAGTGGCATTTGCCCAAGTAAAGATATGGAGAAATTTGAGGGCAGGAACCTGTTAAAATTTTCTAAATTTGCATTGCTATTCATGGAAGCACTTGTGGAATATTCTCTTCTGTCATGTTTGGAAATGCAATTCCAACTCCTCATTTGCTCAGGCTTTCTGAACCAGGCACCTGCCGTGAGGAAGGCTCATAAAGCAGTTTAAAAGGTATTTACAGACAATAAAATGCATAAATGCTATAACAAGCACACCGGGATTGTTATTTAATCTGAAATCCCTTTTGGCATGAAAATTTTACAAATACTATGAAATTCTTGCACATGTAAGAGGGAAGGTGATTATTAAGATTTTCCTATTCAGCACTACAGTGAGAGTTCCTGGTTGTTGTGTTGAGCACAGTGATTTATTTGGTGCAATTAACAACCCTTTTATAATTGTTTCAGCCTACAACCTTCTCTTCACTCCGTCTGAAATTCTCAAACCTAAAAAAGCTCAGGAATAATTCACCAGTGACTGGATCCACTCCAAAGTCAAACAGTTTCTGAAGCAAGTGGCAAAAAAGGTGCAAGAAGGAGGGAGTTGTGTCCAGGGCATTAAATCCCACTACACAGGAGCACCAAAATTCATCCTAGGCACAGTTTCATTAAGACATACATGACCCAAATGAAACTGAAAGACTAAAACCATATTTTTTTCTGAATTTGTGCTGAGTTTTATCCTTCTGCCACAGAGGGTAACAAGTTTCATCAATAAAACACGACTTAGAATTCTTCATTATCAACAAGGAGAAAGAAACCTTGTTGATAAATTGAAGGGCACCTTAATTTCGGTTATTTTTTAAAATTTTCATAGAATTTTTTAAATTGGAAAAGACCTCTAAGAACATCAAGTCCAACCAGCACTGCCAAGGCCACCAGTCACCCATGTCCCCAAGTGCCACATCCACATGGTTTTTAAATCCCTGGATGGGGATTCCACCACTGCCCTGAGCAGCTGTGCCAGGGATGGACAGCTCCTTCCATGAAGAAATTTTCCTCAGTTTTCAATCCAAGTCTCCCATGGCATAGCTTGAGATCATTCTCTTTCACCCTGTCCCTGCGCCCTGGGTGCAGAGCCTGACCCCCCCGCCTTTCCCCTCCCGTCGGGGAGTTGTGCAGAGCCAGGAGGTTCCCCCTGAGCCTCCTTTTCTCCAGGCTGAGCCCCTTTCCCAGCTCCCTCAGCTGCTCCTCATCAGACTTGAGCCTTGAACCTCCAGTAGCTTGTGTCTCATGCTCCTAAAACTGTCTTTAGAGCTTTTTGCAGATTAATAAATGCTAAAAGCACCTTCATACAGTTCCGTTATTTCCAGTTGGCAAAAATTTTGCTCATGCAATGAATTCACTCACCCTGAAGACATCAAATCTCAGTTCTCCTTCTTCTGTTGAAAACCAGATAAGAACTCCATCTTCTTCGCTTTGAGGATGGGCTGCATCCAGATTCTCCTCCAATCTTCAGGCTTCTGAAATTGAAGTTGTACTAGGTAAGAACTGCTTGACCACTATAGTCAGAGGAAAAAAATCATTGGATTGTTGCAATGATCAGCTTTTCTCAGCCTGCTGCAGGACAGTTCCAACATCCTCATGTTGTATCCTCATTGAGCTCAGTGGGATTTAAGGTGATGGCAGCAATCATTTGAGAAAGAATATAAATCATAGGATAATGCAATAAGTCTTGGAGAAATATTAAATCTCAACACCAAATTAATCTTAGAGATATTAAAAGTTTTTAACAAAAAAAATATATTTGATTTAAAGAAACTATTAAGATTTATATTCAATAACTGAACTTGAAAGCAAGTCTGCAACCTCACTTTGAAACTGGACTTTATTTTGTAAATGGAAATGGTGAAGAATAACTTTTATGTGCCTGATCTTGATAATCTTGAATGTCGTACATTAATTGTAGATGAGTTAATGGAGTAATTACTTTATTTATAATTAAAACCACTATTAGGGAGTAATAGTGAAACACTACATAAATAACTTCACCACAGAAAGAGAAAATAACTGAGAAGTTCAAAAATTGTGATGCAGTTTGTAAACAGAATTAGGGGTTTTTTTGCCTACTTTGTCTGAAATAACACCTTCCAAGGAATGGGGCACAGAGAGAACGAGAGACATTTTCAGCTTTCACTTTTTAATAGAGAGCAAGCTTGTCTCAAAATCACCAATGACTGGAAGAAAAGGTTATACAAGTGAATGGGAGTCTAATTATGTACCACAGGTAATAAATGTAATGTTATGTTTCAATGGTTTTATGGATATGGAGCTCATTTGTGTGCTATTTTCAATAGGAGTTTTATGACTAGCACTAATAAATAAAAGAAAATATGTTCTGATTTTTAACAAAATGCAGGTTCTTAGCCCAGCAGTTAGTCTTATATCCAGGGACAAGGCTATGGCCCAGCTTAAAAAGCAAGTTAAGTTCTATTACTTCTGCTCACCTCTGCTTAAATACAGACTCTATTCATTAATTGGTTACCACCACTACCATCCCTTCCCATAAAGTTAATTGGCAATAAACTTTCCACAATGATAGTAAGATTATTAAAAAAAAAGATAAGGGAGAGAAGAAAGGAAAAAAAAAAGCTCCCAGTCATTTTTACAGGAGTCACCTTTCCCTTGCAGGCAGCACACTGTGATTACCATACGACAGATCACAGTGTGACTCCTTCTTTTCTAATTTCCTTCCTAGGAAGAAGATTTCTGCCCTTTCCTTTAACTCCAAGTCAGCCTCTTATGTTGCATAAATCAATACAGCATCATTAGCTTTGACAGAGCTAAGCCAGTTCACCACAACTGATGATACAACCCCTTGTCTGCACACCCAATTAAATATTCATTAAAGATAAGCAAACAAACAAAATTTCTTGCCAGCAGAGGATTTGGAGACCTCTCTAGCATTGTATGTATTGTATGTATCCCTGCAAGTCAGGACATTAGGGATGAAGGTGTAGAGCTTGCAAGGAGTGAACTGTGGTGGAGGAAGGGAGTGATCCAAAATCTCTGTGCAACACAATGCCCAAGGCTCCCCAGATAGTCTCTTCCTCAGAGGTGTAAGCGGATCAATGTGCTGCTTTATCCTGAGCCCTCACTTCAGCCCTGGTTTAAACCAGTCCACGAGGATGCGGATTTACCACATTTTATAGCAATGATGCGCTCCCAAGCATCTAATCCATGCTGGAGAGACAGCTGGACTGGGGGAATTTTACACTGCCTAGATTATTTCCAGATTTAGAACCCAAAGGTGTAATTCTGTGGGGCTAAAACAGGGAGGAGAAAGGTTCTGTAAACCAGAGTGAGCCAGGATTGAGAGAGGATATAAGCTACTCAATAATTCAGCTCGTCAGATTTTGGGAAGAAATAGCTCTCAAATCAATCATTTAAAAGCAGAATCTCCTTAAAAGGGTGAGTATGGGGAGAGGAGAATCAAAGGATTATAAACCACCTTTTTCCTCACTGCTTGCTAACTCCACAGAGTGATCTCCACAGAGAGGGTGTCAGCCCATAACTGCTGTAGGAGCTAATGAACTTAATGTCCCATCTAAAATCATCAGAGATATATGCAGCTCACCCCCAAAGTGGGCAATTTATAGCAGGAAGTGTTGAACAGCTCTTGTCACACACTTGGGTACAAGCATCACTAAATGCAGAGGTGAGGGGTGGCTCCATTCTTTTGCTGATAAAGGGAACTGCCTTTTTCTCTACAAAATCAAACTTAAAAGAAGTGTTTACCTTTTAAAATACCCATTTGCAAACTTCTGTGGGACAGACTTAGAGGTAATTTACTTACCTGGCTACAAAGAGAGCAGAAGGTGAAGAAAGCTTGCATCAGTTCAGAATTTGAGCCATTAAGGTTAAAACAAGTGAAAGTGACTTGTTAGAAGATAATAAGAGCTGCATTTTCAGATTTTAATTTCAGTTTACCTACTGTATAATCTGCATTTTTTAATGTATTGTGATTGGCATTGAACTTGGCAAGTAAAGGGCTTGCTTGGATCTAGCCTTTATATAACCCTCAGGTCAACTTCCCCATTTGCACCCAAAAGGTGCTGATAAAGTTTTGTCCCTAAAATAGATTTGCAGGCATAGCTTAGGGCTGATGGCATCTTCATTTGGGCAGTGAGATAAAGGAGAACATAGCTCTGGGCTATCTGAAGGCACAAATGGGAAAGGGGTTTCTTTCTCCACAGTTCATGTTAATGCTATGATTGGAAACATTCACCTCCTTTCTTATATCTATCCTAAAATTCATATAAAAATGTGGAAATACTTTTTTTCACAGGTTTTACTCCTATGATTTCTACAAGACAGTGAGCTCAGCTGCCTAAAATTCTAGGTAATAAAGTGCTTATATTGCACTAGTGTGAAGGGGATTGTATTTATTCTTTAGTTCTTCTTAAAAGGTCATTTAATTTCTTCAATAAAGCATCTAGGACCAATGAACCCTTTCCAATACAGAACTTAGAAACATTTGGCTTATTTTCTTCTGTAACTAAAGATTCTTAATGGAATTCAGGTTGTTCAGCTGGGAGAAGATAAAGCTCCAGGGATACCTCATTCTGGCCTTCTGGTACCTCAGAGAAGCTTATAAAAAAGAGGGAAAGTGACTTTTGACGTAGATAGATAGTGAGAGGACAAAAGGGAACAGTTTAACCTAAACATAGGAGAGGTTCCAAATAGATCCTGGGAAAGAATTCTTGGCTGTGAGGGTAGGGAGGCCCTGAGGCTGTTTGTTTGCTTTATTATATATACTAGTAAGAAACTGTTATTCCTATTCTCATATCTTTGCCTGAGAGCCCCTTAATTTCAAAATTATAGTAATTTGGAGGGATGGTAGTTATATCTTTCCATTCCAAGGTGGGCTTTTGCCTTACTAGACACTTGTTTTTTAAACCAAGACAGTTGTAGAAGGCATCACTGCAGGCTAAAATTTATTACAAATAATTACAAGTTTTAAAGAAATTAAAATTGGAAAATTGTTCAATAAAACCCAAGAGCATCAGTGTATAGTGTCTATTTCCTGTGATAATTGCACACTCAGGAGAGAAATCAGACTAGAGGCCCACTAAAAAAGGCAGAGGTTCTTGCACATGGAACATGTGAAATACCAAGTTTAGAATCAAGACCTATGTTGTGAAAATACTGAGCTCGTTGGGAAAAAGTCTTTCCTTCCACTGTAGTCAAGAATGACATCATTTGCTCCGTTACAATGCAGAGTAAACCACAGGAGAGCTCACAGGGCTCAGGAGGTGAAGGAAAAAACTCCACAGAAGAGCTTCTGGAATACAATTTCAAAATGACAGAAATGTTAACATAGCTGCAGTTGAAACTGGGAAATTACAAGAGGAAATAATGGTGAATATTCTAGTGGAGGAGGGTTTAGATGGACTATTGGGAAGGAATTGCTCCCTGTGAGGATGGTGAGGCCCTGGCACAGTGTGCAGAGAGAAGCTGTGGCTGTCTCTGGATTCCTGGAAGTGTCCAAGGCCAGCTGGATGGGACTGGGAGTAACTGGGACAGTGGAAGGTGTTCCTGCCCATGGCAGAGGGTGGCACTGGATGGGCTTTGATGTCCCTTCCAGTGCAAGCCTTTCTGGGATTCTGTTTGATCATAGTGCTGGGAAACTTCTCCCCTCTTCAATATCCACCATCTGCCATGAAAACAAAAATCTTCCCAAGTCTGGTAATTCACAAGTGAAAGTCCAGTTCAAATATCCTTCACAGACGCCATAAGGATGTGAATAAGATGAATATTCGAGCACATATCAGGAAGCAATTATATGGAATTCATTTGAATAGATTCCATACCTTGTCTAATACCTTCCAAACGTCAAAATATAAAATGATATTGTGGGAGCCTACACTGATGGAGCATAAAGCTGAAATCTAATCCAGGAGTACAAGAATAGATAAGAAACAATTTTAGTCAGTCGGCAAAGAGTTACAATTAAGAATGGAATTTCTCTTTGTAGAAAAATAAAGCTCAGGATGAATCAGTATTGCATATTGTCACATTGCAGCTAGCCTGAAGCTGCAGCTTCAAACTCAACCAGCCTAGAAGTAAGCAAGTCCCTGAGTGAGTGATGATAGGATAGATTTGAACATATACAAAGTATTCCAGCCAATCCACTGAACCCTAATTGCATATGTATCATTGGCCAGGGAAATGAGTGTCTTAAGACAGCAACCAATCACATGTGTATACCTGGGAAATTCAAACGCTCTATTTAAGAAGGGTCCAGAGCAATAAAGAGCGTTGTGTCTGTCTCCAACCACATTCAACACTATAACATATATGTATTTTTATGAACAAAGATAGGTTGAGAAATGTGCATGCAAAAGGTATCTTCCTCAGGAATTTATGGTTGCAACGTCCCAGGTTACAGGTAGAAAGGTCCGGTGATTTGTATGAATTTTCTGGAATAGCTCCCTGCCGAAATCTGTGCAGCCTCCTTTGGACCTGACCTGGACCGATCTGTGTCTGATTTTTAATATTGACAGATTGCTACACCAATGAGAAAATGCACACCTTTTTGTGAAACACACAGATGAAGAGGAAACAAACCCCAGGAAAGCTCTCTTTCCCTTCCAGCCTCAGTACAGGTAGCACTTTGTTCTACTCCTGAGTGAAAAGGACCAAGATGAAGATATGCATAGGAGCAGCATGAAAAAAAACCACTGAGGTCAGACAAAGGGAAGAGCCAAGTCCCACATGAGGGAAGGAAGAGAGTCGTGGACTGAAATTTCTTTTTTGAAGCTGTGGAGAAGAGACTCTTGTTTCCCTATAACTCATAGAAGTGTATTATAGGGTGGATGAAATGTTCTAACTGTAGATATGAGCAGAGACATTGGTGCTAGAATAAGCAGATGTTTAAATGGCTGTGATCCTGTAAGTTTGAATAGAAAGGAGATGAAGATACCTGCTGCCCCCCAGGGAGGAGGAGAGAAGAAGGAGAAAGAAGGAGAAGGAGAAGGAGAAGGAGAAGGGAAGAAAAAGAGAAGAAAAAGAAGAAAGAATAGGAAGAAAGAAAAAGAAGAAAGAAGAAGAAGAAAGAAGAAGGAGAAAGAAGAAGAAGAAAGAAGAAGGACAAAGAAGAAGAGAACTTGCTTTGAAGTATATAATGCTTAAAGCGTGCCCCATGAACTGACATGGTCCTCAATAATAGTTGTGGGAACACTGTCACTCAAGGAAGGAATTTTTACACAGTGATCAGATTTCCATTTTCCTGGGTGGCTGATCATTGTAACATTGAGGCCATGAGAAAACTGTTTCTTGTGGAGAAACCTCCATAGACTGAAGTCTCCTGTCCCAAGTAAATTGGTGAAAGATTATTTTTAGAGATGGTAAACTGACTGATTTGTTTCTGTACATGGCCAGTGTGAAAGAAAAGAAGTTGTGAGGGGAGGAGAAGTGTTCAGAAAGTTTTATTCTGATTCTTATTAGCTTTTCTTGTTGTTTCTAGTAATAAAGTTTTTCTTCGTACCCTTTGATGTTTGAGCCTGTTTTACCTTCCTCCTAGTCCTATTTCACAGCAGGAAATGAGTAAATCATTCTAGTGGGTGCACTGGCAATTTGGCCAAAACTAAACCCAGAACAAAAGGGAACACAATTTTCAGAGGGAAAGAAAAGTAATAAAACACAGGGAGGTTCTCAGAGGCTGTTAGCATTATTCCAATTCTTAATGTCACCATGCATATTAAGTCTTGTTTGCTATGATTATTTGCTCGGAGGTTTTTTACAGTGTCCTGTGGAATACAGAGGACACCTCAATTGCAGTGCAGGTGACAGAGCAGGATGCTAGAACATCTGCCGAGATATAAAGACATACCCTGATTTCCAGCAGATTATCTCCAGGCCGTTGTTTTAACACTGACTCTGCCTTGAAAGGAAAGACAGTTATGGCAAACAGTGGTATGTGAAGCTTCCAGAATAAAAAGTTAATAAGAATGAAATGTGCAGGATGTTGCTCCTTGGAAAAAAAAAAACAAAAAAAAAACCCGCAAATTTAGGAGATTTGCTGACCTTAAAATCCCATTTCCTAATAACTGCCCATTACAGGAAACTATTTACCATGTTAACCAACAATTCTGGTCCACTGAGACTTTAGTTGGCTTCAATCTGTTCCTGGAAATGAGAAGAAAGCACATTTAGGACTCCAAGGAAAGCTTTAAAACTACTGTTTTGTACAAATAAGCTTTTTTGTTTGTTTGTTTTCTACTGTTGCTTTTGCTTTGAAATTTCACAGGTTACAAGGAGGAAGACAGGAGGTGCAATCCTGATGGATCCCTGGATCTGGGCAGGTGTCACGACTCCCTCCTGCTTAATCCCAGCATCGGTGGAAGTGACAAAGTGTGTTCCTGAGATGCTGCAGGAGAATATGCGGGTCTCATGTGAAAATTGATATCAACAACATGTCTCACATGTGACATGAAACAACAGCTTTCTGCCAGGTTTCCATGTCCCAAGCAGACAACTGAGCAATTCACCCCTTCAGACCCCTTTTCCATGGGAGTTTTTAAATCCCCTCCTTAAGCCCAGCATGAATCTCAAGCCTGTGCTTTTTAAAGCTGGTACCTCTGAGTTATTTTCCACAGTTCATTATGTATTCTGTGCCAGTAGCACTTAAAGCTTTAAAGCTCATCATTAGTAAAAGTCTCATGCATGTAAACAAGGGCTGAACTTGCCTGTTATTTAAGAACAGCTCAAGTCTCTGTTTTGATCCAAGCCTGTGCTGCTCTTACAATTTCTGAAGGTTAAGACATGCCTGGGTTGGTTTATTTTTGTATTTTTGAAAAATACACACAAAATCAAGTTCTGATTTCAGTCCAAATCAGCACTTTAATTCAGCTGTTATTTTGTAAATGTCCTACTCATGGCACAATACACAACAATCTCCTTGTATAATAAATAGCAGGGCATTTGAAAAGGGAAATACTAAAGTGCAAAAGCAAATTATCAAAAAAATCCAAACAAAACCACAAATCCATGTAGCACCACTCCTTTCACTCAAACTAAAATCCATCTGAGGCTCCCACAGACCATGAAAACTTGAAGTTTGAAACCAGGCTTGGAGGGTAAATTTGAGGTGAACTGTCTGGAAGAGGACTCTGCTCCTCTTCCTTCTCCTATCAGCCCCTCAGTGTCAGAAAACATGGGATGGAGCAAACTCAAGGGAAACAAACTAGACAGGAGGTGGTCTCCTCTATCCTTTCCATGAGGCCACATCCACACCTGAGTGAAGAATTACCATCCCAATTTTAAAGAGTGGAAAGTGAAAACTATTTGTCATTTCTGATGGCATTTCACAAGTGTGGATGGAAAAAGCTGATGCCAAATTATTGACCAAAACATCATATTGCAGGAGGAAAACTGCACATTTCTGGCTAGTGAAGTGGCCCTAACATACTCCATCAAGGAATGCTGCATTGTACTGGCCCTTGGAGCTTGGATTTGCCTCTCTGAGGTCTGAAATATGGAATGACACACATTGTTTTACTAGGAGCTCCAAATTCAATACCTAAAGTCTAGCTCATATAAAAATCTCGAATTTCAGCTGTAGTTCAATTTTTAATCCTGCCTGTAAACAGTACAAGTGAAAATACCCAAACACATAATCCACAGGTATAATATGAAATTTGAATTTCAGGATATGTGAGGGAACAGCCCTGCAGACACCTGGGGCCAGGCCCTGGAGCTGAGATTCCCCTGCAGCCCATGGGGGAGTGGCTGTGCCCCTGTGGTACACAATTTAAATCATAGATTGAATCCAAGATAAAACGTGTTATTGTATTAATAAATATTTCACATTTCCACAGCAGTTCTCAGCAGTTTACACTGCTGGGATCAACTTGTAGGTACTTAAATCTTGCAGCACTGACAAAATGGCTTCCCAGTTAATATAGTCACAAGATGCTGGCTGCAGGGCTTAAAAACATAAATGAAAAAAAAAAAAAAAGAGAAAAAAAAAGAAAAAGAAAAAAAAAGGTCACCTACATCTTTTCAACATTAATCCATGACTGGGTTTATAAAAAATTACTCGGCGATGCAGGTTAAGAGTAGATGTGTTCAAATGAACTGAATTCTATACTTCCCTGTGTAGAATTAATTATAGCTGGCATGTGAACACCTAATAAAAATGGTACTTTTTATGTCTTTTTTATAAAATGTCTTCATGCTATAATTAGGAGTCTACTCTACAACTGCAGGAGTGGAGCTACTGCTTTGCTCCAGCAGACCTACTGACATTGCTGCACCAGGTTATTTCTTGGCAAATGGGCAGGAAGAAAAATAGAGTTCCATTAAAATACTTGGTGAGGGAATGGAAAGACAAAGAAAATATTTATTTTTCCCTTTTGCTTTTATTTTCTGAGTGATTACTCAGAGTCAAGAAGTCTGAGAAACACTGAGCCATAAAGCCTAAGAACAGCTACGAAATGTAGCCCTGGAGCCAGTTTCCCACAGTGGCAACTCATCCCAAAGTTAAGGGAAATTTAAGAACTTATATGACTATGGGCATGAGTTAAGCACGTCCTTCACTATCAGACACATGCTTAGGCTACTGACTAGATCCTTCCCAAAGAAGGTGTGTTGATTTGGCACAGCCTGGTTTTTGGTATCAGGAGAATGCCACAGAAAAAGCTTCTAGTGGAAGCTTCTAGAAGGTTCCACTATGTCCGACAGTGCCAATCTCTGATGGCTCTGGAGGTGGGCATGCTGCTGGTGCAATTAGAGAGGCTGGTAACCCCTCTGTGATGACATATTTAAAAGAAAATCAAAACAGCACACAGGGGTGGCGAGGCGCTGCTGGGGCCCATCTCAGCATGGCCTGCAGTGAGGCACCGTCATGGCCGATGTCATCTCAGCATGGCCACAGCGAGCCCGGCCTGCCTGGCCACAGCAAGCCATCCCTTTCTGGCCACAGTGAGCCCTGCCCCAGGCAGCCGTGCCATGGCAGAAGGGCAGGGGCAGCCCCTTCCCCTTCCCCTTCCTGCCCCGCACACAGAGAGGCCTCAGCAGCGACAGCGCTGAGGAGCCGGCCCTGCCCGCACGGCGGGGCTGCTGGCTGGCAGCGTGGAGAGCAATTTCCAACACGGAACCCAAACAGATCCACTTCTCGCTGCTGAGGGATCTTGCAAGAGTCTTTGAATCACTGGAACTTGTTGGCAATGGTGCCTACAAGCAGCAGTTTGTCTCCTAGTCAGCCTGTCCTTAGAGGACTGCAGCTTGTGGACAAGTGACTCATGTTGCAGCAGGTTTGCAGGACTGCTGCTCAAGAGATTGGAGCCATGCTAGAGAAGTTCACAGAGAACTCTCATGGTACAGCAGAGGAAAGACTCCCTCACCAAACAGAAAAAGATCTTGACCAAAACCCCCATGCCCTATCTTCCTGCACTGTCAGTGGGAAGGAGAGAGGGGCTGGGGGGGAAAAAAGGTGTTTTAAAGTCTTGCTTTATTTCTCATTATCCTCCTCTGACTCTGATAATAATAAATTTATTTTGTACCTTTAAATTTGAACTGCTTTGCCCTTAAAGATTTCTTTCCCAATCCTTATCTCAACTCTCGGGCCCTTCATTAATTTTTTGTTTTCTTCTCTTCTGCCCAACTGTATCAAGAGTAAGTGAATGGCTTTCATGCTGCCTGATGTTTGGCTAGCATCAAACCAAGACAGAAGGGAAAAGTCTGTAAGTCAAAGGATTCAATAAAAGCACCAAAACTGCAGTGACACCATCCATCGTTGTGCAGGAACTGGGATATTCCTGACAGAGTTAAAAAGGAAGGAGTACCTCAGTGAGTAGTTGACAGAAAAACTCACCCGTTTCATCCATTCCACAGGAGCTGCCCTGGAAGTGACTCTGAACAATTCCAGGCAGATTTCTGCCCTCAGCCCCCATCCTCTCCATCAGTGGGAAACTCCTGTGCCAGTATCTTGGGGTATGGCTATGATCTTTTAATTGAGTCTTTGTGATTTATGATTTCAGAGGGACCCAAATGCTCCATTTCCCTAAAAAACCACAGAAATTCTCTCAAAAAACCTGAGACATTCTAGCTGTCAGATCAGTTTATCCTCCCCTCATACATAAGACATTAAAAATCTGACAATATAAATTGCAACCTGTTGAAAAAGATAGATATTTCAAGACTGTGCTAGTCTGTGTGAACCCATTTCTGTTGTAAAACATCATGTTGGAAAGTTTCTTTACAGATGTTGATGACTGTTTTAATAAAGAATGTAATTTAATGAAGCATTTGCTTTCTTTTTCCATGAAAGAGAAATTGAAATGTTAATTTAAATTGGATTGGACAGATCCAAAACCTGACTAACTGAATGTAAACAAAAGAGGAGGGGGAGGAGGATGCCAAGTTGGCATCTTCTGAAGAAACAAGGGAATTGTGGTTATCATTCCTATTCTTTAATGTTTTCCTAAATGACCTGAAATACTGAGAAATAATAATGTTAAAATAACTATAAAGTTAATCTATATTGGTAGGCAGTTGACAGTAGAAAGGCAAGCAAAGCAGAAACATGGGGAAAGGGAAACAAAAAACCCTGTAATTTAGATACATCTGAGGTTGGGAGGAAATTCTTAAAGAATAGAGATGGTGACAAATGATCCAAAGCATTTATCCTGTGAATAAAGGAGAAAACAGGAAAGCAGCAATCAGCTAGCAGTGGTGGAGTTGGAAAAACATGGTTGAGCATAAATATTTATGGAACAGCACATCCACAGAGTGACCATTCTCCTGCTCAGCAAAGGAATTGCTCCAGCAGGAATTCTTTTCCCTGATAAGCCTTCTGGAGTCAACTTCCAGGAGCAGTTTGGAGGAATTGCAGTCAATGAGGAGAAAATGGGAGCACATGGAAGGAGACAAAATGTAGTGGGTAAAGGTAATCATACACTAAAGTGCCTCTCTAAAAGGGGCCTCAAGGACCAAAATGTTTGCAGTCAGATTTTTCAGCCAGATGCATGAGCTTGCAGCTAGAAAACAGCTAAGAATTAGTTTACATCACCCTACACATATATTTTTTTTACCTCAGTCAACAGCTGAACTTCCCTGAGTCCTTTATTCCAACAGAAGGTGGGTTTCATTACAAAATGTTATCACAAAAATGGACTTGAAGTGATCATGTGAAGTACATGACCTAAATCTCTGCTAGGAAAATGAGTGATTCCACATGTGGAGCTAGACCACGGCATTATTGGATAGAGAGAAAAAAATAAACAGATATTAATGGACTGAACAGCCATAAAGCTCCCATTAAAGTCTTCTCAAGGAGTGCTGGAAGCTTAGAGGATTGAAGAGGTGCTGGGAAGTGAATAGTCCTTCTGATCACAGGTGGCTTGCTTACATGATAAACCTGCTTTCCATCTATAAATTATGACTTCATAATAAACAATTTGAAACAAGAAATTCAAACATCTTCCCCTACTTTTATGCATGTGACTGGCATCTCAATCAACAAACGTAATTGCAAATTTTAAAGAACATTATAAATCACTCTCCTTTCTCACTGCAGTTTTCAGCAGAAATATAATTTTATGCTCCTGATTTTTGAAGCTGACATGTTATTAGCATCATACATTATGTCTAAAACAATTGGAGGAAATAGAATTGATAAAACAGAAATAAAAAGCATCCAGCAATGAAAAAACTAAACCAATACAGACTCTGAAACATTCATCAAAACATATTAGCAATAAATTTTAATCAGCAGGATGTCACTTCCCATTGAGTGAAAGCAGAGAGGCTGTGCTGTTCCCACTTACTGACATAATATAACCAGCACTACAGAAAAATTGGTTATCAGTTGAACTCTCAACTTGAATCAGAAGAAAGTAACAGAATAAAATAAAAAATAAATGGAGCAAATCAGAGCAGAGCAATGTGGAAGAGCCTGCATGGCCAGGAAGCCAATTGTGCACAGAAGGTACAGCTGCCACAGAGGCAGTAAAGGCCTGAAATGACGGCTCATCCCTCTGAAGGCAATGGAATTTCTTCCAGCAGCAAAAGCTAGTGGCATGTCTCTGAGTGATTTTTCAGGATTTTCCAGGCATGCAGCCAGGAGCGCAGTGCCCAGCTCATTGCCTTTGCACATACAGGGAACCTGCAACAGCCCGAGAACATCCCCAACTCATCGTCCCCCTTCCCACTCAGGTACCTCCTGGAGAGCTGAGCCCAAGGCTGGAAACTCCATCCTAAAAGAGGAGAGTGCAGGATCATTCATATCCAGACTTCCCAGCTGAAAGCAAGGTTGCAAGCTTGGGTTACAGAATCATCCTGTAGGGAAGAACACAAATTAATCTGCAGAATTCTGCTGGCCTTAGTGTTACTGTCATAGCACAAGCTGGCTTGTAGCTGGGCAATTGATTCAGCCATAAATCAAAGATTTGGTTCAAGTAGCCTGGTTTGATAAACAGACCCGTGGCTGAACAATGATAGGATAGATTCAAACCCAAACAGGGATTTCACCCAAAGGGTTCCATCTTCAGCGGCAGAAGCTGTTGGTCAGAGAGCCGAGCAATCCAAACTCCCGACCAATCACATGTGTTTGCCTGGGAACTCCTAACTCTATATAAGGAGAGTGCACAAGAATAAAACACTTTTGTCACATAAAGATAATGATAAAGAGTGCTGGTGTCCTTGTCTCAGACCCAGCATCAATAACGTCACATGTTACTACTACTGATATCTTAGTGGTATACTAGGATGGGAGCTTCAGACAAGGTTTTTTCAAGGAGACCCTCCCATCACCAGGTGCAGAAGGAGCCTCCCAGCTCCCTCACTCCTTCTTAGAGAACCCTTTGGGAGCAGCTGGTTGCAGTCCTGGTCCCACACTTCAGCCTACAGGTGTAATTGAGGCTTTATACAACTTTGTCGTGCAGTATTGAGGATGGGACTGTGGAGGGTTTCCTTGGTGACAACCTCACCAGCTTAACCAGGTTACAGCATGGCTAATGAATGGGATGGATATGATGGTGTGCCTGAGATATCCTTTAAGCCATCTGTGACCATGTAGTCTGAGAGGCAGCACCCAAAGACCAGGGGGAGGGGTTGAATTCACAATAAACAGGGATACCTGAGGGCAAAGGTCCAATCCTGAACCCAGGATATATCAAAGACCTCAAACCAGCAGAAAATCAGAGCTAGCAGTAAGCTTTACTTTGGAATGAGCTAATTAGCATCTTTGCAGTGCCCAGCCTCCCAGGGTCTCAGGTTTATGCCTTCTATCTCAGTTGGTTCGATTCCCACAGGACCACAAGTACATTTATATCAATTAAATAAATGATTATTTAAAATTGTGATAATGATTAGACTAAGAGATCTAATCAGAATTATTTGTACAGTACAGGCATCTATAACTAATATGGTGCACTATTGATTGAAGCAATGATATTAAAGCTAGAAAAACAGTTATTAAGTAGAGATTGATGTCACTCACCTGTCCCAGTGACTGAATCTCTTTCCTTACCCTCAAGGAATGTCTTTGAGGGCGACCCCACTCCAGGGAGGAATCTCCACACACTCCCGGAAGGAGGGTGTTAGAAGATCCTCCCATTAAAAAGTGGGGCTGGGCTTTAATTGGCACAAAGTGACTGATGTCAGATGTCCCCAGGCTGGGTTATGTCAGTTGTCAGCACTGACACCTGTTGGTTCCTCTGTCAGGATCTCAGGAACCACTCCTGTGAATCAGGAAGCAATCCATCAGGAAAGTATATTCTGCCATAATCCAACTTTATGACTACACGGAGAGAAGGTATTTGTACAGACAAGCCAAGAAAGGCTTACAGGAATAAGATCAAATATTAACTTTTTAAAATCCATTCCCTTTTTGAAGGGTACATGTCTAATATTCACACATGAAAACTTTCTTAAGTTCAAAAATATAGAGTTCAAACTAATTACTTGATTAAAATTATACACTCAGAATTAAAAATCAATTTATATGGTCTACTATCTTATTGTCATTTAACAACTTTGTTCCCTTTTCTATGCTCTAAGTGATAATGCTTTACTGATTGCAAGAAATTACCTTGCATTAAAATCTAGAAATCTGATCAAGAGCACTGCATTTTTCCTTTTGCTTGAAAAGTTAGAAAATCCTTTTCTTTGACAGACTTCATCATACCCTGTTTGCATCCTTCCCTTTATGTGTTCAAGCTATAGCGGTAATCTTTAGTTAATGAAAGAAGTTCATAGAAAAGTTAATAACAGCATTCTGGAACTATTAATTAAAACCTGAAGTGTCCCACCTTGGCTTGAATGTCTCCCCATATTTCTAAAGGCAAATAATGATACCGAGATCCAAAGTAATCCATCCTCAATGACTACCACTCCTTGTCATTTGATTGCCTCGATACAGCAGATAAATTCTAATGGCTCCAGTCCAATTTGAGGCATATGAGTGTGAAGAGCACAGTAATAATAAAACCAATTGACTCAGAATGGCTCTGCATGTGTAAGTGACTGCATGGGAGAGCTCTCCTTCCACTGTTAACAGAGGCAAGGAGGCTCAATTTCTGCATCCAGGGCTGTAATTACAAAATAATTAGAAATAATCTAGAGGTACCTATAAATAGAGGTTAATACCAGGGATAGGTATATAAATGCCGAATGTATGGGCTCTAAGCTGATTAGCCATGGACTTCCCTAAATGGCAGTTTAAATCAACAGGAGTAGACTCAGTGCCGAGGAGCCTTCATACAAACTTACCCTCAGATTCATTGATAATTCCATCTTTCTAAATGAGCTGCCACAATATTCTCTTTTTCTAAAAAACATATCTAATAAATATAATTGAAACTAATGTAAACCAAAATCAACGATAAACAGCAGAGAGGACAAGGAAGCAAAACAAAAATATCATGGTGTGAAATGATGCAAACCAAAACAACTTATTCAGAAAATTACCTCCCCCAAAAGAGGTTAGCCAACACTGAGAAGTTTTAATCTTCACTCCACATGGAAATCAGCTCTAAAATGCCTCTTCCAACAGAAAGAGTGCAGCTGTGGCAATCCCAGTGCACATTAAACTATCTCTTTCTGAAATTCCCTGCTCCCCAAGGTAAGTGATCCCCAGAGAGGCAATCTCAAATTATGGCTGACGTAAAAGTCAATGGATTTGGAAGGGGACATTGTCTTTCCATCAGGATAAATCAAAGATATAGTCTCAAAGGAAAGGAAAGGATCCAACCCATTGCCTATGGAAAGGCCTCATGCATATTCAAAGCTGTGCTGCACCATAGCCTTCACTGTCCTGGTCCTGCCAGCTCTTCCCTCCGTACTTGACTTTGGAATAGCCACAATTCCTGCTGTATTTCAGTCTTTGCATAGGCACATGACTCAAAACTAAATGAAGAATCCTCAGAAATTATCCCTCTGGCTTCTCAGCTGAGAATGCTTTAATTTCAGTTAAGGGCCTTTGGCATCAAAATAAGCAGTTTTGTTTTTCCAAAGGTCTAAGCACGTTCTGGGGTTCCACAGACATCCACGGGGACAGGGGGTCAGGCCACTTCAGGGACACCAGATATTCCAATTTCCAACCTGGAAGGAAACATGAGGAAGTGTCTCCTCTAGATCCACTGTAGGGAAACTGTGTGGAAATGTCGGAGCACACAAATCCAGTGTTTCTCCCCTTTAAAGCCTGAATGCTTTCCAAGTCAGTATTGTTGGGATGTGAGCTCTAAACCTCTGGATACAATCTGGATTTCAAACCCCTGGTGAAGTTTCATGGTATTAGCTTCTGCTATAAATTTTATCTCAGCTATCCTTAGTTTTTCCTCACCACATCTCTGCAGCTGTAGCTGCACACAGGATTTCCATTCACTTTTGGCCATAAACTGCCCTGAATCACTCTTCCCTCTACCACGTTCCATTGTCAGAAGGCTGTAAACTAATTTGGGATTAAAACCATTATAAAATCCAGCATCTTTGCATAAACCCAGAACCTATTGAAGAGACAGCAGGTTTGTCAATTATTGATTATAATTTTCAGTTCTCCTGGGAGCAGGAAACAAGGCCATTTTCTGGGCAGAGTGGAATGGTTCCTGTTTGTTCTCCTTTTATTTCCACCCCCCTTAGCAAAGCTCTCTTACTGCAAGCCTAAACAAAAATTTTTATCCTTTCTGATGCTTCAATATATCAGTGTCCCAGGGTGAAAACTTCTACCAAGCTTAATAAATCATTTTACTCTGTGCTCTTCCCTTGAGTGCTGGAAAGGCTTTGGGCAGCACAACCAATTAGGGCACTGCAGAGAATGACTCTGCCAGGAGCAGACAGGAAAGGTCGGGTGCCAGGACGAAACTCTGAGCCTCCCTACACAGGGTCAGCTCAAGCTGCCCTCCTTACCTCCACAAACCTCTGTAAAATCCCTTCCTACATCTCTCCTCAGCCCAAACAGGCAGAGAAAAAGCGGCTCCCAGGTGTCACAAGCAGTGACCTTGCAATCTTTGTCCAGTCTGGAATTTCAGGGCTCCTGTCTCCAGTAAAAAGGTTCCAGGAGCCCAGCTGGGTTAGCTCAAGGACACACCAAGCTGCTTCTATAGGTTTTAGC
Source organism: Sialia sialis (assembly GCA_009812075.1). Lineage (NCBI taxonomy): Eukaryota > Metazoa > Chordata > Aves > Passeriformes > Turdidae > Sialia > Sialia sialis. The sequence goes on along the minus strand of VRYO01001717.1, from coordinate 5,810,267 downwards.
AGCCTCATAAACATTTCTGGTGTAAGAAACAGTCCCTCTGTGAGACTGCCCGCTGAGCTTAACATTAAGCCCGAGTTTCCTTAACTTGAGCACTGGGATATGCACTCCACTTGCCACAGCTCCCCTGCCTGATTTAGAAAAATATTTAAATCTTGGAGCTGTGTCTGTGCTCATTCACATCAATGAAAAAACTGCTCAAAACTTCAGTGGATTTCAGGGAATAACAGGATCCCAGGGAGGATCCTGTTTTAGGAGGGACATCAAAACCCATCCAGTGCCACCCCCTGCCAAGGGCAGGGACATTTTCCACTGTCCCAGGTTGCTCCAAGCCCTGTCCAACCTGGCCTTGGACCCTTCCAGGCATCCAGGGGCAGCACAGCTTCTCTGGGCACCCTGTACCAGGGCCTTCTGACCCTCTCAGGGAACAATTCCTTCCCAACATCCCATCTAACCCTGCCCTTTTTTGGCTTCCTGTAACTTTTTGCTATAAAACAAAACTTTTGAAATACAAAGGTATGACTTTTGGAAATAAAGTTCATTCTGTAATAAAAAAAGTAATAACCATTTTCTTTCTAGGTATTTCTGAAGATGGTAACTCCAGACTTCCCCTTTGACTCAATTTCTGAAGTCCTGAGTTAGGTACAAGAGTATTGGTCCAACAAACCTGTGACTCTGCAATGTGCTACCCCTTCAGACTTGTTGCATCTGAGGTTTTTCCTGGGCTCCTGCACTGACCTGGAAAAAAGATAGAGATGATCTTCACTCACATGCTTGTGACTCTCTTTTATCTGTCAGTGACTGGCAAATTTCTGTACATCCAGAAGTTCCATTTATTATCTGTCTTCAAACTACTACTTTTTAAATTCAAGTGTAAAGCCAGGTGATTTCAGGCTATAAGTTCCAAGGTTTTACCCAGTTTACCTTGGGAGCAATGTGTCCTGGGATGTGGTGAAGCTTATGCCACAACTTTAGATTAGAACTGAATGTGTGACTAACTATAAACACTTCTGTGAGTTGAAGGAGGAATTGTGGTTATGCAGAGGAAATTGCTGAATGCAATTCTGTGTGCTCAAGGGCATGTGAAGTCCTATTTGGGTTATAAAAATGAGTCCACTCAGACCTTAAAGCCATGATTCCACCATCAACAGAGACATGAACTCGAGGACATGGACTAGTGGTGCTGCTGGCTTGATGACTGGACTTGATAATCTTAAAGGTCTTCTTCTCCAGCCCTATGGATTCTGTGATTTCATGGTGAAGTCCTTCTTTAATTCCTGTGAATTAGGTATTATTGAAATAGAGTGAGATGGGGCATTTGTGCTGGAGAAGCCATGGAGAAGAAAACTGTCTGTGAATTGTTCTTACTTTTTTCTGAATTTTCATAAGAAAAGTTTCTTCTGTTTCATATCTAATTAGAAAATTGCTTGTGGCCTGGCAGTGAATGTTTGTGGTAAAAAAAATCTGTTCAACATGTCACTTTTAGCTAAAAGAAAATGAAAGAATTTTGGGCTTAATGGTAATTTTCCTCATTTGAAGATGTTGAGGTAGCAATTTGGGATACAGCCTGGGGCTCTGGCCATGTGTGATGATTTACCACATTGCTACAGCCAATTTGGATTGGAGTCATAACTGGAGTTATAGTCTAGCCTTTTAAAAGTATTTTGCTAATAAGAAATGAAGAGTATGAAAATCTAAAAGCAAAAGACAAATAACACCCAAGCCTAAAATGTTTATCTATGTAAAGGATTTAGTGTAGAGGAATTGTACAGCCCAGCCTTGTTTAGCAGTTTCAGGACTGGATTCCTAATTTGTTTATTTTTGTCATAAATCATGTTGTCAAATATCGCACTTGTGTTCTTCTTAGTTTCTAGATGTAATAAAATTTTTGTTAAATGGGTAAAAATGCTTAAATTTGAATGTCATTAATATATGTAAAGCACAACTTCTGCATCTGACGCTATTCATCACATCCCAAATTAATCATCAGGGACATAACCCAATAGCTTATTTGAAGCAAAGGCCAATAGCTCTCGGGGAAATTAAATCATCTTTCAGAAATATTTCATTTTGAAAAGCTAATAATTCAATGGAAATGGATTTTTCAAAGAAAAACCTGAGTGTGTTACATAATCTTTCTGTAGGTTCTCCATCTCATACATTAACATTTCATGTCACATTTTGAAGCAGAATTTGTTGAAAAATAGTTTACACTGTTGTAGTGTCAGTCCTTTAATATATCTGAAGTGATAATATATCATTAGGGAATTCAAGGGAACATCACTTAAATCTGATTGAAACGGAGACAAATACAAAGGAAGCAACAGATACAGAGCAGGAATTTCTCATTTTTGCAATGACATTTTCATCTCATCTTTTCCCTCCCCTGTTGTACTGGAAAATGGGGTATCCAACTACTTCTATAAAATACTGTGCAATCTTGTTCTCTACCCCTCCATTCCTGGTGTGACGACTTAGTGAAGAATGAAAAGGCATTAAAAGCACATTTATTTTTAACTTTACTCCTCTAGGTACTAGACAGCTCATGGCTATGCAGGAAGGGAGGAAGGGAAGGAGCTGCACCCTCTCCTGATGGGAACAGGGGAGATTATGTCCTTGGAAGGGGGAAGGCTGGTTTGGGAATGTTTTTGTTCCAATAAGTATTTATAACTCTTGCCACTTGATATATTGATCATTACAAAATAAACCTGTAATAGATCTGTATTATTATTATTTAATGATAAAACAGGTTCAGGTTTTCACTCTGAAAGGAACAGTTCCACCACCATGAGTTGGCCTTTTATTCATGGTACTTTCAGGGTCTGCTGTCAGGGAAGTTAGTAGTGAAGTCTTCCAAACACTGGGATGATTGGAATGTGCTCCAATGGCCAAAAGAGAGGTTGTTTGGTAAGTTTTCAGAGTATTTTTTTCTGTATTGGGATTCTCTTTCTCTAAATGCCTGGAGGTGCAAGAGCGGTGACCATCAGCAGAGCTCACCCTTTGGGGGTCCTGTGTCCCCATGTCACCCGTGCTGTGCTCATCCCATGAAGGGAGGGAAGGCTGGCCCTGCTCAGCCTGGAGCTCCACCCTGCCCCGCAAGCAATGCACCCCGTGAATCAGTCCTGGCATGGGCGTGACTTAATCCGTGTGTTTCATCCAAGTGATATATCAATTATTGATCATGCCTAATGAATATGCTAATGGGCAGGATTCTAGAGTTCCTGCTGTGCTCTCCAGGCCCTCATCCATTTTTAAAGAGGTGTCTGGAGGAGACAGCATCTGGGCCTATGCCAAGGCTCCGTAATGAAGGCAACACACAGAGTTCAAGGGCTGGTGCTTGTCCTTCAGGGAGAGCAGCAGAAACTTGTTCAGTCTGACAGTTGTTCTTGAGATTTGGAATTAGATTATTCACTCTTTCCCAGTGTGAATGGGAGAAGTTATTAGTGCTTTTCCACTTGGAGGGGGATAAGGTGTGACCTCATTTTCCACTTCAAATGAAGGGAGAAGGGGAGAAAAACAAGTGGAAAGAAGTTCAGCCCGGTGGTGTAGCTGATAATATATTAAAACTGAAGCACTCCTTCTGCCTGCATTTGCAATGTGATTACAGAAGCTGTCAAGCCTCTCTATCTCCTTGCTGCTTTTCATCCTCAGGTGAAATAACAAAAAGGGAACAAAAAGTTCATCTGGCGGGGCCTTGACGGAGGGTTTTGAATGCAGCCCCAAGCAAAGGCTGGTGTTTAAATTGCTTCTCTCTAAAGAGCCCTGGGTGCTCTGGAGTGCCTGCAGGGACCTCAGCGGGGGCTTTCATAAAGCTCTGTGGTTGGAGCCATTTGTACAATAGCACATATTAGAGCAGGGACAATTAATGCAACAGAGATGTTACAATAACAGAGATGGAAATGGGAATAGTTTGGTGCACCAGGCTTGGGGAAAAGTGCTATTGTAATCCTTTACAAATAGGAGACAGAAGTGCATCTTGAGAACATTACCATGAGCATTCATAAACTGATAAAATATCAACCTTGAAGATATCAGATTGCCAAGGAAAAAAAGCCCCTTTTCTGTCTTTTGAGCACTGAATTATTTAATTTCAGCAAGTGTTATTTTTCTGTTGTTTTTCAAGTGTTAGCAGGCTCTCTTCACTACATCATGAATAAAATGATGTTGCAGCTGCAGGCCAAGGCCCCGCAAGAAATCAAATAGTACCAAAGAGAAGTGCCACTAAAGACTTGATTCCAAAGCACAGAGTGGATATTAATGAGTAAGTAAAGGACTGTTAGAGTCACTTCCACAATCAGCTTTTCTTATAATTCTATTTCAAAATTCTTTGGAGAGTTTGGAAAACTTCTTTCTTTGGTGGGGATTAATTCAGGGAAATGTCAAGTTCATCTGTGAGGAACTGGGATGGGACCAAAACTCAATCACAGATCATAATTTTTGATGTGTCTTTATGTACAGGTTTATATGTTTTAAGTTTTAATTTTAGTGCAAACCAAAGCCAAAATATGTAGCACAAACCTGAAGAGAGATTTTTCCCCAAAGCCTAGAAATGCAGCTGACAACATCTGTTGGAGATCTCCATAGTTTTTAAAAAGAGAAGTTACATTACTATTAAAGAATATAAATGTAATCATAAAAAAATCTCAATTTTTCCCTAGCAGGAACAGATAAGATTCCTCTTTCAGCCAGGAATAAATACTTCTTATTGATCAACAGTTGTGCAACAAGCGTATTGAGATGAAATGGTTTAAAATGCCCGAAGGTTTCCTAAAACAGTAGAATAAATTGTGTAACAGTAGGTTCTCCAGAACTAACGAAAAATCTAAATCTTTTCATAGAATCCCCGGATGCAGGACATCCCATGTCTTCACTGACTGCAGTACTCTTCTAAAGAGCATGAAGATTTATTCTTAGAGATTTGCATTGAAAAAATAGGGATTTAGCTTGATACCTTAAGAAAAGGCTGTCCTGAAAGACTGGGGTAAAATGCTGATTGCTTTTTCTCTCTGCTAATGGCAGAGCCATTGAGTCACTCAACACCAGCTGATGCTCGCTTTTGTAATTTATTTTTCCTCCCCCAAATATGAAAGTGGGATATAAAAATGAATTGCTGGAAAGCAGTAGTCTGGGCAGAAGTAATAGAAAAGATGCTTCATTGAAGGGAAAGGCTTCTGCCTCAAAGGTAAACAAGAATAAACTCTGTGTTTCTGCACTTGCCCTTGGTGGTCAAAGCAATAAATACTCTGTTTTCCTTTCTTCAAGTTTATACTTTCTGTAGGAATGTGATTTTGCTTTCAAAAGAACCCCTTAATTCTTCTTCCTTGTGAAAACAAATTTCATCACCAACCCATAAATAATCACAAGAAAAAAATAATAGCTGCCTAATTTACATCTAACCTTTCTTTTTAATGATTAATGGATACTATTTCTGTAAACTGTTTCTACATTCCAGCGTGAAATGAAATTTAAATTGCAAATTTTACAGTGGTGTATTTTAACTGGTGACCCTTTCCCCAATCACAAATTAAAAAAAAACCCCAATTACATTTGTAATAAAGATGCTAATGCACTTCTTGTTTTTAGGGCATGTAAAGTTCTTGCTGCCGGCAGCTTTCATTCTCCCCACCGATCAGCCACTAAAAATGTATTTTCCAAAGTACTCCAAGATGTGTGGATGTGGAGGAATACTCAGCTCATTCACTCTGTGTCCATGGCCAGGTAAACCTGTTGAGGGCTGTTTTGTGCATGATTTCCCCTGGACAAGGGCAGCCCTTAGAAGGAAGGGAGTTTTTGCTCACTTTTGGGGTGCTGAACTTTCACACAAGGGATCTGGGGATGACTTGGTCCTTGTACACCGGTGTGGAAGATGCTCCTCTCCGCCTGCTGCAGGTTGGGTTGTCCTTCATGCAGGGCTGTGGTGATGGCCAGGACAGGAGCCTGCAGGTCCCTGTGGTCTGGCTGTCCTCGCTTCTTTGTGTTCCACAGAGCTTTGGATTGAAGGTTTCAGAGGCAATTCCATTCCAGCCTAACACAGTGATTTCTACTTTTGCTTCCAGTTGCACTCAGGACCCCTTTGGGGATTAAAGGAGAGGGTATTTCGGTGCCTTGCTGTCCCTCTATTAGAAGTCCAGGAGGATCCAGGAGTGGAGAGGAAGGAGCTGAGTGTTTTCCTGTGTCCCATCACACTCAGGACAGTATTCAGCTGTGCCTTTCATAGGGCAGCAGCTTTGCACCCTCTCTGGAAGAGGCTGGTGGCTGCTGTGAGCTGCACAAACCCTCTGGGATGCCATTGGAGCCCCAAGGCCTCAGAGATGTGTCACATCCACCTGGGAATCTGGAAGGGACTGAGCGTGGGGGGAACTGTGCCAGAACTGGGTGCACTTTACTGCTGACCTTGTGAAGGGAGCAGGGGCAGAACTTCCAGCTGGATGTACTTTCCTCCCAGAGGGAGTAAACAAGACTACCAGAGAAGTATTTTTTTATTTTAAGGCCTTTTGTTTGGTGGGTAGGGGAGCTTTATTCTATTTTTATAGCAATGCACTGTCAGAAAAGTGCAGGACTAAATATTGTGTTTGTGTCTGTACATCTACAGGGGCAAGAAGAAAGGTGATAGGGACAAAAAACATAGAACAGTTTGCAGCAAGGCAGATTGTGGGGACTCCACCAGGCTGTTTCTGACAGTGCCAGCAGACAGAGCACTGCAGTGCTCATCATTTTTTACAGGACTCTGTGTCCAGCAATATGAAAATATCGTTTTACCCATAGACTGAGCAAACTCATTCTGTGAAACATTAAATGTGGAACCCCTGGGTATCGTTTCAAGATTTGCTTTGCAGACTGAAAGAGCTCTTTAATAGCAGGTATATAAACCTCCTTAGCAATGCTTGTGAAAGCTGTGACAGAGATGACCCCAAGGAATCTCAAGCTGTAACTTTTGCAGCACTCCGTTGTTCCTGGTTGTGACAGATGCCTTGGGAGAGGGAGCACCATCGTGTGGTGGGGATCCACATGACTTAGAGCTGTGCTTAGGCTGATCAGGACAATAATTTAACAATGGAAATCACCTCCCTTTAACTTAGATGGGACCAACTTCTGTGTACCACAGGGGCTGGAGCCGAACAGGCTTTAAGGCCCCTTCCAACCAAACCATTCTGAGCTTTTATGATTTTATAATCACTGATCATCCTGTTTTCCAGAAACCCCCAATCTGCCCTTGGGCACACAGGCTCCAAAACCAGCCCGGTGATCTCAGCATAGCACATCCGGATTTGCATTTGCACTTTCTGGAGTTCAAGGCAGCCCAGTGTTTTTGCTGGATCATTGATGGTACATGACACCCATTCTCTGTGGAACTTTGCTTAGCTCTTATCACACAATTCAAGAGGCCTGAAATCTCAGGGCTTGTTGTAATCTCTCTGTGATATAATGGCTTGCCCTGACAATTTATTAGCACATAATGCTTCCTTTGTGTTACCTCCAGCCTTGAGCTCTGCTGTTGCGTAGTTTTTAGTGTACCCTTCTGTTGTTCTGGTCAGCACAAGCTCACCTGACCTTACCTCTTTGCTTAATAACTCCTTAAGTTATTTAGTCTGATTTCTCTATGCTCTCAATGCTATCTTATTATTTTATCATTTAATTTCTAGCTGAAAGTGTTATGTAGTTACAATAAGAGGTTGGGTCCCTTCAGTAATTCATTTTTTTGTCATTGTACGGTGACCAAAGCACTCAGCTCAAGCGACAGAATTCACACAAAGCTTGATGCTGTGGCTGCCCTTCAGAGGAGGCTTCTGGGTTCAGATCTTTCTTGACAAAGAGGCACCAGATTGATTTAATGGACTGTTATAACCTCGACCAAGGCTTCAGATTAAAATAAAAACACTTCTTCCACCCTCAGTTACTTCCCTATGGAGGCTTGTGGCTTTTACTGAACATGAACTTATTTCTGCTGATATTAGAAGTAACACGGCAGGGTTTGTAAATTGAACATGGTTAAACAGAGTCTATAATAGACAAAAATGAAAATTAGACTGCTTCACCTTTAATGAAGGTATTCAGGCAAGGTATTACTTAAATTGCTTAAGTAGTTCTGGTTATAATACAGCACTGAAGATGCTGAACTTGTTAGCTTGTTGATTGCATGGTTGTGTCAGGGCTAATCATGACTGACAAATAATTGAAGCAGTCTTTCTAACTCTATTAAAGGATATATTCCAACAGCCACAAAATCCTCATCTGAAAGGCAAATCCTGCGTGCTATAGCCCACTGAGAACCTTTCCGAGCTGTGCACACAGCAAAATGTTTGTTGTGCTGCTAGATGTGAATACTTACTTTTAATTTACCCTTTAAAATGAAAATCAGGAGGGGGAAAAACCTCTTTGAAAGGGTTTCAGTTCTTCTTATTTAAGCAATTAGTAGAATATGCTTCAGGAAACATGATGCAAGATCCCTCTTCCATGACTTACAATTTGCCCTGTTGGGCAAGGTGGTTGGTTTAGTTTTGCTTTTAAATGAAATTATTAATTTTATACAATCTCTTTTATTGTGAGAGCAGAGAACGAAACCATTGCTTATTTCTACTCCTTCCAAATAAATGCCTGCAGGGACATCTTCCACTAGCCCAGGTTTCTCCAAGCCTTGGACACTTACAGGGATGGGGCAGCCACAGTGTCTTGGGACAGCCTGTGCCAGGGCCTCCCCACCCTCACAGGGAAGAAATTCTTCCTAATATCCCATCGAAATCCACTCTTTTGGTTTAAAGCCATTCAGTCCTGTTTGAGATCCGGGTCTGTGCCAGACCACTCAAGGCAGAAGAGGTTGGTGCTACCTGGCCTGTGGTGCTTATATCCTTGCTTATATCCAGATTTTGGGGTGGGATGGAGGTGCAACTGCAGGTATTTGGGGCACAGTTCTGCTGTTAAGGATCTGTTCAGGGACAGCCTTTTTCCAGGATATTGCCTTGGGGACAGCCAGAGCACAGCATCCTATATCTGCCTGACAAGGATTTCCTACCAGGGGAAAGATTGTCATGTGCTGTTCTCAGAGCATAGACTTTAAAACCATTTGCAACCTACTGTATTGCTTTTGTTTTTCTCTCTCTTTATAGAGCATTTTTGAAAAAAAAAAAAACCAAACCAAAACAAAAAAAACAAACATCTGCCTTCCTTTGATGTTTTCATGGAGTCAAGGAATATCCTGAGCTGGGAGGGACCCACCAGGATCATCCAGTCCAACACCTAGCCCTGCACAGACACCCTGACAATCCCAGTCTGTTCCTGGGAGCATTGTCCAAACGCCCCTAGAACTCTGGCAATGTGTGGAAAACCCTACATCACACATCCCTCAGAGGTATTAAACTCAGGGCATGAAATCCATATGATTTATTTTTATTTATTTTTATGGTTGTGTGTTTTTCTGCCAAAAAGAAAATGAAGCTCAAGCAGAACCTTATCTTGTGGGCATTGTATTTCAAATCTCAGATTGTATTCCCAAAGTATCTGAAATAAAAATTAAAACATTAAAATGAAAAACATTAGAACAGCAATATTACAACACGTGACATTTAAAAAACCAAGAAGAATCACATCTACATAATTTTAGGCCTCTGAAGAACACCTGCATCAGTGAAATAAGCTGGACAGGACTGTTTCAAAAGGATAGTTTGGAATGTATTTTGATTCTATTAATTAAATCATCGGCTTCATAACTCTAAGGAGGGGCTGTTGGTTCTTGCAAAGCTCGGTGACTGGCAGAACATGCTGTTCCCTTGTCATTTCTAGGCTGGTCTCATTTCTGCTCAGCCTGCCTTATCAGCACGTCAGATGGAAATCAGATCTTGCAGAAGCTCTATTATTACTGTTTTGTTTTTCAGAAGCTGTAAAACCTGACAGTTTTCTGACATTTTCAGCAATTGAGGGCACAGGCATTTCAGATTGCAATGTTTCTCTGCAGAAAAGCTTAATGGACTTGACGTGCTTTTCCATCTCTCCTTGTTTAAGAGGGACATAGGAGCCAAAGTGAGATGTTAACTTCCACAAAGAAAATCAGAATCTGCCACTTTCTCTTTTGTCTGCTGGATCAGATCCTCAATTTCCATCAGCTGTCTCAGTTGTGCTGAAATATGATTGAACATTCATCTTGTTCCCTGGCTTCTGCATTCACCATACAGCACAAGTGACTACAAATTGAGAGCTTAATATTGCTTGTTATTTTTATTTGTTAAAAAGGTACAGCTTATGCTGTTGTTGCTCATAGTAGCATAAAACTGGAGTTAAGCATTGCTTTGGCCAAAGAAAATGTGATGTATTCAGGCTTTGAATGGCCCAGTTTTGCTCTTTTTCTGTCCTTAATTTTGCTTTTATTGCAGTAACATCCTCAGCTCATCCTGGTTAAACATGATCCAGTGTTTGGGGCATTTTAACTTTACTGATTCTCTCATACAAGGCTGTGAGAAGGGGAGAGGGCAGTGAGTCACTGACCCTCCTGGGGGGCATTCCTGTGCTGCCCTCAGAATTCCACAGTTTCCCCTTTTCCTTCTTTCTGTACCTTAGTGAATTTTCAGCAGTTTTAGTGAAAAATTTCCCAGTGAGGTTGGTGTTGCTCGTTTAAAGAATTCATGGTAAGAACATCCTGGAAACTCCACTTATTTTGGCAGTTTTTAAAGCACAGCACAGCCTTTTCCTACTGACAGGTCTAATCACATAGGACTTTGCATTTTGCATTTTCCCCACTGTGGATAAATATGCCTATTGTGAGTAGATTAATACTGCAAAGCTGTATGGACACAATTATTAGGAGCCTTCCACAAACATTCAGTGAGCTGCACAAAAGCTTTCCAATTAAACTTGCTTTTTGTGAGTCCAGTAGTCCTGAGAAACCTTGGCTAGGAGCACTCAGCACCCAGGCAAAATTCTGCTTTGCTGGACCAACAAGAAAATCCCTTGGAAAGGGATACTGAGGGGTGAAGCAGGAAGGGACAGGGGGAAACTGAGGCTTGAAAGAAACAGAGGAATTCAGTGTGGATCCAAAAAGCATTGCTGGGACTGGGAGGTGGTACCCATCCCTGGATGCTGGGGAGAGACTGGGAGAAGATGATGTCTTAAACAAAAAAAAAAAGGAGGGGAAAATTCTGAGAAGGTAGAGCAAGGAAAGCCAGGTGAGTTTGGTGGGAAACTCTGGAGTTTTCCATTCCTGGCAGCTGGTGGGGCAGGATGTGGTGGCATCTCCTGAGATGTTCATCCTGCTGTGGATTTACTCACATATCCTGTTGTTTTCTCAACAGGAACTGAGGGATGGATGGATGGATGGATGGATGGATGGATGGATAGCTGTGAGACAGAAGGGCTGAGGCTGCCAATCCCTGTTTCAGCAGCTGAAGGAGGTGAACTTGTGAGTTACAAGGTGTGTACTCGGAATAAGAGGGTTGGTACAAGAAGCAAATTCATTGCACACAGTAATTTTACTGACCTCCTCAGGAAGGAACGTAGCCAGGTAAGTTTTAGAACATAGAACATCTGCCAACTTTGTTTTTATTGCATTTATATGCTATTTTAGTATTTGAAAACTTTTCCTTTTGAAAAGCAGAATAACTGCATCAAACCCCCTCCATCTAAGCCTGTGAGATACTTTACCTGTATAGCATGCTGGTTGCTCCTCATACAAAACTAATAAATAATACTTTTTGGACATTCAAAGCATGTACAAATCATCATTCAACTCATCACTGCCATTTTGTCAGTGACTTATGAAACCAGGAGAAAAGTTTTTATAGCCGGTATTCTGAAAACTCCCATAATGAACTCCCATGATACAGCAAAGATTGCTGCCAATAATATAAATAAATGTTGTATCAGGCTGTGAACATTAAATGGAATACAAAATAGAACAACTGAAAGGTTGAGAATGGTTGTTCTTTGGTACTTGGTTTATATTTTATAACTATGGGAACTAAATCAATACCACAATTCTTTATGCATGGATATTTCCTATTTTGTTATGGAATTCTTATAAAATATTCAGAAAACCAGGGGGAAGACAGTAACTTGAAAGTTTCAGGTTATTTTCTTGTCTGTCAGGGAAGCATTGCTTGAGAGGACTGAAAAATATCCCAGAACATTTTTTTCCTGGATGGTGTTTCAGGCAGCTGCGTGCTAGGGAAGGGAATAAACCAACAGCGTTATGGAATTGTGTTAATCCCATTGCTAGCAGAGATTTGTACCCATAATGAGCTTTGCTAAACGAGGCCATAGACTGGGGGAGCCACCCCAGCAGGGAGAGGCTGTGGTCTCAGTGGAGCACACACGATTTGAGCAGGCAGCTGTGTTCCTTGTGTCCCTCGGGGTTTGTATTGGGATGGCGACCGAGCTTCGGGGCTCTCAGGCTGTGTCCACAGCACCACCCAGATGGGGCTCACAGAGCTGCCAGGAGGCTGCACAGCTGGGATTGTGCTTTCCCAAACCCCAACTCTGCTCTGAGACACTGAATCCCAGAACCACTGAGGCTGGAAAAGCCCACCGAGTCCATCCCGTGACTGATCCCCACCTCATCCCCAACCAGATCACCAAGTGCCACTTCCAGCTTTTCCTTGGACACCTCCAGGAAAGGGGACTCCACCACCTCCCTGTTCTTCTCCAATGCTCTTTTTAAACTCATATATTCTTTCTCAACTTACCCATAAATTGGCTTTAAATATGTGCTTAAAGCAAAGCATTTTAAAACAAGCACCTGCTGCTGCAGAGAAGAAGGGAGAGCAAGTTTTCCTCTGAGTGGGAACCTAATTTGTTACCACCTGTCTTAGGTACTTAGGGATATGATTTGTGGCCTACATGAAAAATGGACTTGTTTCATGTAGTAAAGCTCAATTTTGTACTTCAAAGAGCACGTAATTTTGTTGCTGCTTCTCAGAATAATAGAATTTCACTTTATTAAATTATTTATGTCTTATATTTGAGCTTACTCTTTGGTTAGTAAATTAAGTTGTTTTATTTATTATTCTGTTAAACAGAGTAATTTTATTATTTCTATTTCTATCAACTCCAATTCTTTAACTCAGAAGGGTTCCTGGGGTCATCTTTATCTTTCCTCACTTAGTGCACAGCTAATTTTGAAGGTACTGTAGCTTTTGCACATTCATTATGTTTTTTATTTTTTATTCTCTATTTCCAAGGATGGAAACTCCATCACCTCCCTATAAAAGCATGAGACACCCATGAAACCCTTGGTCCAGTTCTTCTCCTGAAGAGCTCAGCACACCACTAAGGGGCTCACAGAAACCTCTGCCTTGTACCAAGGAGGATTTACAGTAATTTCACGAATATAAGCCGCACCTTTTTCATTGAAGAATCC
>VRYO01001717.1:5694161-5795928 GCA_009812075.1 Sialia sialis | reverse complement strand
AGTGCGGCTTATATTCAGGTGCGGTTTATAATCGTGAAACTACTGTATTTTTGGTGGACAATAAAGTTCAGGGGAGGTAAGGCAGCTAAATACAGTTTGTACTGCAAAATTAACCCCTTTATTATGAGTCGCTTGTCACATGGAAACTACTTGGGTTTTTTTTAGGAGAGTCTATAAAGATGTTACAGAAGAATTTGTTAAATCCTGCATTCATAAAGAATATTCCAAATATTTTTTGATTTTTCCAAGCAGAAATGCTTCTTTAGGAAATGATTAATTGTTCCTTAGTGCTTTCAAAAAACCTCATTGACTTTTCACATGGAGGGAAGCTCTTATTTTGCCTTTTGGGTGAAAGCACTTAGCCTTGTACGCATGAGCATTAAAAACTATGAGCCAGGCCTGCCCCATGTGTCTGCAACAGCTGTGATTTTATTCCTTTAGTTTTTAAGGCTCCTTTTCTTCATCATCTCCTCTATGGCAACCTGGTCATTGTTTTCATATTTTTCATGTCAAGTCAGTATTATAAATTCAGCAGTTACATCTGGAACCATTTCTCTCTAAGCAGAGCAGAGATTCTGACAAACTCTCATGGACTCCAAGGATGCAGGAATTATGGAATCCTTATGCATGCAAAATATAAGCAACAAATCTTAAAAATTGTGACTGCAACTCTGTGTTTACAATTAGGATAGATTCTAGTGCAAGGAAAAATCCTGGATTTTGGGATAGGCTATTTGAATAACTATTATATGCCCTTTCTTTTCCTTGCCTTTACAGTTTCAGGAAAATCACATAGAAAGATAAGATGGATGAAGAAGCACCAAAGGATGGTGGTGGTGTTTTCAGCTAAAAAACAGTGTCCACAAAGGAGTTTCAGGTCTGCTTTATTGATAAAGAAAAGAAAAGAAAATCCACAAAACCTATTTAGACTTGATCTAAATGAGCTTTTGGGTAGTCAGGTGAACTGTGGATTTTCTGATCTCTATCCAGCCCCTCCTGTCTTTGGTGCATTTCAGAGAGAATATGTTTTGCTTTATCAGACCTCTAGATTTGATCAATTTGTGCTGGTATTGATGCAGAAATGAAGCCACTGCCCTACAACAGGTGTTGCAATAAAATGCCTATAAAGCAGTAGCCTATTGTCTCTACACTGACTTTCCCTTCATCTGAAGGGCTGCTATTTTTATATTCCATGTTTTTTACAGGATTAGCTCTGGTTGCTGGAATGGTTTCAGCTCACTGCAGCTCTGGCAATTGCAATCTTTACAGACTTTTCTGCTGTGAAAGACCCAAAGGCTGTGCACTGCATTGTTTTTGAGCTAAATATAACGCTGTGCTAAGCACAGGTTTGTTCCACTGCAGACACGAAGGTCCCAGAAAAATCAAACCGCCCAAGCTCCTCCATGCATCCTATATCAGGATTTCATTCTAGGACAATTTCTTTCTTTAACTTCTGGCTTTGAGAAGCAGCTGAGTTCCACATCTCATTGTGAGAGTGGCTCAGGTCCTTTGCACTCTGCTTCTTCCATGGGCCTTTCAGGAGTTGTGATTTCAGAGAAAAGAAACTTCACACAGTGCCTTCTTTCAGGTAATGAGACCTAATTAGCATCCCTGTTAAAATTCTGATTCTTTGCTGGATGGCAGAAGGCTTTCAGTGCCAGTGACTGTTTTTTTAATTAAGAATTAATACCATGAGATTTTAAACAATGTTTCACTTAGACGCTGTAACACTTATTACAGAAAATAATAGAAAACCTGAAACAAATGAGGAGCACTATCTAAAGTCATTACTGTAGTGTGATTGCTTCACATTTCTCTTTATTTCACAAGGTCTTTGCCCTTTAGATCCTATGAAAGGCAGAACAGGTTTTTATATGTACTTTATTATGTTCCCTTAAGAAAACTCCAAACCCAAGTGCCTCCCCCTCAAATGAATTGAGACAGTGTGAAATCCTTTCTGTGCATTCTCAATAAAGAAAACACACTTTGAAGGAATCCTTTGCTTCTCTTTTCCAGGGGTTTTTTGGTTTCTCTTTTTAGTTGTATTCATCCCATATGCCTTAAGTTTCTGGGGTTGTTCGGACTGTAGAAGTCTGGGGAGACCATAGAGCACCTTCCACTGCCTAAAGGGGCTCCAGAAGAGCTGGAGAGGGATTTGGGACAAGGGATGAGTGGCAGAACAAGGGGGATGGCTTTAAGTTGCAGGAGGGTAGGTCTAGACAGGCTATTGGGATGGAATTGTTCCCTGTGAGGGTGGGCAGGCCCTGGCACAGGGTGCCCAGACAAGCTGTGGCTGCCCCTGGATCCCTGGGAGTGTCCAAGGCCAGGCTGGATGGGGCTTGGAGCAAGCTGGGATAGTGGAAGGTGTCCCTGCCCATGGCAGGGGGTGGGATGAGGTCTTTGGGTCCCTTCCCACCCAAACTTCCCTGGGGTTCCAAGGTGGTTTATATGCTAGAAGCATCTCTGGGAAGCTCTCAAAAGCGCAGTATATTTAATGCGTATCAAGCTCATCAGGATTAGATTTTCTCCCTCTCTTTAAATCATGGTTTGCCTTGCTAGCTTTTATTGTGTGATATTTTATGTTTAAACCCAGCCCGATTCCCTCAGGAGCCCATTCATCACGGCTGGCTGTTATCACAGGGTTGTAACTTTGCAGCCAGACTGGCTTCCCAAGTTGTCACGTAAATCCCCCGAGGTGGTGGCACCCATGGCCTGGAGACAAGAAAATTGCGTCCAGGAGCCCATCCAGGAGCAGGATACCCCATGGCTTTACAACCTGGAGTAGCTGTGCTGTGGGAGCAGCAGCATCCAGGTCTCATGATTCTTGTTAAAGATACGTTTAGCAGCGAAGGAAGCATTTATTTCCACTATGGAAATATTAACAGCATTTGGATATTTATTCACAGCAAGGAGCATCTTATTTACTGCAGTGCTAAACTGGACAAAGTTTTATTGTGTCTTAAAAAATCGACTAAATAGGTACCAAAAAGTGAGCCTCAATAGCATAATGATCAAAGCTTTTACATTTTGAATTTTCTTGGGAAAAGAAAAATCCTAAAATGGTTTTAAAAAGAGAGGTTTTTCCAGTGTATCTGAGTGCTACTGACCTGAGACAAACTCTGCATTGGAAAGGAACGACTGGAATCTTTCAAACACAACTTTGGAGTGAAGAAAAACTGAGATATTTTGAGGAACAGTGTAAATTAGTTTGAGAATGAGGTAAGATATCTACCCTACACCGCTGGACTTTTTGTTTGTAATACTCACATTGGTGTTTTCTACTGCAACTGGGTGTTAAGAATATTCTCTGCTGTTTTTTCCTGATGCTCAGTAAATGTTGCCCTGCCAGTAATTCCTAGACAGCAAAGACACTGGTGACTCCTTTTTGCTGTCCCCTACTTTAGGAGTAAAAAAGCTGTATTTTATTATTATTAAGTTAATATTAGTATTTATTTGATTAGTAATACTTTTAAATGAGTTTGATCACATAAAACTGTTCAATTTAAGTGCTACTAAAACTCATGCCCTGTTCCAGCTTTTTGTATTTTGTTTTTTTTCCTCAAAACTTATCCTCAGCCAAGACATAACTATGCTTAAATGATAAAACCAGAGCACTCCAAAGATGAGTTCAAGCAGCAGGCAGGTGCTTGCCTTTATTAATATATGGGGCTTGTCAGAAGTACAAGACTACAAAAATTGGCTTACTTTGATGTATTGAACTGTTTAAGAGAAATATTATACCAGCAATTTCGCGTCCCTTGACCTCAGAAGAAAGAGTCTGAAGTGACTCTGGAAAGAAGGTAAAGCTCCCTCACAGCTCCAGGAGGCTGTGCACAAGGAAGTTCAGTAGATGGACATGAGCAAATCTGAGCAAATCTAACCTTTCTTTGCCATGATCTTTTCTAGGTGGGACTAAGAGATCCTTGCAAAGAAAGATTTTCCTGCTAATCCAGTACTGATGGGAGGAATTCAGTCTTTGAGGTTGATTCAGATTGGGGTATTCCTATGGATCATGTGCACTTCCTTATCCACAAGGTCGAGTAGCTCTGCCTGCTGTGAATTGTCCAACATGGAAAAGATTATCCTGGTCACTAAAAAATGTCCTTTTCCTGTCCCTTCCATGGGCTGCAGTGAGGCTGTAGGTGTCACACATCACCCCAGCTTCTGTCCCCTTCTGCTCCTGTTCTGACCTTTGCAGTTTTTAACTACTCTGCCACTGGATTGTGCAGGGGACAATATTGATGTCTGATGGAATTAAAGTTAATCAAGAACTGTCTGAGCTATCCAATCAAAGTGATTAAAAACTTGGAAAGTTGGCCCTGGTTGCATCTTTGTTGGGGTCTGCCTGCGAGGATATGAAAGGAAATTCTAAGTCCTTGTTGAGACAAGTGTTATTCATGTTTTCCATTTGTGCCATTTTGCTGGCTGTTCTCCTAATTAATCATCCCTCTAGGCTGCCATTTAGTTTCTGAGGATTGCTAACACGTGCTTTCAAAACCTGCACCCTACAGACCGTGCTGTTTGTGGGTGTCTGAGGGAAGAGAGGATGTGGCCATATAAATGCATTCCACAGCCTTTGAAATGAATTCCCAAGTGCTTCAATCACTCTTCCCTGCTCTAGGCCAAAACCAAACATTGTTCTTACTGACTGAGATGAGAGTTTCATTTACCAGCGCTGTGATATTAAACTAACCAAGATTCCATTACACAAGGAGTATTGAAATGAAATATTACAGAAATGGAGATTGCCTAATCCTCTGCATGAAATCAGAAAAGGAAGGTGTCCATGCTAAATACTGTTATCTCTCCATGGTGTCAGCTCCCTGCTTGCCTTTGAGCAGGGAAGAAAAGAGGGAAGAGTGGTGACACCTCTTTAGTGCAGCCTCAGCAAACATGAATTTGATTTTATGAACAGGAGGAGTTTGCAGGGCTCTGCCATACTGTGTGCAAGATGGGCCTGGGGAGGAATGGATCCTTCTTTCCTGTAAAAGCTTTTAAATTATACAGTAATTAGCTGAAATTTCTAAACAGACTTTGTCACAAGGATTGGGGCCAGGCAGGGCTCACAGGAATGTGTCAAGTTCTGCTTTGCAAAGTCAGGCTCCAATTTGCTTTCCCTCTCCTTGTGCTGAGTGTCCTGAAGGATTCTTGTGGTTTGTGTTGGTGGTCATCTTTCCTGGCCCAATAGAAGAATCACCTTGATTTCAGTTGGGCAGAGCAGGAAATGGAATATTCTCACTTCTGGGTAAATAAGTGCAATGTATAGATGCTAGGGATTGCTTCTCTTCTTTTCACTTACAGAATTTTTTCCCATAAGTTGCTAGGAAACTAGTTACTGGAATTAAGGAAAAAAAATAGTGGCTAAGGTTGGGGAGAGGAGAGTAGCATCTGACTACACTTCTTTTGTCTCTGGGAGCTTCTCTCCTTAGATCTTAGCTGGATCTAAGTAAAAGTCACCAAAACTCATTGGATTATGCTGAGTGATACCAAATCTCAGTGTACATTTCACTCCTATAAGATCTGACTCTAAATTTTTTGCCTGTATTTCAATATTCAGTGTATTACAGTAATTTCACAATTATAAGCTGCACCTGGTTATAAGCCACACCTCCTGGTAGCCAGGCAGAACACGGGATTTGTCCATATATAAGCTGCACCTGAATATAAGCCGCACTACTGGGGTAGGCTGGATTCTTCAATGAAAAAGGTGTGGCTTATGATTGTGAAATTACTGTAATTATATTTTTCAGACCATGGTACGTTCTAGGAGGACTTTTTGGTGGTTTCCTCTCCTACGTCTGGTGGCACTGTTCTCTCAACATCCATAGGATTGCACATCAGGGATTTAGCAATGCCAAGTGGATGGCTTCCCTAATTGATTGGCATTGTCAGGAAAATTGTGTTTGTTGTGGAACTCTAAACTCTACTCCAGTGGACAGTTTGGGAAGGGATGGGCTTTTCTGCAGGTCCCCTGAGTCTTGGCTTGTTTGAAAACTCACAGTGAAAGCACTGCAGAGAAAATCTAAATGTGACAGAAATATAACTCTGGGGGGTAACATAGTGAATATTGTGGAATACCCAGGTTTTCCTGAGTTTCCAGGGTGCAAATTCCAGCATGAGGGCTCCTGCTTGATTCACTGGAGCTTTATCCAGACCACTCTAGTGATTTCTTTAATGCTCAGCACATGATGATAACTGTTATACCCAGGAGACTTTCTCCTTGTTCTTAACATTGTCTCCAGAATACTGTTTTGAGATAGATAGCATTCTCCTAGAAATGGAGCTCAGGTCTATGCTATGTTCTACAATTACAGATAAAGATTTTTAACTAGAATATAATGATTTTGTGTACAAGGTACTGATTTGGGATGTGAGAGGCGTTGATTCTGCTGCTGATTTCATCGTGGACCTGTTGTTTACTCATAGACTTATTAATTAATTGTGTCTGTGTTTCCTCTATTTTTTTCTGCCTTGACTCTCAAAAACTGTAAATGTTTTAGGGATTGGAATTTTTTCCCCGATGAGTTGTATGAAGCAAAGACAAGGCAACCCTGATCTCATCAAGGGCTTCAGTCATTACCATGTAACATTTATAATACTCCTGATTAATAATATATTCCAGATGAGCTTCTAAAGCCCAGCTTTGAAAGCTAAATCAGTAAGCAATTTCTGTGATAATTCAGATACTAGGAAAAAAAAAAATCTAATAAATTGATCCCTCTGTGTTCAGCTGTTGACACTGTGGTAACTCAGCTCCCAACCCTGCAATCACTTCTCTGCAAACCTGTTGAGCAGCTTCCCTGATGAAGGGAGCTGCTCATGTTTGCAATGTTAAGGGCATGTGAGCTATCGAATTAGAAGAGAACATAAAACCCCAGATTATCTTCATTGTTTCAAAATCCTGGTTTGTGTTCTTGCATGCAAATCTTTGCCTTGTACAGAGGATTTCTGTCTTCTGGCCTTTACAACGAGTTATTTCATGTACTTTATGTTTACAGCCCCTTTATAGCAGCCCCAAAAGCAGGCATTTGGGGTGAAAACACTGTCATATTCTCTGTGTTGGCCGTAGGAATATGGAATCCGTGTCATTCCAGGCTTCCTTAGTTGTCTTTAATTATGTGCAAGCCAAAAATTAATGAGCCAGCTCTTTGCATGTGAAAGAAGTCAGCAGTTTTTGGGTATTTCTGCATGAACACTTCACAGATTCTGACTGAGGTTAGGGAGCTACTGTAGCACAAATTAATCTCATTCTGCTGGGAATGTCTAAGGAAATTAGGTGATTAGTCTCTGAGAGTTTCTCTCTAGTGTGAGAAATCTCCAACAGCAGCAGTGTGAGCAACCAGCTCAGGTGAACTGCTTGCTGCTGGGTGAGATGAATCCCCATGTGATGGGCCACAGGGAAATTCTGAGGGATGAGCTCTGGATGCACAGGATGGAGTAGGAAACCTGCCTTCATGGCTCTGGGGAAACTTTCCTTCTGTGGGAGCATCCAGAGTTTTCTTGCATCTTCAGGGAGGTACATTCTGTGATTCAAAAGAAAGGAATTTAACATACTTCAAAGATTCTGACTTTGCCCTAATGAATGTGGTAGGTTGAGTGAGGCAGGTAAATATATTTTTGGGGCTCTTTTATGTTTATAATTATTGTTTCCTGTCTGGCTGGGAGCAGCTTTCTGAAACTCTGGAAAAACCCTTGTAAACTCCCTGTTGTTGTTTTGACATCAAATATTAGAAGAAAGGTTATCCCTGAATATAACTCATCTAGAGAGGTGGGGCTCTGGAAAAAGTGTGCAATTTCTTCTCAATGAATAGTACTTGCTGTCAGGCTACTTTGCAATTAGAGCTAGGATAAATAACTTATAGAAAACCTGAGAAATGACAATTCCACAGGTCTGAGAAGCCCCCAGTACAGGGTGACTTGGTCCCAGTGGCACTAAATGATTTCATGTCACATAGAAGCACTTACTGGTTTGTTTTTTTTTTTTTTATGATGCCAATATGTGGGGCAATTTCAAAATCAGATTGTTTAACCCAAGGAAAATTCTTCTTTGTTAATATTTGCTTTCATCTGGTATGGGAATAAAAAATTTAAAGTATTTGTAGAAAGCAGGGCCTTTAAAATATGAGCTGGAGATCCCTGAAACATCTATCATGGTCTGGAGGTAATCCAGAGCTACCTGTACTGTGTGATACCTTCTCTGAGCAGGGATTTCACTCCTATGACATCCAAGGAGCCACCTCAAATCAATTGCATTCCACCAACTGTGGAATCAGCAAGGCTGCATCAGGTCAAGGCTTGATTTTGACTGTAGGGTAAATCTTTACCTTCCATTATCTTTCTGTAGAACCAAAGAATGGTTTGAGCGGTAAGGAACCTTAAACACAAATTTCCAATACCCCTGCCATGGGCAGGGACACCTTCCACTAGCCCAGGTTGCTTGAAGCCCCATTCAACTTGGCCTGGGACACTTCCAGGGATCCAGGGGCAGCCACCGCTTCTCTGGGCACCCTGTGCCAGGGCCCTCCCCACCCTCACAGGAAACAATTCCTTCCCAATATCACATCTAATCCTGCCCTTTGGCAGTGGGAAGCCCCCTGTCCTGTCACTCCATTGTTTGTCGCAAGGGCAGACAAGAGGAACGAGAAAGGGATGAGAAAATATCACACACTGTACCCAGCAAACAAAGATAAGGGTGAAATATCTTAGATAAGCCCTCTTGTCATGACACAAAAGACCTGGTGGCAACTTGAAGTTGTTTGGAGTTTTTCTGCCATTTCATGTTTCCTAGACTGGTTTACATTAGAGTTAAAAGTCTACAGACCGAACGTGCAACTTTGCTTGGGTTGGGTAAATCTGTTCCAGGATCATCTCTAAACCCCGCTGTGGTTGCTGTGAGGACAAGCCAGGGCTGGGAGCTCCCGCCTTACGGTCTCTTGGTGTGACAGGGCTTGGTGACAATGGCACCAAGTAGCAGCCCCAGGGCTGTCACTGGTGGTCACACAACTGGGAGTGTTGCACTGACCTCGAAGAGATTGGTTTTGATTACCTTAATGGATTTGATGTTTTTTGAGCCAAAATTGATGTTTTGCCACAGGGAAAACACTGAGTTGAAGAATTTCCACTCTTTGCGACACGCAAGGCGCTTCTTCATTTAATCAAATCCTTGACAGGCACACTTCACACTTCTCTCACAGCAATTAAAGGAGCCATTTTCCCAGGGTGAGTAAGGCGTTTAGTTAGACATTATTTTAAATATAAAATATGACATGTTTTGTCAAGATTATCTTTAAAATGACAGTCTTGCTTTATGCTCTATTCTTGCTCTGTGACTGACTGGTGAAAACTGAGATAACTTTTAGGGCAATAATTTGTCATGTTTTTAATTAGTTTGCTATTTGCATCTGATACTTTGCTCCATAAAAATGCTAGAAAATATTTTTTTTCCTGCAAAAGGGCTACCTATCAAAATTCAGACACCAGCATGGAAAGGTACAGTACATTTATGACCTTGTGTGATTAGTGATCTCTGAATCTAATCTTAAGGTACTTTAATGGACTATAATTATCTACAGTGTATAGTTACTGCCTTTCCTGAGATTGATTTAAAATTGCCTCAGGAGGCAAGTGCTGTGTAATTATCTGATAAGAACCAAACTTGATACTCTGACTGGAAACTTTTGGAAACACAAAAATAAATATAGTTCAGGACAAAACTTACTGCTGGCCAGCTTCAGAAATGAAATCTGTTCTCCCAGGCTGTCTCTGCAGTGACAGATAAAGAAGAAAAGGGGAAAAGCTTACAACCATTTCCAAGATATCAGCCTAATTCAGCAAACTTAGTGGAAGGTGGGCTCACCCTCTGCCATAGATTTCCTAAAGAACCATGAGCAGAGGGGAAGCTGAGGAGAAAGAGGTGTGAACTCCTCTGGCCCAGATGCTGAGACAATAGGAAGGGAAGGAAGCTTTGCAAACATTCTGTGAGTTGTCCCTGATGATCTCTGCTGGAGTTTTCAGAAGAACACAAGCCCCATCCCAATGTGGCATTGTCAGTGGAGGTGGTGACACCAATGCTAGTTCACATCTCCACCAAATTAATCCTTTTATTTGTATTTAACACACGGTGCTAGCAGCACTGCTGAATGTAGCATGGGCCAGGGAAATTAGACATTTAATTACCTGTTTTTTAAAAATTCAACTCTCCTTGCACTTTTCCTATTATTACAAACACCCCTGTTCTTTGGACCTACCCCAATTTCAGATATTCCTTGCTGCAGGAGGAGGATGGAACTCTCTTTAGACTCTCCTCATGTGCTGACTGCAGTAAGAGCTTGGGAATTCATATCAGATGAATGAGTTGTCATCTCAAGGAATGATTTATTTTGGTAGGAATATGAAGGTACACAGAACCCATCTGTGCTAGGACAAGGCCTTTAGGTTGATCTTCAGGATGCTGGCTTTTTGATTTGGGCTCTGTCCTTTCTTTTTTGATTGGCTTGGATAGGCCTGAAACGCTGTGCTTGGGAAAATGAGGTGGGCCAAACTTTTCCAAATTCAGTTGCACCTCATTGTCCAAAAATGCATTGACAAGAGTTTGTGCCAGTGGGGCAGTCCTGGGAAAGGAGAGGCTCAATCCCCCTGCCTTTCTCAAGCACACAGTGCTTTCAGGTCCAGTCCTGTGGACAACCCAGCTCGTTTTCCTTCTCTGGAGGAACGATGCAAAATTATCTTTGGCACAAAAGATGTCATTGCTTTATGCCTTGCAGTCTTCTCAAACTGTCAGAGAATTTCCTAACACAGTGCACCTCAGTTTGGGACCTTTTCTAAAGAGGAATGGAGACAAATCACTCTGTGGAATGGGAGCTGTTGGTTGCTGAGGATCCCAAAGTAGTTTGAGGGTGCAGACAGGAGGCAGTCTCTATGTACTTAATGGAAAAGTTCTTCAAGTGGAAGAAGTTAAAAGTTATGTTGTCAAGAAAATTCGAGAGAATAAAACGTGAATGGAGTTTGGAGCCTTCCCACTGAAAAGCCACAATGCAGCAATAGGGGGGAGGAAGGGTGTTCAGAGGAGAGGTGAAGGAAATAAAAAGCGAAAAAAGCAACACAAATAGTGACAAAAAAGGAAATTAGCTGGCAATATGATGTGGAATCTAAAAACACTGAGAAAGAGCTGCAGCTGGCAGCAGGATTTTCTTTTGTAGCTTTGGAAGACAAACCCTTAGCAGGCCCACTGGAAGATGGAGGTGATAAAATTTCTAATATGACTCAGAAATGACAACATGATGAAATATTCAGGGAGAACGACACTCTGCATCACAGTCCACATGTCATCTGAGTATTTCCAGCTTGAGTAGCATGACATCAGTTGTGGATCTAATATGTTATTCAATTAATATGGAATGAGGGGACAGGAATAGAACAATCATGAGAGAACATGGTTTATGGAAATAGATTCTGGACCTGTTCAATCATGAGGAGATTACAAATGGAGGTGGCAAAGGAAGATGGGGAGTTTGATATACTTAGTCCAGTAGACTTTTGTAAGGCATTTAATCCAATCTGCTTGACATTCTGTAAAAGAGCAAGTGATACCATGTCAGGGAAGTTCACATTAATTGGATTGAAGCCTGACTGGCACAGCTCAAAATGTCGTTACTGCAGAACAACCGTCAGATTTTTTCTGATTTTCTCTCCCCAGAGCTGAAGTCTGCCTGGATTAGGAGTAGGCAGAAGCTATTGAATATTTTTATCTAGAAGCAGGGCAAACTCAATGCAGATAAAGCATGGAGATGACAGAGGGCTGATGAAGTCGTAAATAATGAGGAGGCTTGGGAATAATCTAGAAAGCTTGACAAGTCAGCCCACTCAAAATGAGTTTGTTTTAATATCATCAAAATCAGGACAGGAAAGGTTTATATCTCTTTTTATGTAACAATTGCTGTAGCTGGAAAAAAGCAGTGTTCAGGTGTATAAAACTCTGAGCAGCCTGGGCTAGTGGAAGATATCACTGCCCATGGGACAATATGAGTTTTAAGGTTTCCATCCCAAACCGTCCTGGGCTTTTATGAGTCCTGCCCCTGCTCCCTCTCTGTTCCCTGTGCAGGCAGTTCTCCAGGAGCTTCTACAATGTGATTCCATCCAAGAGCCACAATTCTCCACAAACTGCTGCCACATGGCTCACTCTTCCACAGGGTCAGTCCTTCAGGCACATCCTGCTCCAGTCTGGGTCACCCACAGGGTCACAAATTCCAGCAAACCTGCTCCAGCCTGCAGGGCTCCTCCCTGCAGGGGTCTGCAGGTCCCTGCCAGGATCCTGCTCCTGCATGGACTTCCCATGAGATCACAGCTTCTTCTGAGCATCCCCTACTCTGGTGTGGGCTCCTGCAAGGGATGCAGGTGCATCTCTGCACCTCTGTGCCCTCCATGGGCTGCAGGGGAACAGCTACTTCACCCTGGGCTTCACAGAGTCTCAGATGATTCAACACCTGCAGCAGCTCCTGCCCTTCCTTTTGCACTGACCCTGGTGTCTGCAGAGCTGTTCCTCTCTCATATTCTCACCCCAGAGATGTTACCATCACTCCTGCTCGTCTCAGCCCGGCCAGCAGCAGGTCTGTCCTGGAGCCAGCTGGAATTGCCTCTGCTGGACACTGGGGAAGCTGCTCACAGAAGCCACCCTCGTAGCCACCTCACTCCCAAAACCTGACCATGCCATCCCAACACAGTGGAGAAGGCCTGGCAGAGTTCAAAGTGGGATTTGAGTGGCAAGGAGGGTCCAGGGGACCGTGTGAAGGAGCTGGCTGGAAATGCTGGCTGCTTGGTGACACTCTGCACTTGGAGATACGACAGCACGGGAAAAGCATCCATGGAAAAGTGTCCCTGACTTCTTCCTAGTTAATGGGGAAGTGTTCCTGACCCCTTCCCACCTCAGGCTCCAAACAGGTGGTTAGTTGGGAGGTAGAAATATGTCCCATGGATGCACAGTGCGGTTCTGTACTCTGGCTGGAGTTTCCACTGCAGTACCAATCTGAGCAGAGTGACTAGATTTTTGTTCTATATATATGATTTACTGGCTGTTTTGAAACAAATGTCACTTGCTTTTCATATTTACAGACAGCTGGGGACCATGAAGCAGCTGTTTAAAGAACTGTATTTACTTTTAGATGTAAACAAAATATTAAAGTGCCCTGCAGAAATCTCTGTGCTCACACAAACAGCTCATATTCTATATTATTTATATGCGAAAGTGTGGGGTCACTGCAGCTTGTCTGTGTCTGATGCATTAACTCTCCTTATGTGACAACTCTCCCTGGATGAAGCAAATTGCAGAGGTGGACAGACAGTTGCTGAAGGGTCACTCCAAAGATGTTTTTAAGGGAAAAAAGGTGTCTTTTTTTTTTCTGTCCTCTTAGATGAGCAAGGTGAAAAAAAAATCTCTTTAAACGCAAACTTTTCTTGCTGGCAAAAACTTGGTAGATTTTTCCTCATGAAAGAATGATGTAAATTTAAAATAAGTGTTTTGTATAATTTGGAAGAATGTGATTGGAAGTTGTAGCTCTGAGAAACTGTTTTTACTCACGATGAGCAGCGGCAGATGTGCTTTCTCTCAATTTATTACTTTAGTTCCTGCCTTAAAATTCTCCGAGTCACCCTGACCCCCCTGCCTGGTGGGGAGATTGCCATCACCTGTGAGCTGTTCCCATTTATTTTAAAAACAGGGGAGAGGAGACCCTCTCCTGGAAGGTTAATTAGAGTGTTCAAGGCTGCTGAATTGCGATTCTCATTCTCTCTAGATGATTTCACATGCCACTCCCCAGTGACAGTCATTCCACGGGCTTCCCTTGGGCTTGTCAAAGGCTTGGATGGAGGCACAGGGGATGTGTCTCTGCAGTGCAGGATGACAAGGTGTCACTTTGGGTGGAAATGCTCACAATCAGCTCAGCAGAGGTGCGAGGGGCTGGAACTAAGAGGCTGGTTACTGCGTCCAGAGGGTTTGCTTGGGAAGGAGCAGGGATGGCCTGGGGCTGGAATCTGGTCATCCCTGGGGATTTCCTGTCTCACACCGCAGCAATTTTGGCCTTTCACTGTCTGCAGGAATGGATGTGACATTTGAGTAGGAGTCACCTTAAAGTGTGTGGGGTTTTTGGAATGTTTTCAGCCTCCACTGAGGTCAGGATGTTACATGTGGCTGCTTCCCTGGGGCATCCAGTGCTTCTGGTTCAGGCAGAGATGGTGTGGTGGGATAACACCAAGCTCATAACCTTGGAGTTCTGAGACAGTCTGTGTTCATATTGACTCAGACACATTATAAATTTGGGTGATATCCACAGTATCAGAGGAGAATTTTTATGATTACATGACACAATGCCAGAAAAACCCCCAAACAATCCGAGGCCTATGAAAATCAGCAGTATGTGCTGAGAAAAATCAATAAGCAATTTGCCCAGAGAATCCCAAAGAGAATGCATGTTTTTTTGAGACTTAGAATAACTTTTGCTTATTGATTCCTAAAATCTCCCAGACAGGGAGAAATGTAAATACAGGGATCCTGCTCCTCTGGAGTTCAGTGGGAGGAGGTTCAGGCCCTGAGCTGGCAGCTGTGGGATTTACGAAGGTACGCTCCGCTGCTTAATGAAACTGTTTAATTAGAAAACTTTGTCACAGCCTATATGTGGCTCGAAGGCAGTTTTACCAAATAGGCTGAATAATTCCTGCCAAGCCTTAAAGCTGATTGGTATTCTCAGCTTGGGAGGGAGAGGAACACACAGAGCACTGATAATGAGAGTGGGGTGGCTCTCGGGGACTCGCCCTTGTGGGCTTGGTGGGAATCTTTGTCTTTTGAGCAGGTTCTGGTGTCTTCTGACACCTGACAAGACAGAATTAAACTGCAATATTAATAACTATGTATTTTGACTGGCTTCAAGTCGAAGTGTGCAAAGCCAGAGCGCTAAATCAGGACTAACTTAACTCAATGTCACCAGAACATGTCTACTTTTAACCAGTTTAACTCTATGTTCACATTGATTTTTTTTATTTTCATCTTAAAAGCTTCTGCTTCTGTCAGAGAATGGAGTATTTATTGCTAATCCAGTCTGTGTTTCTGCTGTTTCCATGTTTCTGCTGTTTCTATGTTAAAAACAAACAAACAAAGAAAAAAGAAAGCTTATATTAAGAACCCAATATTTAAACTCAATTGCAGCACAATTTTAAGTGAAGAAAAAACTTTTTGTCTTTAGGGTAATTTTCTTATAAGGATAAACCTCATGTTTTGAATTTTCTCCCTTTTTCACACTGATGGATATTAAAGTACAGTTGAGGCTGTCCACAAGTAAAGTTGACAATTCTCTTATTCTTAAAATGCCAAAGGAAAAAACTCTATGTCAGTTCTTCAGTTTAATTTTTTTTTTACTATGCAAATGTGTCCAAAATATTGAGAACTCATGAGAAGAAAGTGAAAAATTGTGTCAAACACACCTTTCTCTTTTCTTAAAAATGTCATTGTTTTTGCTGCCAGTTATTGATCTGCTCTTCCTGACTCAGTGTGGTGCCTGATCTAATTTTACTGCTGGGTACCTCAAATCATCATTCTCTGAAATTCAGCCTCATTTCAATCTCACAAAACTCAGCTCAGACAGAAAAAGGCTACTCCTTTGATTAAAATGTTGAGGCAAAATTTCCTGGAAAATCATTGTACAGATTCTTACTGTGGTGATATAGGAAGAGTATTCAGAACTTAGGAAGAATTGTTTCTAAAAGGAGCAGCTTCACCTGAATGTCATTCTTGTGGATTTTATAAAATTATCTCCATAAAGTCAGATATTTAAAAGACATGTAGTATAAAAAAAATGAGAACAATGGTTTGGAGATGCTCTGTGACCATGGGCACAGACCCTTAGATCATATTTTGTGAATCTTATCAGTATGATGGGTTTCTTTGTAATACGTGGCCTCATCTAGTAAACATTTCCTTTGTTTCTATTCACGTCCATTGGCTTTTGCTGCACCTTTTTGAGAACTGTGTGGTCTTGTCCATCTGATAGCCAGATGTGAACAGTAGCAGGAGCCATGGCCAGATGCTCCAGTCCCTGCAATGTTTGTGCCCTTCGCTGGACTCTGGTGTGTTGGAGCCCAGATCTGGACATGTGCTGCAGATGTGGCCTATCCAGTGCTAGGAGGAGGGAGAATTTCCCCTCCTCTAAGTGCTGGCAGCATTCCCAGGGCCCCCCTGGTCTGGCGCTGGCTTGTGTCCAGCCTGACCCCGAGCTCCTTCTCTGCCAAGCTTTCAGCCCCAGCCTGTGCTGGGCTTATCCCACTCTCTGGGGCAGTAATTTTCACTTTCCTTGATTACCTTTATTGAATTCCAGGCCGTTCACCCTGGCCCGTTTTCCATCCAGCTGTAGTCTTGCTGAAGGATGGCCAGAGCTGTCAGCACACCCACGGCTCTGCCCAGTGATGGATCACGGGAGAAGCTGATGGCAGTGCTCTCTACCCCAGCAGCCTGGCCATTTAATAAACTCATTGAGCACTGCTAATGATCCCTGCGGGATGGAGACTGAGCTTGCCCATGTCCTTTCTCAAGGAAAATCCATGGAGATTTTCAGCAGCCGTGGCAGTTCCTTGTGCACAGACACAGCGGTTTGGAGACATCAGGAGCCTCTCTGGTGTGAATGGTGAGAAAACCATGCTGCACCTTCTCAGGGATAACAGTTTCAGTCCCTCACAATGTGTGGAGTCACAATACCACAGAGTCACAGAATCATTTATCATAGAATCATTGGGAAAGGCCTCCAAGATCATTAAGCCCAACATTAAACTAATATTTTACGCCTTTTCCATATTTTTTAAGATGTCTGCATGTTTCCAAATAGCCTTGCCTCAGCAATGTTACACAAGATAAAAAGAGAGCTCAGCAGTTCCAGGGGCCCAGCTTGCCCTGCCAGGTTAGGGGAGTTGGATGCTGCACCTCAGAGTTTTACAAATAACTTCTGTGAGCCCCATCCCATGGTTAGTCATGGAAATTTTAGGCAGAAAGGATCTTTTCCTTGAAGATCTCACTGTGGTAGGGAGTTTAAGATAGAATATATTCTCCTTTTGTGCATTTTGTGAGGTAGACTCAGGGCCTTCCTTCCTTCTATATGCATGTGATTTTTGGAGGTAATTTTTGCACTTCGTAGAGTTTTGAATGAAAATAAAGAAAAAAAGTTTTTATTTTTCTCAATGATTCCCTCTTACAATAGAAAATTATGCTCTGGATTTTAGGAAATCAGGTACAAAACCCTACCAGCAGCTGTTTTTAATTCAAATCCTTTAAAATATAATACTGGTTATTCTGAATTGGAAACCTGACTTATTTCCTACAACTTCTATGACTACTGCCAAAAATCATGTAACTGGGAAATAGGACATGAAACCTTTTCCACTGATTCATTGCAGCTAAATCCCATTTTCTGATGGAAGAAGTTTGTGCAGGATAGTGGTAGAAACCACTTCTTGGAGCTTGTAAATGTGTTCAGATGAAAAGAGTGCTCTAATTTTTGCTCATTTTGCCTTAGGAGCACAACAATGGTGGCTGAGGTGCTTCTCCTGCTTCTGGAATTGGTATTCCCTCAGCAGAAAAGCAGATAATTTAACAGGATGGATGAAGATTATTTTTGTATGCAACTCCTTTCTGGTACCTTGCCCAAGGTGATAGAAAGGATGGGATGAGACAGTATGAGAGGAAGCAGCCTCAATCTGCCCCAGGGGAGGTTTAGATTGGATATTGATATATATCCAATATAAAATGGAAAATATCCTTCACAGAAAGGGGTTTTCAAGCACTGGTACAGGCTGCCCAGGGCAGTGGTGGAATCACCATCCTTGAAGACGTTTGAAAAACATGTGGATGTGACACATGGGGGCAAGGTTCAGTGCTGGGCTGGTGATCTTCAATTCTTATCTTTAAAATTCTGTGATTCTGAGAGGCTTCACCTCCGTATGGGGTGGTGCTGGACCACCTCCTGAAGCTACTTCCAGGGGCAGGGTCCAACCTGAGTTGGAGAACACTTTGGAATAAAGTGTGGAGCTCCTGCAAGTCCTCGCATGGGCAGTGCCCACCTATCCCTGAATCCCTCTGATATCCTTGGAGCATCAGGACACATGAGCTTGGTGAAGGAGTGGAGGTGTTTCTGCAGCCAGGACCATTTGTTCTCTGTGCTGGAAATCTCTGGATGGGAGATTTATTTTTATAACTCATTATCTGTCAATGCTAAAGCTGCTCTGACTGCACACCCAAAGCAAAGGGAAGAATGGCATAGCAGAGTAGCTGGCTGGCAATGTTTCAGACTGCGCACCTCTGCCAAAACACCTCTGCAGTTTGTCTTCTCCCTGTGAAAAGATTTTGTTTTTCTTCTCAGGCTCTGTTAGATTCTGCCTACAGTTGTTATAATTTTCCTAGCCAGTTATAGACATTAGGGAAAAATACCTTGCAAGGATGAGGTAAATGGAAATTTGTCTTGTCTGTTGAGCTCAGCGGGTTGTAAAGGAAAATATCCATAGTATTTATTTCTATTATATTAAAATTGCTGCCTACATCTCCCAGTGCCTTAAAAACAACAGAAAATTAGATTTCTTTTTTTTTTCTCTGCATTGCTGATGTTCCCATCCTCTTGTTTATGCTTTTTTATTTTTTTGGTATTTCCCTTTGTGCTGCTAGCCCAGACTGTGGCAGTTTGCTAAGTAAGGCTGCTGATTTGTGTAACACCTGTCATTATTTCAAAGCAGTCCGACAGCTTTAATAAACCCTTTTTGCAGGGAAAGAGGGAGCAGTATTTCACAGATCCGGAGGGAAAGCTGGCATCTCCCTGCCTGCTGCATCCCAGTGCCTGTGGCACTGCTGAATCAATAACTGCTGCTCCCAGTCCCTCCAGAACATCCCTCAGTGCCTGGCAGCTCAGACCAGAGTCCCCAAACATTAGCAGCCTCTTCCCCAGGCTGTGCATGCTTGTTAGCTCCCCTCTTCCCCTTATTTTTTATTGGGAATGCTGTGTATGCTTCATTACAATAAATGCTTTGCTGTTAAATTTTCTCCAATACGTTTTGGCAGCTGCATAACAGATAGATGGCTTCTGTCCCCACAGTGCAGGAGGACCCTAAATTAGGAATACATTTACCTTCAGCTTTGGGGATTGTTTTATTTTATTCATTTTCAAGGTGAGGGCTCTCTCATATGTGGGAAAATGATGCTCCCAGGTGGGAGCTCTTCAGGGACCTCAGTGGGAACATGAAGTGCCCACTCTGTCCTTGGAAGTGTTCAGTAAACACATGGATATGGTGCTTGGGGCTGTGGTTTAGTGGCAGTGGGCAGTTCTGGGTAAATGAGTGGACTGGATGGTCTTAGGGGGCTTTTCCAAGCATCATGATTCCCTGATTCCAAGTGGGTTGTCATTCAGGAGAACAGGAATACCTGGCACAGAAACATGTTTTGCTCTTCAGTGCCACAATACTGAGCGCTGGAGGAAGGAGGCTCTGTCTTACCCTGATCTCTGGTGTCAGGAGGCAGCAGGAGGTGCAGAAGGGTTCCCTTCCCTCAGTCTCCTCTGCTCCCACAGGAGGGGATCAATGCCATCACTTGAACCTCTCATCTGGGGCTACAGTCAGGGAATTCTCTCCAGCCCAAGGCTGTAGCAGTGGAGGAGGGAGAACATGGATTTAATAAGGTTGTGCTGGTTCAAAAAGAAAATCCAGGTGGGAGCTGAAGGTGAAATAATCCAAGTTAGGCTCTGCTCAGCTCCCTTGCTCATCCTTGCTCATTTTCAGTAGTTCAAGCACTTAGACTGCTAAAGGGACAGAATTATAAAATATTTAATCAGGTTTCCCAACTTTTCCTTATGATACCAATAATCATGATGAAGAAGAGGGGCTGTACCCCACTCTTCGAGGCAACCTGGGAGTGCATTTAAATTCTTCCTGTCACCAAAAAAAAAATCTCAACTTTCTAAAAAATACCTGGGTGAGAGTTGATGTTTGTGCGCTGCCCCAGTCCAGTCCTGAGAGGTTCTGGGTGCTCCTGGTTACGCACAGCCAGGACCAGTATTCTAAAGGCATTCAGAGATTATGCTTCATCCTGTTATAATCCCCTACTGCATGATCATTTACATTATAAAACATGCTTTTCAAAAATGACCCAAAATACTTTTTTTCTGTTTTTTAAAGAATATTCTTTAAATATAAGAATATTTAGGCTTTTAATTCTCTGTGCTTTCCAGAAGAGGCTCAGGAACAGATGCCAGACTTGAGGAAAGAAGGAACAGAAGATTTTTCTGAGTGTTCAGGGGAATGTGGCAGGCTTGGTGGAATGATGATGACCCTGAAGGGAAGGGCTCATGCAGCAACAGGAGGCAAAAAGAGGTGGGGATAGCTTCCTAAAATCCCTTTTAGCTGCTTTCTGTCCCCTTTGTACTGTCTGTATTTTAAGACAATTTTTAGCCTCATTTTGGGGTTAAAAGGCCTCTTCCTAGTTCCAAGGGTAGACCTCCAGAAGCACTGTGGCACTTCAGAGCTGCGACAGGAGTCAGCATCTTGTCACACTTGTGAACATGAGTCGCAACATGAAGAGATTTTGGTTATGTTCATTTTCCATTTGCTCTTCTTGCAGGCTGGAAAGTACAAAAATATCTAAAATCTAATCAGAAGGTGAGGGATAGGTCTGTATTTCCTGCCCTATTTCATGTATGACTAAGCCATGACTGCAGTGCAGGTGGTGGAGCTGTAGGAATAAATGACTGCTAATGAGATTTAAAGGAGTTCAACTTTCTCTGCTAATTTATTTATTTACAGACACAACACTGAGTTTTAGACATGGGTTCAGGCCTTTGCTACATGTACTCACACATCTGCTCAGCCTTTCCCCTCTTCCCATTTCCATGGGCAATGTTAAAAGATGTAAAAAAGTAATTGTCTGTACTGGTTCCCATGCCAACCTATGGAGGGAGGACCAATAGCTGAATTTAAGCACAGATGATGATTTCTTCTCAGGAGGTGGGAATGGTCACCTCAGGCTGCAGCACACTGACACTCCAGCTGAAATCTCAGCTCTCTGGAGGTCATTACTCCACCCAGAGATGCTGCTGCATTTTTTATTACTGTGGTTGTGGCACTGCAGCCATTTTGCAACTTTTTGTTTTGTTTTGTTTTCAGCATCTCCATCCTAAAGATCAAGCTGGGAGTTTCCCCCAGAGGAATTTCCCTTGCTTGTTGCTGTGAAAAGATGTAGTCTGCAGAAGGTCCAGCAAATTGATTAACAAACTAGTCCACCAAACCCAGCAAATTAATCCAAACAATTAACAAGCTATTTATTTGTGTCTTCTGACAAATATCGCTCTGAACTTGTAGTTAGAGCAAACCCTGAAACTACTCCCAAATCACTCCAGCTAGAGTAACCAAGATTCCACTGCAAATTAATGGAAAGAGAAATGCAGGATTTTTCAGTTCAGTGCTCTAAAGCTGATTTAATACTTCACAAGAGCTACATTTCACACTGATGTGAGCAACCTGTTGGAGCTGAAGATGCCCCTGCTCCCTGCAGGGGAGCTGGGTCACATCTTTAAAAGTTCCCTTTCAACTATAACAGTTCTGTGGCACAGAAAAAGATAACCAGGACTCGTATTTACTCTGCAGGCTTATCCTTGTTTCCAGCCAGGCACACACAGGGATAAAGCCCTGGATTTTGCAATGCCTGATTTGTGCTGTTGGTTTCCCAATGACAACTCAGACTGTTTTACTGTGCTGGACATTTCAGGGTGTTTTGTGAGCTCCGGAGATTGAAAACCTCGGCTCCAGCTTTCCAAACCCTGATTCCCACCCAGCAGAGCCCCTGTGGTGGCACAGCCATGAACAGATTTGCAGGAAGGAGCAGGGATGAAGCACAGTGTGCTCTGTGTGTGATTTTGGAGGCAGATGGTGCTGTTGGCCAAGGAACGCTGCAGCAGAGCTCCTCAGACAGACCCCCGCAGACAATTGCAGTGATGATGGCTCTCAGAACTCCTCTGAGATCAGCAGGCATCACTCAGGGTGGGGATGCTCCCGGAATTTTAAGCAGGGTTGTTGTGATTTGTGGGAGCTGTGGGTTTGGAGGAGCATCAGCAGTTTTGTGTGCACCTCTGGGTGTGTGAGAGCTGCTCAAACCTTCCCTGGACAGAAAGTCTCCTGGGGACTGTCTCTCCCAACGTGTTGATGTGGGAATTGCAGGTTTCCAGACGTATCTGTGTCCTAGTTTGGAGGACAGGTGTCTGCTAAGAAAGGCAGAAGTCTCTCTTTGAAATGGAGAATGTAAACCCCCTCCCTTCATATTATTATAATTTTGAAATCAAGGGGCTCTCAGGCAAAGATATGGGAATTAGGAATAACAGTTCTTTACTAGGGAAATTAAAATAGAAATACAGTACTACAAAGAACAAACCCCAAACCCTGACAAAGTCAGAATCCAAGCTGACACCCCATCAGGCAGGGTGTTGGCAGCAGTCCCATTCAATGGCAGCTGCATCCTCCTGCAGTGACAGCTGTGGTTCAGTTGGAGCAGTGCTCCTGGACAAGGTGCAGTTTCCCTCTGGAGTCCAGTGGTGATGTGGAGAAGTCCAGTTTTCCTCTGGAGTCCAGTGGAGAAAGGGCTACCTTAGTGTCCCAAAACCTCTGTTTTTATCTTGGAAAGGAATGTTGGGCTCTTCCCCCAGCTGGAGCATCTTCCAGTGGGGAGAAGTAATTTTATCAGTCCCACAGTGGCACTCAATGGACCATTAGCAGAAGATAACTTCCTAGAGGAAGGATGGGTTGTGAAAAGATAAGGAACCAGTGTTCCTGGTTTCAATGGATGGCCCATTAGCAGAATATCTCCCACGGAGATCAGGATCACTGCCCCCACCCTCAACAGATGGTGATAGGATAGATGCCTTTTATCACATCTTGTGTTGTAACCCAAGACAGCCTGGGAGAAGCAGAAGTAAAACCAAAGCAGGAATTTTTTTAGGACTGCTGTTTCTGAGGGGCAGAGTGGCTCTCTGCTGGAGTTTATTCACATGCTGCTTTATGGAATCACTTCAAGGTGCTCACCACACTCCTGACTGTGTCCAGGCTGCAGTAAAACACAGCCCTGGCTCAGGATTGCTGTGAACATGAGCTTATGAGCAGTGGGAAAATGGAGATTTAGGCCTTTTAAATGGGAAATTCTTAGTGGCAAGCTGCACCCAGCAGAATGAGAACTGTCTTTGCACAGAGCTTGAAGGGAAGCAAAATCTGTGTTTAATGAACTGCTCAAGCAACTATTGCACCGACATACGTGCCACAAACCAGTGCAAGAGTCTTGGGACTGTCCCAGCCATCAGGAAGGTCACTCATGCTGGCAGGAGTGTGCACTGGGGCAGAGAGGGTTGGGATTTTGGGCAGCACCCTGGAATCTCTCCTTGTGTTTGGCTGACAGAACTGGGCCAGGTACCTGCAAGGGGATGTCAAGGATGGCTGAGGTTGCACCTGAGCCTGGAAAGGGCCTCACCTTTTCACAAAATAATCTCCCTTCTTTTTCCACAAGCTCTGTAAGTGCTGTTTTTATGGTTGTGCTATTGCTGAGCGCAAGTGTTGGAGAATGATGAAATCTAATAAACACGCCGGGCTCTTTTATTCATCATTAGACTCTGAGCACCTTAGGATTCACTTGGGTCACATTTCAGAGCTTTTCTCTGCAGCTATCAGGGTTAGCAGGGCCCTTTTATCAAAACAGGCCTGAGCTATTCACACATTCCCAAGAATCCTGAGGAAGGAAGGAGCTCACTGCAGATTCGTGTGAGCTGAATCAATATCAAGGGCATGGAGATGAGCACTGTGATTTTATGCCTCTGTCTTTTTGGTTGGTGAAGTTCTCTGTGAGATAAAACTGGAGCCTCAGAAATCTTTTTCTTTATCCAGCCCTCCTTTGGTCTCAAGTTTTTCAGAACCAGGTTAAAAGTGAAGCAGAGGAAAAGAAAAGTCTCTATTTGTAATACAAGTGCCTCTAAACCAAAAATATTTAAAAAATTCTCCCTTTGCCTTTCCTCTTGTTCCTCATGTTCTTATGCTCATTTTTAAGGTGCAAGGGAGAGGAAGCCATGGAAAAATTTCAACCTGAAATTTTAATTAAGGCTCTGTGAATTTTTAGCCACCAACCTACAGAAGCAATTTCAGTGTTGAAAACTCAACAAGGAAATCTGTAGCTTCTACCTAAATGCCTTTCTTGAGCAAAGCGCTATTTTTTTCCCCAGACAATTATTGCACCAGTTGTGGATTTATTTCTGTCTACTTCCAGTGTTTGTGTATGATATCTCACCAAATATGAGCTCAGAAAAGTATCTACTGTAAAAACATTATTATCAGGTGAGAGGGGCTTTATTTATGGGCTCAGTAGCAAATTTATGATGGATAAGTAAAATTGGATGCAAATAATAATGGAAAATCTCACTTATTCTTACACTGTCAGTGAAAGAGCTGTAAGGCAGATTCATGTGATGCAGAGCAAATATTTGTTCCCAGTTAGAATAGTTTTATTTGAGCGTAGTGGGTGAGCAGCTGGGTGCAGTTTACTTATAAATTAGGTTTTGGGGTCTTGTTTTTTTTCATTTTAGGCCTTGGTCAAGAATAGTCCATTCCTGGAAGGAAAATGGTTTTCTTATGAATCTCTGGACCCTGTTATTCAACTCAGCTTTCTCTGGGCCTAACTGACATCTACATTTTTCTTACTTTTTTTCTACTTTTCTGTGCATTTTCAAACTCGGGTTAGATATGAAATGTTAATCTTTATAATTGTTTTGGAATACCAAATAATAATCCTAAAATAACCCTTTGGTTTTCTTTTTTTTTGGCTATGAAATCAGTGCACCCACTGATATTTTATTGGTAAAGAGCTCATTCTGATGAAGTCTTGGGGATATTT
This sequence comes from Sialia sialis, assembly GCA_009812075.1. NCBI lineage: Eukaryota > Metazoa > Chordata > Aves > Passeriformes > Turdidae > Sialia > Sialia sialis. The sequence continues at coordinate 5,771,000 of VRYO01001717.1, read as the reverse complement.
AAGAATTATTAACACCAAAGCTGTCACTTGACAATAAACATTTCAGAGGAGATTTGGGAGGACATCAGTGAGTTATAAGAGTACACAGTTCCAATTTTTTTTTCAAAATCTGAATGCGGAGGGTGGAGTTTTAAAACGCTGATACTTTTCATTGGCAGCCTATTTCAGAAAAAGAAAAATTAAAATAAAAATAAACCTGTCAGTTTATTGGGAAGATTAGAAAGGGATGGTTCAAACTGTGGTTCTGCCAGAGCTAAAAAAGGTAATTAATTGTGTAAGGAGCCGAGATTGTAAAGCTCCAACCCCATGAAGCAATACACAATTAATCCCACCTTAAGGACGTGTGCTGTAAATCCTGATGACCCTTTGGCAGTGTGAGTGTTACAAAATGAGTAGCTCTGGGCACACAGAATGAAGTTCAACAAAGACAGGATGCCCTGGAGGGATAAAACTACCTGGAAAATTAAAAAGGGAAATATCCCTTTCTCTTCTGCCATGTTCCCCTCCCATCCCCATGCCCTGCCTGCACACAACCTTTCATATCTTAATTGATTTATGTGTGGGCAAACATCACCTGCATGACTTATTTCTGAAAGGATTTTAATGCTTTGGAAGTACTTAAGGGGGGAACAGCCAGATTCATAGCTGGCATAACTCTGAACAGCTCTGCTGAAGTCAGGGGATTTATAATGACTTGAATACTTAGGAACAAGGCTTAAAATATGCAGCCACAGAACTGCAATGCTTCCTTACTCAGAAAAGTTTTTCTTTGGGTGAATCTCGCACTGGAAGATGAAATACCTCTACCCTTTCACCAGGTAAAAAAAGGGGAATGGTTCAGGGAATGGTTCATAGTGGTTCACCTGACAGAGCTGCTACTTTTATGGCCAGATCTGAGCACCAGCATGTGGGAGACAGCTCTGTGCAGGGAAGAGCAGTTTCTATGGATATCTTTCTGCCTTACCTGCTCTGAAGCTGTGGCAAAGATTTATTTGTGTCTGCAGTGCATCTCCGTTGCTGCTGCCTTGTCTGAAGACAACATTTGTTCCCATCTGCTGCTGCAAGGGAGGAGCTGGTCTAGCTGGGTGGGAAGGGGAGCCCATGACTGCAGTCTTTGCTGTGGGTACTGCAGGCAAAACCTCCAAAACTGTTTTGCTGGAATTTTTTGAATGCGTAAATTCTTCTGTGGGGAACCCAATCTCTTCTCAGGACAGGATTATCGTTTCCCAGGTGGTGTCTCCATGGGATCCAGGCTCCCAAACCTGCCCTGTGCTCCTGCCTGACCACTGCAAGGAATGCAGGTTCCATTGCTGCTCATTAAACCAGGCATAAACCAACCAATTCAATTGTTTGGGGCCTGTGGCACACCCCTCTCATAGAGCCCAAGAGATGCAGCCAGAAAAAAGGGTGATTCCATCCTTACTTTGGGATCCCAACCCCAAACCAAGAGACTAAATCAAGTCTCAAGCTGTGCAGCCAGAGGAGGAACCACGTCGTTCATACCAAGATTTCCCTCAAAGTAGTTCTTGAGTAAGTCTGCCCTGCCATGGACTCCAACTTCAGTGCTCTCACAGGGGGGCAAACAGAGGAGTAGGGTCTGGAGCAAGCTCAGAGAAGGAGCTGGATCTGGAGCAGTCAGAGGAGTAAGGTCTGGAGCAAGCTCAGAGAGAAAAGGAGCTGGATCTGGGGCAAATAAAATGTTCAGGGTCATTTCAAGTTTGAGCCACTGCACTTCCATGAGATGACTTTATGTAACAAAAGAATGAAACCTGGCATCAAATCCTTTTAAGGAACTCAAAATACAATTAATGTGACAAACACCTGCAGTATATGTGAGAAGCAAAATTATGCACCACGAGTAGCCCCTGTGTTCCTGCTGCTTATCAGCCCTTCCAAGACAGTTGGCTAACAGCCTCATCTGGGAAATTTGAGTAATACTCAGAATTCCTTTGAACACGGAGTTCCATTAGCTGCAAATTAATTGGATGTGTAGGTCAGTGGGAAGTGGATTACCACAGTGGAGGAAAGTGGTGAGCATACTCACATTTGTAGCACATTAGCAAACCTGTCTGGGAGCAATCTTAGGAATATTTTCACACAGGATGCGTCTTCAGAGTCCTAGGATTTCAGTAGTAGCCTGTGCCTCCAGCAGCAATGAAGAACTGCTGGGAAAAATTGCAAATTGCTTTTTATTGTCCTGCACATCTACTGGAGATATTCCTATCCTATTTCAGATAATAATAAACTCTCGAGTTCAGTGTGAGTGCCAGAGTGTGTTGAGATGGCCAAGAAGGAATCCAGACCTGTCCCAGCCCTGGTGTGGCCACAGGTGCTGGGTCCAGTTCTGGGTCCTCATGGTCCTTGAGGTGCTGGGGAGTATATTTTAAGAAAGGGGTTGAGGTCAGCATCACAAATTTAAAGAAAAAAGGGTGAGAATGAAGATATGGTCTGAAAGGATGACTATGGCATAGCTAAAGCTTCTGATTTTTAGCTTAATTTTAGGCAAGAAGTGCCCAAATAAGGAGGAACTTCTGAGCTTTCCTTAGATTTTTTTGTGGATCTCTATCTACATATTTACTATTTCACCCTTGCTTTCTGTTTAGGGACTTTTCCCCTTTGTTTGTTTTGCTTGTTTTTATATTATGTTTTGGGGTTTTGGTTTTGTTTATTTGGGGCATTTTTTTTTTTTTTGCTGGTACTTTTTCTGCTTGGTTTTGGTCTTGGTGCTTTGTATATAAGAAAATCCATAGTTCTTGTGATTTCTACCCCTAGTCTCATCACTTTCTGTTGTCCCTTTTAGGTCAGATCCTTGCCATTATCTTCCTTCCTCCTTTCTTTTATTTCCTATATTCTTTATCAGCACAGACTGGTATTGGTTTGCCACAACTCCACGTAATTCACAATTTTCCCCATATCTTTACTAGGAACTAATACACAGCTAACAAGCCATTCTATATTTCCCAGAAACTTCAGCTGCATGGGCTTTAGATTGATTCTGTTTGTTGTTTCAGCACGTTTACAAGTTTGCAGAATTCCACAGATTTCCACAATGCTGGGGATTGGTGATGTTTGTATGGGTTGGCCTGTCCCCTGGTGATGGAGTGTGTGTAATCATCATTTTCCAATATTCAGAAATTAGGAGCAAAAGCAGCCCAGTGCCTCCACTCTGTGATAATTGATGCTGGCTTTATGGATTATATTTTCTTTACTGAGGATCTTCTCGCTGAGCAAATTTGACAAATGAAAACACTTGGTGAGATTTTATTTCTCTGGCAATTTTCTGTGTTTTCTTCCTCTACCAATATCATATTTTTGTTTGTGAAAGGAAGAGTTATTGTTTATCCTCGTTATTTGCCTCTTAGAGCTGAAGTAAAAATAACTGATATTGAGGACACATTAAAATGGAAGCAGGTGGAAAAGGAGCAGCTTCTGAAAAAAAAGCCATGATTAGAGAAAATTTTACAAACTTGCTTATGGAAAACTACAGCAAGTTACTGCAGAAGACAAATGATAATTTAACTTGTTGGGATATTTGGCTTTTTGAAAATTTTACACCTTAAAGAACTAAAACACACTTTTAAGTATTCCATTTATTTGTGTTTCTCTGCAAATGCAGAGCAGAAGGCTGTTCATTTTCTTGGGCATATTAAACAGCTGAAGACAGATGATATATTGGAAAACCTGAATGACAACCTCTGTTTCCTATGCTCCCTTTCTGGAAGATCACTCAGCCTCCAACTCTCTTTTTCTGTCAATCTTTAGGAAGCATGGTTCACATGTGACCCTTGGGAGGTGGATGAGCAGCACCAACAGGATTTATTTATTTGTTTATTTTATTTATTTATGGGTGCTTTGGGAAAGGGAAAGATCTGTGGTGTGCAGCTGGAGGTTGGAATTTGGGACATCCTTGCTGTGGAATCGCTGCTTGTGAGGGGGTTCAACCAGAACTATTTAATTTATTTCTTCTGGAAAAAAAAAAACCCATCAAAGAGAATTGTCCACAATAAGGAGAAGAAATGCAGTAGCTGCCTTTGCAAGATGACCTTCAGGACTTGCATTAATCATTCATCTCCATGTGGCCAAGAAATATTTGTCATAAAAGAGCTGTCACTCATCCAAATGGCATTTAGGCACCAAATGAAACTGTGGGGGTGTCTACAATATCCATGGAATCCCATGATTCGAGATGGAAGGGACTGTAAGGCACCTTAAAGCCCATCCAGTGCCACCCCTGCCATGGGCAGGGACACCTTCCAGCAGCCCAGGCTGTCCCAAGCCCCATCCAGAGGTTTTTGCACAACTCCCACCTTTCCAGGAATGCACAAAGCAACAAATTGGATTTAGGTTTTAAGGTTTTGGAAAATACAGAAGACAAATAGACACAAAGCTTTTCAAGCAGGCGTGTGGCTCGGTGCCATGCACGGAAATGAAGTGGAATTAATCCCTTTTCTCTGCCAGTCTTGCAGGGAAGGTGCCTCCAGATGCTCCTCACCAGGTAGGAATTCAGTGTATTTCAGCAGATAAATGGGAGAGATGTGTTTATACAAAAAGCAAATAAGCTGTGAACTGGGATAACCACCCTGCCCCAGAGGGAGCGATCTGGACCATGTTTATTTTTTTGTCAGAAGCTGAAGAAATTGTCACTGTTAAATTTTGATGAGAAGATGTACACCCACACCCCCACTTACAGCATCAACTGATGCTGATGTAATGAAATGTGGATGAAAAACGTGACTTTCTTTTTTTTTTAAGGCCAAGCTGTCTGCTGCAAAATCTGTTCTTATTTAATCTTCCTTTCTTTTTCTTCCTTGTTTGTTTGTAGAGTGATTGAAATGGTCAAGCCTGGAAATTTCCATCACGCTCTTTCCATAAATTAAAAACTTCATTTAGTTGCTTTTTGCTTGAAAATTTAAACTTATTCTAGCAGCATTTAAAGTAAAGATAAAGAAAAGCTTTGAAAAAGGGTATCTAATCATTTACCTAGTGTAAAAAAAATTTATTTCTAACCTTAGATTTTAATCATACAATGAAGAAATAGTTTTAGTGACAAATTCATATACTGGCTCAGGCTCTAAAACATGATTTAAGGTGTGCTACAACACAACAGGGCATCTTTAATTGTCACCCTCTAACACTCTGTTAAGAAAAGTGTGATTGATGTCCTTTAAATGTTTTGTAATTTTTTCTTTAAAGGAAAATAGATTTATTGGCATTCACAGGGGCCCAGGTTCCTCCATTATATATGTCTGGAGCTACTTAGAAATTTCAGATGTAGTCACATCTCTTTTACGTTCTCTTTTCTTTAACTTCATTAAGCAACCTCAATGCCATGGGACCAGACCTGGTGTTGCTGATTTATGATTATCTTTTGAATTCCTTTTGTAACCCACATATGAACCAATCCACAGAAAAAAGCAGCATTTTGTTCAGGGCAATCAAAAACAAAGTGACTCCGTATTTCTTCTTTTCATGCTTTACTGTTTGAAATCCCATTGAAATATTATTGCCAATGTTTTTACCTTCTCTGTGCTTCAAACCAATTTAAGAAGAAAGTCTAATTAAAGCAATAGCTGCTAGTGATAAGAAAGGGAAAAGATGACAACAATTCTTCTGTACTGTTAATAAAGGCATAATGCAGGAATCTCTGTGAGGGTGGGCAGGCCCTGGCACAGGGTGCCCAGAGAAGCTGTGGCTGTCCCTGGATTCCTGGAAGTGTCCAAGGCCAGGTTGGATGGGGCTTGGAAAAACCCGGGATAGTGGAAGGGGTCCCTTCCCATGGCAGGGGGTGGGAATTTAAAGATTTAAGATCCCTTCCAGCTCAGGCTGTTCTATGATTCTTCTTTTGTTCCTATTAATTATAATGATTTCTTTTTAAAATTTTTAAAAAGTATTTATTTTTGAATCTCAAAGTACTTCATAAGTAGCAAAAACAATCTCTCTAGGCTCTGCAAACTGGCACATACAGGGAAATTTAACACCTTTGGAAGGAGTGCTTGCAAAGGTGATGTGGAACAGTTGTCTCTCCCTGTGCTGCGAACAATGCCTGGCTCTGGAGTCAGAGCAGGAAGAATGTTAAAAGCTGTGGGGATATTTGCTGATAAATGTGCAGGAGTTGCAGTTGGCTGTACTGCTTCCCTCCTCCACATCCTTCACTGAAAATTCAGTGCTGACTGACTGTCCCACCCACGCCCTGTCAAAAACCCTCAGTGCTTGGTTTGAAAAACATGATGTCTGAATTTCCTGTTGTTGCCAGCTTGTCTAAACTCACACAGCACCAAAATTTCTCCAAGCTCTAAAGGTAGAGCTCATGTTAGAAAATCATCTTCCCCAGATTAGCGAGGTTATTTCAAAACTTTGAAACTATTAATAAAAAAGCTCAGTAAGTAATGCTTCTATAAGTCAAATACACAAAGAATGTCTTATATTGTGTGTTTGTTGGGAATTCCAAAACGGATGGCTCTCCTGGGGGCTGTGTAATTCATACAGGACTTTAACCTGTGATTAATTGCAAAAGCAGCAGAATCTTTGCTCCTTCCCACTTGTGCTTTCATCAACACTGAAAATCCTAAAGTAAATCTGGTCTAGGCTCTAAGATACTCCAGTGACTCGCTGGGCTGATTAAAAACCAACCATCCTGGAACAGCACTGGGGAAAACCAGGATCTCTGCGGGGGAAACATCTACAGACACCAACGCTGGGGAGAACAACTGGAAAAGTGACTCTGAAAGAGTGAAAAAAGGGTTCTGCACAAGTGGGAGAAGAGGTAGGACTTTAGGATTTGGGAATAATGCTTTTTATGGGGGTCTGTGAATTTCTGATCTGCGCTAGGGGTGGAGAGAGGAAAATGGTGCTAATGCCATCAGCTTCAGCTGAACCTTTGCAGGGTGAATTCCAAATTGGGGAGTTTAGCCACGCAAAAACACCTCTTGGCTGATGCTGTTTGAAGTGCACATCTTCCTGGATGAAGGTGAGTGATCTGTGAGCAGGGGGCTGTTCTCACTGCAGCCTAGAAATAAATGTTCCACAGAAACCCAACATAATTCTTTGTGTTCCAGAGGCTCTCACAAAGCTTCAAGGTTGTTAAAAAAAGGGTAAGGTAAAGAAGGGAGGAATAAGATTTTGTTCTGGATTTTTGTGTGGTTTGAGCCACTTTTGTTCTTTGTCAGCCCGTTTCAGCCAGCAGCTGGGTCAGCCTTGCATGGTGGAATGCTCTTCTGCAGATCTCAAAAGTGGCTCCCTGCCTGGGCTCTGCTGTGGCTGTGGCTCAGGAACAGAGGAGAAAGGGAGTGGAAACACAAGATCTGTCTTCTGGTGAGTGGAGGATGGGCACGTCCCATTGTGTGGACTGAGAAGGAGAGCATAGGTTTGTGGAAGGCAGCCAAGCTCTCCTTGGAAGAGCTGGAAAAAGCAATCAGGGATACTCTGGGAGCCACAACTCCTTGAGGTGTGTCTCACCCAGCATAGGATGTACAGTGATTTTGCACATATAAGGCGCACCTTTTTGACTAAAGTTTTGATCTGAACCTGGAAGTGCGCCTTATACACCTGTGCGTCTTATATATGGACAAAGTTCAGGAAATTGCCAACCCAGAAGTGTGAGCCAGGCCAGCCCAAGGTGGGGCAGGTGTGCAGGGTGCCAGAAAACAAAAAAATGTGCTCCTTATATGTGGACAAAGTACAGGGACTTGCTGGCAACCCAGAAGTGTGCCTTATACTCCGGTGTGCCTTATAGGCATGAAATTACTGTACTTGTGAAGGATTAGGATTGCTGAGACCACACAAAAAGCTGTTTGCTCTTGCTTCCCCATCCCCACTTTCCTCCCCTCGCAGATTCTACAAACTTCACTGCTCCCAGCGAGAGGTGAGAGTGGAGAACTACGAAAGTTGTACTTTTTGTTGCTGTGGTGGTGGCACTGCCCCAGCTGCTGCTCCCTCCCCTGATCCTGCACCTGCCCTGGGGCACAGCCGGGCTCTCCTCCCTCCTGCCAGAGATATTCAGGGAGCTGCAAAAGGAAGTGAGATATGCCACATGAGCAAAATAAATCAGAGAAATAAGGAAGTGAATGGTTATGACTTTCAGTTTTTGGAACTGCATAAGGAGAGGCAGCAGCTGGAACTGAGCAGGGGAAGGGCAGAGCTGTAATCAAGATGCTCATTTTTTGGCAAGCCCCAGATGCAGATCAAGAAATGCGAAGTTTGTGCTGATGAGGAGACAAGGGCCTCAGTTCTCATCCAGCAGAGGGTAAATTAAAAAATAATTATGGAGAACAGCAATTTCTCTCAAAGGGTTCACTGCCTTGCATATTTACCCCAGAGTTATTTTCTTTCTGTAGATGGAATAGAAAGGTCTGGGGATATTTAATGCCTGTTGATTCCTCTAACATACCTACCCTGCCCACAGGCCATGACCCCTCCAGCTGGCAAGCATGAATTGGTCTGGAAGGGGAGTTTTCCAGGTTGGGAAGAGTATAAGCAAACTGGTAAATGAGTGGAACTCCCAGGTAAGAAAACTCAGACACAGCAAAGACAGAGTTTGCTCATTTGGTATTTCTATGGATTGGGAGAATTCGGTTTTGGGGGAATGGACATGAGCAACATTTGCACACCTAAGTGAATATTGAACAAGTGTCTCAGCTTTTCCTAGAAATATCCAGGTGGCCCTACTGCTGAATCATGGATTCAGTTCAGTGTAGACATGAAATCAGTGAAGAAATCTGTGCCTTTGGTCTCTGGTCCTTTGGACAACCTCACATTAAATCTTGATGTTACCCCTGTGTGGTCTGTTCTTTGTCTGCCCCAGCCAGTAACTGAGATAGGTCTATAAAGAGCATGGATTTAAGGAGAAAGTACAGGTTCTTGGACAGTTAAGTGGTTTTTATTTTGTATTTCCTTTGCACCATACATTACAGCATAGGCTGCTCTTCAGTATATCATGGGAATGCAGAGAAAATATGAATAGCTTGGCTCATAGATTTAAAAGCGCTAGATCATTCTGTGTGTGCTCCCACCTCCTCTTTGAAATTATCCTGAGCGTAAAACATGTATTTACATTCAGATCAGAATTATTCACAAGAGGCATGCAGCTGTGGAATGTGTTACATATTGTAATTATAAAGATATATTTGTTCCCTTTCCCTGGGAAAATTCTCTTATTGATTTGTTCTCACTTCTGCTCACCTTCACCAAAGCAGTGGGGGAAGGGGGATTTTATGGGAAACAACGTTAATTGCCTCATCTTTGGGGAAGAAATACAGCCACTGAAAACCTCACTTACAACTGGGTAACAATTCCTCCGAACAGACTCAGAATAATGATCCAAGCCACACTCTTTCTTAATTAAGACTGTGGTTATAGATGGTTACTGGGACGCTTGGAAGGTTTTGGCAAAAGAGAAAGCCTGGAAAGTTAAAGGGGGAAAAACGTAATGTAGAGAACACATTTTTAAAATCAAATGAAAGCTGTAGCTTCTCTAAATTGTTTTGAGAACAGGAGTTTTCCAGCAGATTCAAAGCCATCTGATAAGAGAAAACCCGGACAAAAGCTTGAATTTCACTTTTAAGCCTTCAAAAAAACCAGAAGCAACAAGGAGTCAGAAGACCAAAAAAAGAACCAACTCAATCCACAGACCCCACAAAGAGATCTCTGTGGAACTTGGCTCTTGTTTTCCTGGACATCAATGGAAACAAACTCCACCAGAATGAGCAGATGAGGCCAGGGAGCACACAAGGTGTGTCAGCGCAGGATTAGCTGCATGAACAGAGAGGATTTGTGGCTTTGAAACTTCTTTTCACCTCTCCTAGAGGCAGCGTCCCAAAATTGCTCATGGGTTGGATTGCTTTGGAGAGCAGTAATGAGTATGAGGAATGTTATGTTGGCTGTTTTTCCTGAGCTGCAGGCCTTTTTCTGTTCTGAAATAGAAATGCCTCCAAAATTACTGCAGCAATATGGATATTGTTACTAGAAAGTTCTTTGTGGTTGATATAACCCTTCGATTCCAGTTTGTTTTAGGAATGGTTACAATATGCCCATTTAGAAAAAAAAAAAGAAATAGAGGTGAGGAAAAACAAAGCCTGTGTTGCAGAGAACGTTGCATCAGATAAATAGATCCATTTTCTTGGCAGAATAACAACATTTTTCCTTCTTTGATATGGGGCAAATGGAACTGCTGAGTTGTGTTCTCTGCTGAGATGAGAGATGTATTTGGATCCCAGAGCTCCTCTCTATCACAAGTTAGTATTAACAAAGCCACAAAAGCCTCTCTGCTCTAAGCACTGCTACTACTGCTATTAAAGAGTGCTTCTACCTGAAAGTAGAACATGAATGGCTCTGTGTTTTCATCCACAAAGAAATGTATTCATCTCCTTTGCTGAAATGCTTCAATTATGATGTTTGTTCTGCTGTGGTTTAGATGAAGACAGCACAAAGGTCCTCTCACTTATATACCCCAAGAGGAACATCTTCTCCCCTCTCATCTCAGCATCCACCCAAGTCAAGTATTCTTCTTTTCCCTATTTTGGGTTTCCCAGCTTTTTTTTTCCTCCCTTTTTTTTCTTTTTTTTTTTTTTTTCTTCCCCCTTGCAATTATCATAGGCACCTTTTGGCCCAGATGGTCTAGCCTTGCATGAAAATTAGATTTTAATTAATGTCTCACAAAAATTTCTACCTTGTGTGGATGATGTCACGTTCCCATTACCTAACCCTTAATAACTGATTATAGCCTAATTGAATGTACTAGAGGAAAAACGACAGGATGTCAGGATATAAAGTTCATTAAGGAAAATCAATTTGCAAGGCTTTAAATTGCATTAAGGGCTACCCTTTAAATCATCTAATGTATTTCTTCCTGGTTTGGGAAGGTAAATAGGCACATTGTGGAGAAATATGTGCAAGGAAAAGTGGTAGGTTTTGTGGGTAAATTAAATTGCAAATGACTGAAGATCAGACAACAATTCCATTATCAATGACAAGCTGCCAAGGTACTCAAAGAAATACTTTGCCAAGTGCCTTGTGTTTTCCATTTCTTTGTCATTTAGAAATAAATAAATCTTGCTTGGAGGCTGGACTGAGATCTCTCTCATGTTATTAAAAAAGCCAGCCGAGAAGGGTTAATGAATATCAACTCCATTACTTGTTCTCCAGGATGGATTTGGCAGCCCCTTTCCATGCCAGACCGGATGTTTTCATCTTTTTCAAGTCTACAAACAGTGGAAGCTGCTCAGAGTCATATTCCTGGCACCAGCAGCAGCTTGGATGCATTTCAATTCGTGTCTTTTGTGCTCTGGAGTGAATTCATACCTTTGTGAATTGTTTAACCAAAACAGGCAATGGGAGAGAACCTCAGCTTGGCAGGCAGCTCCTGGGGCTTGATTGAGGTGGTGGTGACATGCTGGTGACAGCTGATGTCCCATGAAACTGGAACAGAACAGCTACAGGGGTGTTGGTGGCAGGGCTCAGGGTACCTGCACCTGCTCCTGGCTGAGCAGGGAAGGGGAATTTGGAACAATTCCTAGAGGGAAGGTAAGGATGGTGAATGGACCCTGAGGGGTGGGGAAGGAGGAGAAGGATGGTGAATGGACCCTGAGGGGTGGGGAAGGAGGAGAAGGATGGTGAATGGACCCTGAGGGTGGACCAGCCTGTGCTACCTTGCATGTTCTGGTGTGGCCTGGCTAGTACTGGACCATCCCTTGCTCTTCATGACCTCTGTGCTTCAGCACCAGGCAAAAATGGGTTTGTTCAAAACCTAAATAAAGTGGTAGGAAACCCCTGCAGTATTACAAGGTGAATTCACTGAGATTCCATTATGGAACAGAAGCTTTTCTCTCCAGTGCCTGGGTTTCTTCTTGATGTTATTTTGGGCTGGATTTGGGGATCATAACAAGGGCTGGTCCATTCCTATCCATTCTCTTTTAGTCTTTGGCATTCACACATTCCCAGCACTGACAAAGGTTCCCCTCCTGCCCCTGATATATTTCCAGTCCTGTTGTGTTGACTGCAGAGGCACATGAAGAGATACATCCCCAAAATAAATTCAGCATCATGGATCTGAGCCAGTCTCATTCTCCTCCTGGAATTCTTTGTCCAAGATCCAGCTGCCCACCAGAATTCCATGGTCTTTCTTGGCCTCAGTGGGATGAGGAACCCAGATATCTCTGTGTGCAAAAGCAGCCTCCTGTTTATTGCGATTCTCAGGAAAGGTAATTAATTAGGACTTCAAAGGAAGGAGGTGGCATGTGTAGCATGAGCTTTAAGTCACATTTTGTCACCTCCCTAGAAGTTGTGTAAAGAGGGGTGAATTGGTACACTGTGTCTTCCTCTTTGAGAGGGTTTATACAGAGGTTTTTAATTACTTTGGAGATTTATTAAATGTAATTTTGTATGATGGCATCTGGTACAAACTGGATGCCTCACTTTGATCTGCTAGGGAAGAGAAGGTGACAGTTTTCTTCAAATGAAGAGTAACATCAGCAGGAAAACAGAGAGGGAATTAACATATTGGAGCATCACTTTTCTTGTAATCATCACCCTATTAAATATGGAGGGGAGGATTTTGAAAATCAAGTTTGCATTTTGAACAACGTTGCTGGGGCTGAGTTGCCCTCATTAGCTATTTTGTATTAAAGTTTATAAAAAGCCTGATGCTGACAAGCATTGGAAATGCTTTTTTAAATCCTGTTTTTAATCATTTTAGATCACCTACTAAATATCTTTTAATATTTTAATGGGTCTCTCATTCATAGTAAAAAGAGGTGAATAAACTGAATGGAGAAAATAAAAATGCAAAAATCTTCTCAGGCTTTTGCTCCTCTTAACGGCACCAGGATGAAATTTATGGTGCATCTGTGTTTTGCTATACGTACAATTTGCAACCATATTTTTGCATATTTGATGTGACTGGGAAAGTATGCTGCATATTTTTGCAATGAATTTGCATTCCAGGTACTATTTTTTGGCCAGTTTTCTTCTAAATCTCACATGACCCTAGGGCCATTTAGGGCTCTTTTTTTTTTCTGCAGGATTTTATGACATCCCCAGTATCTTCCCTGAGTGTAAATACGATGCATCCAAATATACAGATACTCACTTTTATGTCTTATCATCCCACAGATAAACTCCCAGTGAAGATTTTAATTTTGAATAGGTTCCATTTTGCTGGCTTTATTTTCAAACCTACAAATTTGGGGAATGTTAAAGAGGGATAAGATACTTTTTATAATTCTCTTTGTTTATCCTGAAGACAGATAAAAATTCCTACAAATATTCATTGAAGCCTTTCTTCATTGAAGGCTTTTATTCCTAAGGGATATAATATCTATGTTTTGTGTGCCAAAAGCATCAGGCTAATTTTTTCCAGGGGACTCACTAAATCCTTTCTTTCAGGACAAAGTTGCTGCTGGAGGATTCCTGTCTTATCCAGGCACTGATTCCATGTGAGACATCAGAGAGAAGGGAAAGGCCAACATCCTTGCACTGACAACTCTTCTCTCAGATGATTGAAGGGGGCCTTTAAATATGGTCACTCTGCTTAATTATGATTTTGTACAGCTCTTTTAATTGAAGATTTGGTGTGCTGCAGCATCTCCATCAGAGGAGCCATTGAATTTGGGATAAAGCTCTTTGGCCAACAATCCCAATCTGTGCCACGTACTGGGGCCTTGGCAGATCCTCTCAGTGAGTCAGGGAATCACTAAAGCTGGAAAAAACCCAAAATCTTCAAGTCCAACCTCTGGCTGGATCCCCCATAACCCCAGTGACCTGCACACTGACATCTCTACACAATTTATGGGCACTTCCAGGGATGGAGACTCCACTACTGCCCTGGGGGAGCGGACAAACTTTTGAGAGAAGAAATGCCTTCTGTTTTGTTTCAAGAGCTCTCTAAGCCCTCCCCTTGACTTCATTTGCATCAGGACAGCAGAGGAAAGCAGAAGGACCCAGCAGTGTGTGGTACCAAAAAAAACATCTCTTGGTCCCTCTTTTGGGTTGTCAGAGGAGGTTTTGCAGGTGGGGAAAGTCAACTACCAGCAGGAAATGGCACATCCTTGTGCCCTGTCCCTTGTGCATCCCTGAGCCTGCAGGCTCCTGATAATTTGAAGGCACATTGGCAGTGATGGCCTCCTCTTTGTTTCTGCACAGCTCAGCAGAATCCCTGTCACTTGAGGCAACTGTGAAATTATATAATCAGGCAGCCCGGGTTTCTCATTTTCATAAGAGTTGGGAGACCTCTCGAAAATAATCTTAGTAAAAACATAATAATTGTGGTGGATTTGCTCTTTGCAATTAGGAATTTTTGTCAGGCAGGGATTGCTGCTTTGCATGACAAAAAGAGAAACACAGAGCAGAGCTGTGGCAGGAGAAGAGTAAAAGTGGTAAGAAATGAGAGGGAAAGCAGGGCTTTGTTAGGTTTGGGACAGTGAGAGGAGTGATAAGAAAATCCATTGTGTGTTTTCCATCCTGCTGGAAATCAGTGCAGTTTAGACAGTGTGGCTGTGCTGCAGGGATGGCAGGGAGAGGGAGGCAATCTGATAAATGAAATGATGCATAATTCAGTGCTGCAAGGGCAGTGTAGGAAAACAGTATCATCTCCAGACAAATTAATCTGTCTTAGGTTTATGACTGTCTCAAGGCCGTTTGTTTCATTGTCAGTTCAGTCACAGGTAGAGATGTGATTATTATTTCAAATGAAAAGTTCTTTTCCAACAGCCATTTTCAGAAACTGCTGTCTCAGAGCGCGGTCCCTTCCCTGAAGTAATGCTTTCATTTGGAAGTACAATAGCAACTGTCAGTTTTGCTTCCTTTTGTTTTATTTCCATCATCTCTGTGTGATCATTTCAGGAAGGAAATGTGTCAGTGAGCAGCCAGTGCCAGATGTCTGAACTTCCACTTGTCATTTGAGGTGCTGGCAGCAGCACTCACCCACCCCAGCCACAACCAGCTGCAAGAAGTTGGCTCTACTCACAGACTGCAACAAATTCATAAGACAGAAGGGGAAAGGAATATTGTGGCACTTTGCAGGAGACTGACGCATGGAGAAGTTTGGTCCCCTGCCCGCCAAGATGCCAGGGATCTGTTGGAGACCCTTGTGAAGCTCTAGAAGAATCTGTCTGCACACTGTGATTAAAGTCACGCAGCAAGGGATGGTGCAGCTGGGACTGGAGGCTTGAGCTCAATGGACTGGCCTGAAACCCCTGAATTTATGATATCCCATCTTTGACAGCACTCAGGTTGACTCTAGATGCCACTGGAATGGATTAATGATAAATAATGAGTTTAACAGGAGATATTTTGAATGATAATGTGTATAATTACTATACATAACATAATGTAATACTGTACCTTGCAGTAATAGATGTTAAATATAATATGTGATAATACAATTATAAACCCCAAGTGCCTGTTCAGCTTCTGGTGTAACTTCCATTTTCTCTCCTTTTACAGAAGCATAGAATGACAGAACAGCTTGGGTAAAAGGGACCTTCAATCTCATCCAGTCCCCCTTGTGACCTTTCCAGGTGGGTTTGGTTTTCCAGCTGAGCACAGCTGGGCAGGAGTTCAAATGTGAACAAGCTGCATCCAGGGGTTGATGGAGGTGGAAGAAAGAGTTATTTCAGTGTTTCAACCTCAGCATTAGGGATTTGGCTGTATGAGAATGGAAGGTGCAGCAGCTTTTGTTCTCTCTAGGACTAGACATGCCAGGAGCATGTCTGTGGCTCTTATCCCTCAGGCTATCTGATGAAATTACAGATATTTCCTGCACTGTGGTGACACACTGAACATCCACACACCTCATTCATGTCTCATTGCTCGCAAACAGGGTCATGGCTTTAACGTCCAGGGACAGAAAAATGTCCTTTGAATTAGGCCAGCCCTTGTTCTGTGCTTTTTATCGAGTTCTTTGCCCATTACAAGAGGGCTTTTCTGGAAACAATAGAAGGCAGCAGATAAGGGAGCAGGCTACAACAGATAGGAGCACTTAGTTTGTGTCAGTAGACAAGCAGCTCCCTTCCTCCCTGATATAATGCCTGAAAAAACAAAAAGCACATTTTCATTCACCAGGTTCCTTCAGTGCTGGAGCTGATAAAATCTGAAACGTTCATCCTGAGCCAGTGGCAATGGGAGAGGAGAAGGGACTCCTTCTCAACGGGTAGCAAACTAAGAGAAGAATTAAAAATCCTGACGTTGTCCATTTTGGGGAGCAAACAGGATAAAATTAGGGGAAGAAATGTCTTGGGAGCAATGCTGTGATTTAAAAATCATAGAATTCCAAACTGGTTTGGGGGGGAAGGGACCTTAAAGCCCATCCAGTTCCACCCCTTGCCATGGGCAGGGACACATTCCACTGTCCCAGGTTGTTCCAAGCCCTGTTCCAGCCTGGCTTGGACACTTCCAGGGATCCAGGCGCAGCCACAGCTTCTCTGAGCACCCTGTGCCAGGGCCTCCTGACCCTCACTGGGAAGGGAAGAGGGGTAAGAATGTTCTCAAATTTTCCTTTTGTAAAAAAAGAGAAAAATTAAATGTGCTTCCCTCATCTTTCTGGAAAATCTGCTATAGGAAGTAAGCAAGTTTAAACAGCCAAATCAGTATGGGTAGGTCTGAAATTATCTATTTAATTAGGTTTTATGCTTTGAATCTGCAAATGTTGGTGTTAATTTATACTTAATTTTACAGAGCTGCCAGCAAAATGTGCTGTGAAGGAACCAATAGTGTGTGCTGCTCATTTATTTCAGATTGGACTCAGAGAGTGTTTTAGGGCTCAGCTGAGGTTTATGGAAGGTTTGGGAGGAGGAACAGCACCACATTTCTAGACTGGTGCAGGTGGAGAAAATTTCCACTCTCAAGAGTGGCTCATGGCTCTTTTCCCAGTGAAAACTGTAGTTAAAAGTATTGGTTGAAACATTTCTAAAGCCAGTAGTTTTTTCTTTACAGAATATTTCATGTTAATAATAAATGATTATGGCATATGTTCCATCTGCTTTGATGTTACCTTTCACAAACCCATAAAAAGAGATATTTCCTGAATAATATTTAATTATTATTAAAAAAAACAAAGTACTAAAGAAATTGCTTGGTTTCTCACCATAATATATTTATTTGAGGAGTTGAAATTTCCCCATAATCATAACAAACCAAAATTACTTTGTGTGGCCATCAGGACTGAGTCTATATTTCTAAAGGTTTCAAATCAGACTTTGTTCTTTGTGCACTGAAATATAAATAAATATTGTACATCAATTTTAAACTTTTATTTCACAGGATAAGGCTCATAAAAATATCTCTTACTTCTCTTGCTAATATCCAAAGTAGGTGAAGAAGCATTAAGATAGAACACATAAGCACAGCAGAAATGTAAATGAAAGAATTCTGGGAACAAGTGCTGCCTGAAGACATCCCCACCACACAGTGATATATATTTCCTCAAAAATAACTTGGAAGATCTTTCTCTGCCTCCTGCACATTATAAAACACTCAGGGAAATATAGATGAAGTCCTGGAATGCATTTAGATCATTATTTGCTGTGACAACAATGCAATTCTCTGAACAGTGTGCATGTCATATATACACAGGCAGTGGAATAAATAAGGCATCTATTGCATTAGAAAAAAAACTACATGTCAGGATTCAGGGGCTTGGGAGAATAATGGGGACAGGAAGAAATCCCCTCAAAGAGATTATGAGAGTAATTGAATTGATTGATGGAATCCAACTGATGCTGTGAATAGTTGGTGAAGATTCAGTGCATAATTGCTGGCAATAATTTTGTTTTCTGCAATGCAATACAGTGTTATACAAGTATATCAACAATGGGGCAAACAAATCTTGATAAGCCACTGCCCTCACTGAAGTGCTGTTATCTCTGCCTGGTACAGAGCTCACAGAAATATTGAATAATCCCTTTGAGGAGTTATGGAATCATCCAGTGCCACCCCTGCCATGGGCAGGGACACCTCCCACTATCCCAGGCTGCTCCAAGCCCCTTCCAGACTGGCCTTGGACACTTCCAGAGATCCAAGGGCAGCCACAGTTTAACCTCAGAGTCTGAGAAGTTTATGCCATTTCCATGAACCTGCTGATGGCTGGGTTTGTTCTCACCCTTACAGATATTTGGTGCAACAACAAACTCCGGTGATCATAGAGCAGGGGGGTCCTTATGGAATCAGGATGTGCCTGAGTCAGTGGAGAAGTGGCAAGGCCAAATCTCACTGCACTGACCATCCCTGTTGTCCTTTATCAGCCGTGGAAGAGACAGCAAGAGAAAGCTGGAATTTTGGGGTTGGAAGTGGCTTATGGCAGATCAGAATTTTATGCCAGTTTTAAAACAGAGAAGGGCTGGGAAAATTGGAAGCAAAGCTGTTAAAAATGATGCAATAACTGCCATGCTTCATGTCTGCGTGCTTGGGGGTCATTAGGTCTGTGCTAATCACTAGGACTAAGGTTCATTAGACAGCACTAATGATGCTCTCTGTCTGTGGGATCAGTGAGCCAAGGGGAAGAATGTTCTTCAGATTGCACTGAGGACTGGGTTAAGGACTGATCCACCCCAAAAATCTGTGCCTGTGGCATTTGGGCCATTTGGACCCTTCTACCTACAGCACTTCTGGTGGTTCTGCCAAATTCTGCAGCACCGACAGCCTGGGATCAGCCAAGTCTCGTGGCACAAACCACAACAAATAAACTCCCAATTAAAGGCCAGTCAAAAACCATTCAGCATCAAACCTTTACTAGCAGCAATTTGTAAAGCTCCATGTCTGTCATGCTGGAAACAGATTGCTCTGATTGAATTAATATTTTGGGGATGCGATTAGGAGTCACTGACATGAAATCAAGTGTGATAAATATCAATAATTGAATGTTGGATCAGTTTTCCTAGGACAGCTTCATTCCATTCACCTTGAGTTGAAAACCTCGCCCTTAATAATGTTTTGTCTGCGTTTCTTTATAAATGCGTTTTCACCAATCTTGATATTAAAAAAACCCTTTGTAATAAAGTGCCTCAGAAATCCTGGCTGCTTTACAGTTTTTGTTTGGCCTACTTTGGAGATTAGTTTAATTTAGGTGATATTTGATTTCCCTGCTGCTGGTGATGTGGTTTTTTTTGTTTTTCTTCAGTTTCTCTTTTTTTCTGCTTCTTGTGGAGATTAGCTTTCTATAAACATGTTATCTATAACATAAATCAAAGAAGCTGGAAATAGTAATATAGTATGGTCATGTATATTCATGGTTGTTTGATGAAGGAAAGACATTAACATATTTCTAGATTCTCTGTTATTCCCTTCAATTTCTTTTTTTCTGTAAGAAAGAGAAAGAAGGAAAATGTTCTGGTAAATTCACATATCTAGGAGAGTAAAATTATCAAAACAGGTAGAGCAAGAAGTCTTCTCTCTAATTTGGTGATTTGCAAATTAGTGAGGAAAAAGCCAGGGTATTTTTGGTTCTGTCGATCAGCAATGAAGCAGATTTTACTCTTCTAATTAAGTGGCATTTTTCCTTGTCCCCTTTACATGGAGATTTAAATTTCTTCTAACTTTTAACTACAATCTAAATTTCTTTAAGATTGGTGTTTCAATCCAGGAGAGGGAAAGGGTGGAATTCTACCTGGAGAACTCAGTGCTCATACTGACTTGAGCTCTTTCATGGTTTTTATACTTAACAGTCACACCAGAGAGAAATCTCTCCTGGTGCTACACCTTCTGTTCTCTTACCTGGTGACAGAATTGCTGTTCACTAAGTGAGGTAAATTCTTACTTAATTTAAAATCAGGGTCATTCTTCCTTTCTCTACACAACCTCAGTCATTCTGATCAACTTGACGAAGGTGCCTGAGAAGCTCCAGCTCTCCCTCATGCCTGAAGATCTCATGTGAGCTGTGCCAGAGCTTTCCCTTGGTCAGGAGATCCAAATTCCTGCATCCATTAGGGTTACACACAGGCATTGTACACTGAGCATTCTGCATAGCCTGTGATGGGGTGCTGCTCTGTGCAAGACGAGGTCAGCACCTCTGACAAGCTGGATTTACAGTTCCTGCATGGAAAAATGCCTGTTCAGGCTTGTTAGGGCTCCTAAGGATTCCCACTGGAGATGGGGGAAGGGGTTTCACTGGATGTGAGTGTTGAAGTGACTTCAATGATTGCAGAAATCTTTGGCTCATTTATTGCTGAAGCTAAATCAACGAATCTCAGCAGACCACCTTTGAGCTAAATAAAACCATAGCTTCACCTCTCCTTTAAATATTTTATACTTAAAACTGATTTTTTGCAGTAGCTTTGGAGCAGATCAAAGGTGAGAATTTCTGTTCATGGGATATCTGTGATTTGACAAAAAAAGGGGGAGAGGTCATTCCTGCATTCATGAATGAAAAATTGGAGTTCTGAAAGTTTCCCAAAGAAGTGGGGAAAAAAGAAAAAAAGATAAAAGAAGCTTGGCAATAAATGAAATTGTAAAGCCTGCAGTGAGCTAGGGGCTATGCCCAGGTTCTCAGAGTCCCCTGCTCAGCCCCTCTCTGTTCTGTCACCATCCCCAGCCCAGAGCAGCATTCAGGACAGCCAGGACAGGAGATTTTGGTTTCTGCTCCAGCGTCAGCCTTACCTTCAGAGGCTGGGAGTGTGCCAGGAGCTCTCCAGGTTCCTGCAAACTTGAGAGGTAGGAGGGAAGCCCTGATTAACCCAAGGTTCCTTTGCAAGGCTTTTATCACTGCCTTGTTGAATGAGATAAGTGAAGTGAGACTTAGCACTGCAAGCTCAGATAAGCCTGAAGAAAGGAAAAACTGACAATTACCAGTTTGATCTAATAATGCAGTAATGTGAGAAACTGAATTTAATACACAGGAAAACAATATGAGGCAATGGTGATACTATAATTAAGTAAATAACTTAATACATACATGTTTAATTAAACCCCCCATTTATCTGAGAACACTCTCTCTGTTTGGAACAGCAATTTGAAATCACTAAAGCTCAAGCTGAACAATATAATTTTCATTTAATACTAATCTTGGACCAGCACATTGAAGACATTCATTCAGCACAGTGGAAATTAGATTTTCAGGGAACTGTATCATGGGTTGTCTCGTGGATCCCAAACTGTGAAATTGTGGATCATGGAAGCCCAGCACATAATTACCCTGCTTGCATAATGCAGTGTCCTGACTCTGGAATAATATTGTAAGGGTTTATATTTGTAATCCCTAGAGCTTTGAAAAAATCCCAAATTTATTTCAAGATGGAATTTGGAATTGTCCAATTTAATTTTAAAATACATTCACATTGAATAAAATCCCAGTAAATAAGTTGCTCTGTGTTTCCTTTGATGTTTTATACAGTTTATTTATAGAAAGTTGGAAAAATAGTATACTAATGAAAAATTAATCTTTCCTTCCCTTCCCAGAACCAAGGGTCAAGCAAAACTTCTCCATGAAAATGCAGATAATAGGAAAAAATGAAAATTACAATTTCAGAGTGTAATGGGGTGTGAAGCAAAGTTGGATTTGTGGAATGATGTTTTCCAAGGCATTTCTGATCAGTTCCAAGAACAGCTTGGGGCTTAATCGCTTAATTATCTCATCACATTCATTCTTTTCATACTTTCACTGTTATTTTTCTCTTTGTTTCTGTTTTAATTTTGCAAGAATTAGAAAAAGGCTTATAGAATTAAAAACTTGGCTTCAGCTCCCATAGAAGCTTCTAGAATGTGATGTTTTCCCTTTGAAAGTCATCAAGCTTGACCTCAGCTTTCTTACCAGAACTCTTAATCCACTTACTGGAAAGAATGAGATATTTCACTGACTTTTCTTTTATTGGAGTTTCCACATGTCCCCTCTCGTTTCCTCAGCTGAGCACTTAAGCTGCTTCCCAAAAGTTGTAAATGTCATTTTGTCAAGGTTGCTGTTGGATATTCAGGTTTTTGATAGCCTCACTTATTTGGAAGGTGTGGATCTTCCAGAGTGTGGTGATGGAGCTAATGGAATTATGGATTGGGTTGAGCTGGGAGGGACCTGAAAGCCCATCCAGTTCCATCCTCTGCCATGGTTAGGGACACATTCCACTATCCCAGGTTGCTCCAAACCCTGTCCAACCTGGCCTGAGACACTTCCAGTGTTCATTCTTCCACCTTGTTCATTCATTTTTCCAGCTTGTTGCTCCTCCTGTGTGAATTTTGAATTAAATTTATCATTGCAGACTTCCATACATTTATATCACAAAAGATGTAAATGGAAATGCTGCTGCTGCTGGTCCTGGTGAATGGGTATTCCACAGAGGCAGGCTGAGCAGGAGGAAACGCCTTTTTTGGACATGGGAAACTCCTGCTGAGTTGTGAAAACACAGTGAGTAGCTGGGTAGTAAAGCCATCAGATCCAGTGAAAAGTCAGGAATAATTCAGGAACCCAGCCAGTGCTTTTTGGGAAGACTTTGAGGTATTGTAAAAGTCTCTGCTTTTGATGATTAACTGTGCCTTGGACAAGGTAATCCCTCTAAGGGCTGCCTCCTCGAATTCCAGGACACAGCAGAACTTCCTCAGACTGGGAGATGTTTTGGAGCAGTTTGCCACTCCTGGTGATTTATGGAAACAAAAGCCAGGAGGGAAGGACAGAGAGCAACTACTCCCCACCCTCCTTTTCCTGTTTTTTGGCGTTAAATCTGAAGCTTTAAAAACTTTTGATGAATTTCCTGTTCTGTGTTCAGTTTCTTCAATTTGTTCATCAAATTCTTTCAAGATGTAAACCCAATTCTTAGTGGAAAACAACAAGAATAATAAGACATAACACCAACAACATTTTAAATTTGGTTTAAATTAAATGTTTCAGAGATCCAATACAACTTGGGGGAACTTTAGATCTGAAATTTCTCAACTTCTGCCTTTTGTTCCATTTCAGGGTAAATTTTCCTCCCAAAGTTCTTGTAGCGCTTGTGATGTGTTTTTGCCATGCTCTATTTAATAATGTTCTAACCTTGGATGCTCCCCAGATTAAATGATTGTTTCAGAGGATTTGTAGAGGGAGCAGCAGATGTTCTAAATTCTATTTCTTTGGAAACTCTATTACTTCCTTGTCATCTTGGCAACTGGTTCTTTATTAGCTTCTCTTTCTTTCCCTAAACAAGCTCAACATACCTCAGCCCCCAACATTTTCAGAACCAGAAAAATCCCACCCCACTCGAGGCCTCGCCATGGAAATGGGAAAAGGCTCCATTCAGTGGAGATTTTCTGCAGAGTTTTCATTAAATTTCATGGCAGGATTCCAATTAGTTTCCATCTGGGGTTCAAAGATCTTCTGTAGCTGCTAAAACCTCAGGGGGATAACATCACCCTGCTCCCCCAGCATAGCCAACCTGGGCCTGGTTCTTGCTTAAAATCTGCTGCATCTGTTCTCATGAAATAGAATTTTCAAAATGTTTGGTGCCAGCTGCAGATCCTTCTTTTTGCTCTATAACATCAGGTGGGACTGGTGAAATACAATTACTGAGATGGTTCTGATGAGGTAAGTCCTGCAAGGGTTGGTATTTGGGTGAAATTAACTGTTGAAGGTATAAAAGGGGAGGGTTTTCTACAGTAGAGTGATTTCCTTCTCATGCACAGGGATGCCTGTATTGCTTTGTTCCCAAATTGCTAAAATTATGTATTTTGAAGCACCATAGTGAGTGAGGTGGTAAAATCTTTGGGAAGTACGTGATCTAAATGACCAGCTTGTGGGAAAATAGATTTTCTGTGAAAAAAAATAAATTATTTAAATCAACCTGTGCAACCAAAGTCATGCACATCACTGGGAGCATAACACCCATGAAATCACTGCTCACCACAACCAGAACAACACATGGCCCTCGAGGCTCCTGATTCCCTGTGCATGTGGAGCATTTCAGGGACACAATTAGGGATGGGAGAAGAGCAAAACAGCTGAAAAGAATCTTGGCTGATTTTCCAGCTTGAGTGGCTTTTCCAGCCGTGCTGAAATAATGCAAACTTAAAACTCTCATATTTTGTGTCAAGTTGATAACTTTATTATCAGCTTACATATTCTTTAGTCTTTGATTACAGTAATTTCACGTGTACAAGGCACACCCTTTTGACTAAAATTTTCATTGAAACCTGGAAGTGCGCCCTATAGTCCAGTGCACCTTATAGTTATGAAATTACTGTACTTCCCCTAGGTGTTAGTTGTTTTATCCTAGAATCCCAGAATGGTTTAGCCCATGCAGTGCTATGGGCAGGGACATTTCCACTGTCCCAGGTTGCTCCAAGCCCCATCCAGCCTGGCCTTGGACACTTCCAGGGATCCAGGGGCAGCCACAGCTTCTCTGGGCACCCTGTGCCAGGGCCTCACCACCCTCACAGGGAGAATTTCTTCCCAAAACTCCCTCTAACTCTGTCCTCTGGCAGTGGGAAGCCATTCCTGTTGTCCTGTCACTCCATCCCTTGTAAATAGTCTCTCATCCATGAGGTTTCTCACAATTGAAGCATAAGGGGACTGTACCAATTCAACCAACTGGTGGTTTCAACAAAATTGGTTATATCAATGTGCCTCTCCATTAATTTCTAATGTGATAGTTGTCTCTAACAGTGGTTAGAACTTCATGATGGGTAACTGTGATGAAGAGACAAAATGCCCCAAGAACCCCTTCTCTGGGAATTACCCAGGAGAAAACAGGATTTCTGTTCATGAGGTTTAAACAGCATCAAGAAATTTCTTGTTTATTGCAAATCTTGTTTGGATTTTTAGCAGGCCCATCACAGCTGAAATTCAGACTCTTATCTCTTGGGTGCTTTTTTGTTTTCTTTTTAACCTTTCAGGATAATATATATTTAAAAAAAAAATCTAACTCTGAAAAAAATCACATTTCGGGAGTAAAATCTTCCTGGTATGTGGGCACTTTCGGAAGGGATCTCTGCAACAAGCTGAGCCCTGTAAAACCATTTCAAGAGAGTTTGGGCACCAAAATAACTATTTTACATCATGAAGCATGGACTCAACAGAGACATTTAGCTCTGCAGCACTACCCACAGCCAGCCAACATCTCAGATAATTGCTTGCAAGGCTCTATCCATAAGGGAATTTGATTTTATCACTGCTTTCCTTGCTAACATCCCCCTCTGCTCCGAAGTTGCTAACCACCATTTCATCTCAGATTGTCAAACTAATTAATGTAATTAAGTTAAACCCAGGCTGCCACCTACAGCTGTAGGTGGCAAAGCCATTTTTAAGGAGTTTGTGCCTTTGGTCCACCACAGCTTAGGCAACATTTCCTGAAATATCATTGGCATCTTCCCTTGGAGGAGGAAAAGCCGGGGTGAGCTTGTGCTGGAGCTCTGCACCTCTTGTGTGCCTCTTGCTCTGATTTTGGACAAAGGAGACACATCAGGCTCGGGGTGAGGATGATTTGCAGATGTTTGGTCAGTTCTGAGCTTTCCCTGCTGGCTGAAATGCCTTTGGGAGGAAAGGGAAGGACAAGGGTGCCCATGAGCTGTGAGGACCAGAGCTGTAGGAGCAATGGTGGGCAGGACAGTTGGGACAGAGGGAGAGATCTCTCAAGCCAGGTCTGGGAACTTTTGGTTTATTGCAGAAGGTGTGGGTGAAAGGGCCCTGCCTGGAGCTGCTAGCCCAGCTTGGAGCCCGGCAGTCAGAGCAAGGGGTAAGAGAAAGAGGTAAGAGAGTAGTAAGAGAAAGAGCTCAGAGGGCAAGGTTCCCATTACAAAACAATAAATCTTCTTCTGTGTTGAATATTTTAGTTTCCACTAACCAATCTAATACAAGATGCAAATCCTATAGCATTTATATATAGCCTATAAGAATCATTACATTACCATACTGTGCTATACTTTAAACCCTAAAAAGTATTTTTGGACCCCTTCTGCCAAGCTAGCAAGCAGAGGGAATTGTTCAATTAAGAGATTACTTTTAGCTGGTCATATCATTGCTTTCTAGTTATTTAGTAACTAAGGTTTGCTATCTCAAAGATGGCTTTCATTTCAATCTTGCTGATAGTTTCCATATTCTCAAAATCTTTTGCCAGGCAATCATATTTGTAAGGTTTTCCTGTTTCATCCTCCCCAACACAGAGCCCTTTGGGGGATTGGGTGCCTGTAGCCCCTGTGAGCTGGAGAAGGCACAGGGACATCACCTTTCCAATAGGTCACTGCTTCATCCCTCTTCCTATCAGGGAATGGACAGCGTGGGTATCAGGATGCTTTACAGCAGGGGCATCAGGGTGCATGGGAAACTGGAGTTTTGGGGATGGTGATATTGTTAAAGCTGTGTGATCTTTGTGTCAAGAGCAGTTGGGGGGCCCACGTAATAGAGAACTCACAGTGTTCCCCAGTTTTCTTTCACTGGCTTTTAACCTATAAAAATACTCTCATCTCCAGCTGTATACTTTGGTATAAAATGGGGAAAAAAGAAGTTTAACAGCCTTCTGTGGTTTCTGTTGCCTTCCCATCTGTCAAGGCTTTCTTTTATATGGAGCTTGCTGGCTTGTATGAGTCACTGGGGAGGCTCTGCCTTGATTTATGTTGCAGTGTCATAAAGCAGGGTGTGCTCAATGCATTGCTAATAAAAGCTAATGATACAAGTAGAACAATAGAAGGTGGGACAATGCTAATACCTTCCTGAGAGCCTAGGAATAAACCTTCCTCAAGTTTTCTACCTCTCAGTCTGAGCTTCCCCCCAGCATCTCAAGGTTACATTTACATATTTTTAAATGGTTTGATGTTTGTGCTGAATTCCTCACCACAGGGGAGGATGGTGGTGCATGTGTTTTTTTAACTAATGATTGATTTATTCTCTATGGAACTTTTCAATTGCTCTAGCCACAAAGAAAACCCTCACTTCCATGGAAATAATTTCTGATTTTGGTAGCTGAAAATCTGGTTATCTTCCTGTCTTTAGGATTTAAAACCAAAATGCTGTGCTTTCTCCACAGGAAAATGAGGCAAGGAAGTTCCATCCTGCAGCTGGGAGTAATTCCCAGCTCCTGCCTGTTGGCACAGTGCTGCACAGACATCCTTCACTTATTGGGTCTGGCAGGGGAGAAGCTTAGCAGAATTTCAGGTGTCAAGCACAATTAGGTGTTAATTAAAATGATCCATTTGCCTGTCCCCCAAGGTCCCCTGCTCCAGTTCAATGACAACATGCAATAAAAATATCGGGGCACGTTGATTTTCCAGCTGTCCCTGTGACAGGGCATTTCTGCTTGATCAGTGAGTGACTGTGACAAATCTGTGACACAGGGAGAGGGAAATGTTGTGACTCCCTATCTACTAATTCACTTTTTCTTGGGTATCTTGTCCTGGGTGCTGGGAGGTTCTGCTGAAAGGGGTTCACAACATTCACACATACACAGAATCCAGGAGTACTCAGCATTACACACATAGTATCTAACTGCTGAAATTAGATAATTAGGCTGATTTTTAGTTGGGAAAACTTGTCCTCTGTTGCTTTTCAGAATGAATCGATGCTTGACTTCTTGCCATATTCTTTGCTTTCATTCTTTTCCTTAAGGTTTGAAAACTTAAAAAAAATATTTTAAACCCTGTAAACATGAGTATTTTTCTCCTGAATTGCTAAGCATTGCCATTTGAAATATTTCTTTCCTATATTTTGATTTTTATTATCTTTTGTGGTGTGAATTCTGATGTATTTGCACAGCTTAAAGTCCCACCATGCCCACAGCCAACATGAATGCAGAACATGACTTGTATTTAGGAGTAGGAAGTGATCAATTCCTGCCCAAAGCCATAAGAGAAATATTCTTATCTTTCCCACTGGGATTCAAAGCCCAGGAGCAGAAAAACAACCATATGACTTATGTGAATAATCATAATTCGCTGCTCCAGCTGGAGGGTGGATTGCTCAGTACTGATGGGTGACAATTTCTTGTCTTTGGGTTAAAGGAGAAAAAGTGTAAATGAAGGGGAAAAAAATAAAGGAAAAGAGAAAAAAAAAAGTTATAAAACATTCAAGAAAGTAGAGTTTGATCTGACTTAAATCTGCTTGGTGATATTACATGCTGAATATTAAGCTAAATTCAGCACATATATGTATGTTCACCCATTTTTTTGGTGGGATGGGAGTAGTGGAAGTATGGGAATGACGCAATAAGCTTTCCATGACACTTTCTGTTTTTATTTTGTCTCCTAAATTTTGTGTGTCTCGTTTTCTTGCACCTTGAAGTCTCCCTTCCAATCTCCCACTCCTTTTTCTCACACTGGTAGCTCAGTTTTCTCCAGGAGTTTGCTTTCTAGTTCCACCTTGCTTCCATCACCTCCTGGCCTGTCTTGTTGGGTGATTCATCCACTTCTGCTGTGCCATGCTACCCCTGCATCCAAATGTATCTCACTTTGCATCTCCAGCTCTAATTCTGTGTCACAGCTGATCCATCAGCATTAATCAAAAGCTATAAATTAATTACAGATTCATTTTTTCTCTCAGCTGACTCTCCCCCACTCTGCATCCCTGGGTCTTTCCTCTCCAGGCTAGTGAGGTTCCTGTGTCCTTCAACCCATCCCTCTCCCTTTGTACTCTCATTTCCACTGGGATTTCTCCACTCCCAACTACTCATTCCCGACCTAAACCTTCTCCAGGACTTTTTATGGGTTTTATGCCAACTTCTTTGGAGCAGAAATTCAACTCCTCTTGGCACAGCATATAAAATGGGGAGTATTGAATTCCAGCAGGTGTGAGAAGATGTCATGGCAGTGCAAGACTGGCTGAAAACTTTTGGGGACAATGACTTAGACATTCTGAACTGTGACAAAGCTGAGGCAATTGATGCCATTGTAGACACAATCCTGTGGATTTTGGAGATGATGAGATTTGCTGTTTCAAAATTATGGTGTTACAGGCAAATCAAATGTCAGAGAAAGGGAGGAAACAGGGAATTTTTGTGTAGGAAATTCAAGCGGGGGGCAGAGTTGCCAGAGAGGATGCTCTCTTTTGCCTTTGGTGCTCCTTTCCACCTGGGAATGCAGTTTTGCACCAGGATTACAGGATGTGAGATGGAATGCATCACAAATTAGCAAATTTTCCTTGCTGACAGCCTGGTGTTGAGGTGGTAAATGCTGGCAGAAGAGAAGACAGAAAAAATGTCTAGAGTGTTAATTAGCCCTTGCATTGTTTATCCAAAAAAGTCTGCAATGTTAAAAGCGACCAGACCATTCTGGGATTCTGGGATTTTATGATTGGTGAACAAAGATAATCCCTGAAATTATTCAGGAATAAAGTATCAGGGCAAATTAATAAGCAAGACAAGTTGGATATCCTGACAAAAAATATCTTTGAGTGAACAACTGTTCAGCAAATATTTACTGCTGGGAACAAATCACAAGATAAAAGATGGTCAAAAGCCACCAAAATAAATTCAAATTACATCAGTAGGAGAAACTTCAATTTACTTTAGTGTCTGATGCTTAGGAACAAACACTGATGAAGGAGGAAACGCTTGAAAATCTTTATGAAAATCAGTTCTGTACAAAATTGCCTTCTTTGGAGCGTCTCTCATCTGTGTGTTTGTGTAAGGATTAAAATGTTGCCTTTTTTTTTTTCTTTTCTTTTTTTCCTTTTTTTTTTTTTTTTGATCAATCATAAGATGTAAGAACAACCACATCAGCAGTTTTGTCAGCAGAGAACTGAAGAAAATATTCAAACATGTACTTAGCCTCAGCCTCGATGATATTTGAGGGTGGTTAAAAAGGCTTTTCAGGGAGAAATCCGATGCAATTAACCAGCTTCCGATCTGCCTTATCAGCAAATCACATATTTGTGTGTGGAGACAAATGCTGACACGCAGCTCTGCAAGTTTACCGAGTTTACTGCTAGACTGAACTGAAGAGATTAAAAAGGCATTTGAGGCAGAATCTGCAAAATGAGCCTGTTGATGAAAAAAGAATGAGTTGGCTCTCACATTTCATCAAGCAGAGGAAGGTGTAGAGATCTAAAAGGGAGGGGGACAAGGACTGTTTGCAAGAGCCTGGAGTAAAGGGGAATGGTTCCCACTGCCAGAGGGCAGGGTTGGATGGGATATTGGGAAGGAATTGTTCCTTGTGAGGGTGGTTAGGGTCTGGCACAGGGTGCCCAGAGATCCCTGGAAGTGTCCAAGGCTGGGCTGGACAGGTTTGAAGCAACCTGGGCTAGTGGAAGTTGTCCCTGCCCATGGCAGGGGGTGGAAAGATGATTTTTAAGTTCCCTTCCAACCCAAGGCATTCTGGAATCCCTTGATTCTATGATCCAGCAGAGGTCCATTCCTGCTTATCAGGGAACATTTGTCACTTCTTGAAAATGGTGCTTCTAATTTAATTTTTGATCATTTCTGTATTTATTTTTACTCTGCAGACAGCTGTGCAGTCACTCCTGCTTCCAGACACAATCCTGGTCCAGGTTCCCCCAGACTCATCACCCTAGAAGGCACAAAATCCTTTTACTTCCTGTGAGCCTTGGACAGAAAAGTTTTCTTTCTTTGCCTTGGTGACACTCGAGACTGCTGTCACAAATTAATTAAAGGCGTGATGTGAACACGTTAATTAAACCCCATGAACACCTGCATGGATCCTCTCAGTCATAACTCACATCCCTTTAAATTGCTTTTGCATAATAACAGACCTACTTTCGGACTGAGCAGACCTGGAAAGAGCCCTCCTGAAAGCAGCCAGGAAAAAAACCCCTCCCTTGCAGGGGCTTTGGCTTGGCCATGGCCTTGGAACTGGGCCCAACCTCATCAAAAGTGATGAGAATGTTTTAAGCACACTTGGGACAAGATAATTTCAAATGAAGGTGACACTTGTGGTCTGAGGCAGCCAGTGAAACACCATGATTTGGAGAGGACTCTGCTTGGGGACTGAAGATTTAGTGGCATGTCAAGCTCAAAGTCAACACAGCAGAATTTAATGCTGTGTAAATGGGAGCCAAAGACAAAGCCCTCGTGAATCCATGGGATAGATGTGCACGTCTCCCACAGCTGCCCTCTCCAGCACCAGGGCTTTGCTCAGAAATAACCATTATTCCTAGCAAAAAGAAAACACTATTGATTTTCAGTCCTCACTGAAGCTTTCTGAAGTATTTTTTTACATGAGGGAAAGCCTTTGCAGCCTTTAAATTAAAATTCTCTCTTTATATATATTTTTTTTCCCGTTAAAAATCCGGTCAGGTGAAATTGTGAGCACAGCCAGAATTTGCTGCATTCCAGACTGATCCTTGAAGGAAGGAGTAAGTAAGAAATGGCCAATCCAATGCACACAGAGATGTGCAGGGCCCCAAAGAGCTGGAATGTCTCTGGCAGTCAGTGACACTGCTCTGCAATGGTCACACCGAGCTCCCTCTTTGGCTACCTTTAACTGCATGGTGTGATTTCACCTGGCAGCTTTCAGCTGTCCCCAGAAGCTGAAGGATGTGGATAAAACATGAGAAACACTGCAAGGAAACAAAGCTGTCTCTTGTAATATTTGAGAACATTTTTTAGGTGAAGTTTCTGTGACGCTTCAGCACAGCAGCGCTTGGTTAAAGTGGAGAGGTGATTTATTTATGAGTTTCAATGAAGTTGAGGTTGCTTCTTCCTCTTTCTTATAATCTAGACAGTCTTAGGAGTAAATAACATCCCATGCTAGGGAAGTGCAAGGTAAATGCCTCTTCAAACCAGGGCACTCATCCTGGTGTGGATTTTTTATCCATTTTTCAACATGTGTGATGCATATTCTCTATTTCCTTTCAGCCAGACTTGCACCTGTCTTTCATTTCAGAGGCATCCTATTTTCCCCAGTTTCACATCCATTAGTGTCTTCTGAAAGGACTGTTCTTACATTAGCTCAAAGCACGTTGACTTTGTTCCTGGTCTTTTACTACACAAAAATTGTTAAACTTCCCTGCGAACACACTAATTATCACTGGATGCAATTATTTTCAAATCAGATGTCATTTATTCTGATTTTGTTTTGATCAGGAAACAGTTTCAACAAATTGCTTGGAGGATTGATTTCAATTAAACATATTTTTGAAAAACTTTAATCAAAAATTAATCCTTGATAAAAAAAGAAAACAAAGGACTAAGCAAGCTAAATGCTTACAGGGTTTAAACAGTCTCAGCAGTTCTCAGGGCTGAAAAGACTTGCCTCGTTTCCAGGTTTTCCTGCTTTGTTTTTCTGACTGAAAATAAAGGAAAAGAGAGACGAGCTGAAATGACAAGCCTAAGTGCCTATTTGTTGATGCTCCCATTTTCTTGCTATGCTACCAAAAAAGGGGGAAAAAAAAGGAAAAAAATACTTACGGCGAGAAGCCCTTTCAAATGAAGCTAAATTAAGTTGTTTGAAATGTGACCTTTGGCAAAACGTTTCAGTTTTTCTCATCCCCTTTCCATTCCCCCACCTCCATGCTGCTCCTGTTTGTAGAGCACAGCTAATTTAGAGCATCTGCCTCTGAACATGATGAGGTTGTTATGGAGAGAGCTGCTGTGCTGGGGAATATTTCTGAGGAGAAGCAGAATCCCTCATTTGTTTGATGGAGGCTGCAAGGTGCCTGTGCCAAAGAGCTGAACCCCAGCACAGCCAAACTTTGCTGGATCTGCTGGGAGCTTAAGGAATGAGAAAGCCAGGATCTGCTGGGCCAGACATAGCCACGGACTCTGCAGGGAGAGCAGGAGGATGAAAGCTGGGCCAGAGGCAAAGAGATAAGGAGAGACAGCAGGAAGCACTTAAAGAGCTTAAAAAACTTATGAAGTAGAAGGTTCTGGGGGTAGGAGCCTTCCATGGGGAGGCTGCTGGTTAGTTTGGGATCTGTTGGGATATTCACAGCATTTGGCTGATTTGGAGGGGAGTGTCTCTGTGGCAGTGTTTTTCTGTCTGACTGATTAGAGAAGTAGGAGAGTGTGGCTGATTGTCTGAGGCCTAGGAGAAAGCTGCCAGGAGTTTTCCCCGGGCTGGATGAGCTTGGCTCTCAGGCTCATCAAGGACAAAAAAACAAAAGAAAGATAGAACACCTGTGGTGTACGTGACTAGCCTCACGGACTGTGTTTCTAAGAGGTTCTTCTCCCCTATCCAATGATATGTCTCTAAATTGTTTTTCATGATGTACACTATTTAAATCCATGACTTCCTTGAATAAATGTTCTTTCTTGCTCCTGTAAGAGAGTGCCATGTTACTGTGACCATCACTGCTCCAGGAATTGCATACAGTAACAGGAGAAAACCAAGGAACTCTGCTTTTGGCATCAAGCTCACCTCGATACTTTGGAAACTCCTTTTACACCCAGAGGCAAAGCTGAAGCAGAGCCAGAGGATGACCTTGTTTTTGGGGCTGCATTAGTGGTCATGTACATGTGTGCTGGTGAGTCACCTTGCTGCTGAGGGTGACTCAGGAGTCAGGAAGAATCCAGGTTCTTCTTTCTCTGGACACCCAGAGAAAGCCAAGCAGGGGAAGTTTGACTCATTTGTATTCCAGTCTGCTTCCCAGACTGCACCCCTGATGTCTGAGCAGCCTCGACTCACTGAGGAGAAAAGCTCAAAGTTTTGGAAAGAAAAGGTGTAATGAATGTTTTCCAAAAGCAGGGAGCGCCGGGAGCACAGCTCTGCAGCAGGGCAGGAATCCTCCTGAGTAGGTTCAGTCCCAGTGTTTTGTGTGAAGAATGAATGAGCTCTTCCCCTTTCATAGATCACTTCAATGCCTCTCATCTTTCTACCCAAAGGGAAAAAAATCTCCAAGACTAACTTTACACAGGTTGGTAATACTCACAAACTTTTATCTTTCCTAGAATCAGGAGGAAACAGAAGTCTGAACTTTCTTTACAAATGTATTTTAGGAACTTGTTTTTAATCTTTCTGTCTTCCCAAGTTTTATAAATAGACCTATATTATCAATGTTGTGTTCTTTTTTCCAGAAAGCAAACTTCCCATTGTTGTTATGCATTCCTTGCTAAGCTCTGTCTATTTTTACCCTATATATCGTCGTCCACAGAAGTTTGAAAAGTTTTGGAGCTCTGACTTAATTTTCAGTATGTCCTTTCCTGGTGCTGTGATGGCACAAGAGGGAATCCCTATGCTCAAAACAGACTCAAAGCAACCCAAAGCTGTCCAGACTGCAGAGAGGCTCTCAACCTGGTAACCAAATCATCTGGTGCCTATGGGGACATTGTGACTCAGGATGGACCTACAAGGTTATGATTTGGAACACACAGGTTCCAGTCCTGCAATTTTAAATGCACAGCATATTCAGAGCCTTCCCTTAGAGTCAATACATATAAGCTTAGGTAAGTCTAAGCCTGTTACACTGATGCCATCTATTTTTATTTATGTTTGTTTCCCTTGTCTCTCCGTTTCATTTATTTTTCACAAAGTGATTCCTCTATCTGTTTGTCTGAGATATCACATTTCTGCTAAGTCAAATTATTTGTGTGCATTTCTTTTTCTGCCATAGTTCTGTCCTCCCTGGTTTTGATCTCTTGCAGGAATACACACTTTTTCCTGAGAAAAAAACTGTGCCTTAGAGCCACCAGACAGTAATTATGTGCATAGTGTACCATTTTCTCTCACATTTAGAGTAGTTGCAGTGGTAAATAATATTTTATTTCTCTTTAGTATTCAGGGAGGATGAGCTGGCGTGACCGTCCCTGGGTGCTGGCAGATCAGAGAACAGGCATGAGGCTTCTCAGCATTTCAGCAGGAAACCCACAGATCTTTGCCAAATACCAATCTCTTTATTCCCCATGGACAGCACCTCCCTGAATGAAGGTCCAAAGTTGGTCTGCGTCAGGAATAAAACCAGCACATCTGCCCTCTGAGCTCAGAGTCCACGTGAATGTGTGAGGCTGCAATCCCACGTTTAAAGTGGTTCAAACGGGTGAAAACAGCCCAACTCCAATTGCATTTCAGACAAAAAGCCTGATTAAGCTCTGTGTTTTCTGCTGCAGTAAAACATGGGAAATACAAAAGTTCCCAAGAGGCAGGAAGCACAGAAAATGCTGCTTCTTGTATATTTGCTTGGTGTGACAGCACAATTTGGAGTGGGCTGTGCAGAGCCAGGGTGGAACAAAAGCTTTGCCCCCCACCCTGCTCCTCATTGAATCTTCTCAGCCTTGTTACAGATTTTGTAATGGACCTGGAGATAATTTCAAGCTCCCGTTGATCTGAGTCAGGGTGATGATGAAGCAGGCAGTGAAATTCCGGCATGCGAGGGAGAAGATGAGAACCTGCTCATGCAGAGATATTCACCACTCCCAGCAAACATGGAAATCTGGAGTTTGTTTTTCACTGGCCTTTGTGCAGCAAAAAAAAATTATCACCTCCATTTGCACCCCACATCTGGGTGAGCTTAGTCTCACACTACTAAAATACCAGCTGTCTCTCATTAAAAAATCTGAAATGCTGTGGCAAATCTTCGCTGCCACAATTAATATTTTTTCATAACTGTAAAGCAAGAGGTTAGTTGTTAAAATGGCAGGAACAATACTGGCAGAAAATGTTTGTTTCCCAGAGAAGCTGTGGCTGCCCCTGGATCCCTGGAAATGTCCAAGGCCAGGTTGGATGAGGCTGGGAGCAACCTGGGACAGTGGATAGTGTCCCTGCCCATGACAGGGGATTTGAACTGGATGAGCTTTAAGATCCCTTCCAGCCCAGGCCATTCCAAGATTCTGTGAAACTGTGACTTGTTGACTTTGTGGTCATGGTTGCTTCCACACTTCACTACAAGAAAACTTTGCAGCATTTTTTTACTCTTCACCTAACCTGTCAGGTGTTTCTTGTCTTGCCACAACATCCTATGCTGCCTTAGTGCCGTGACTTTTTGAGCAGCTGTAACCTCTAAAAGAGAGGTTTTTTACTTCTCACACCACCTCCCTCCTTCCCCCTACTTTATTTTAGTGCAAACTCTATGCTGCAAGAAGGAGGAAAAGAAATTGAGTCGAAAATTTGTTTTTCGGTTTTCAAAGGCAGACACCAAAAGCTTTATAAAACAATCAGAAAGGAATGAAAGGACAGCCTGCCTTTGGAGAAGCTTTATTACACTTGGGAAAAAAACCCCTGTCTTATGCAATTTTCTGTAGAGTGATTTCATGCTGCCCAATTTGCCTGCTAACATTTTAATTGGATAATCCTACAAATGCTCAAGAACTGATCTGACTGCTCAAATAGGTTGAGGCAAAAATCTGAGTGGTGTGGAGGTCTCTTGGTCTGACGCCTGGGTAAGTGAAGGAAAACTTTTCTCTGCATGTTTTTAGCTGATTTTTCTGTGATTGGCTGTGGCTTTTTCATGCCTGTTGACCACTGAAGGTCTAAGAGAAGGAGGTAGCTTTTCCTGCCCTCTTTAGAGATTCCTCCTAGGAAAGGTCCAGATTACTGTGTTAGGTAGGAAGAAAGTAAAGCTACCCCAAGTTCAATGCCCGCTGAGGAACTACAAGAAACCGAGCAACTGACGTACCCTGCTTGGGTTTGACCATAAAATAAAATTTCATTTCAAAACTATAGAAGAAAATACATGAATTAGAAACTAGAGCTTTTACCTATTACCTGATCCATCAGAGTCATAGAATGGCCTGGGTTGGAAGGGATCTTAAAGCCCATGCAGTGCTACCCCAGCCATGGGCAGGGACACCTTCCACTAGCCCAGGTTGCTCCAAGCCCTTTCCAGCCCAGCTTTGGACATTTCCAGGGATCCAGGGGCAGCCACAGCTTCCCTGGGCACCCTGTGCCAGGGCCTTCCCACCCTCACAGGGAAGGATTTCTACCCAATATCCCACCTAACCGTGCCCTCTGCCAGTGAGAAAAAATTTCACGTTGTCCTGTCACTCCAGGCCCTTGTCCTGCCACTCCATCTTTCCTATTGTCTCCTTCTGGAAAGGCACAATTAGATCACCCTGAAGCTTCTCCTCTCCAGGCTGAACAATCCCAGTTCTCTGACTAAACCCTGTGGTACAACATCAAACCCCAAAAACCGCTGCTGAAATCTGCTAGTGGGAACATGGGCTTTTTAATTATTCTACTCCATCATAGTTGCACTCCAAAAGCTGCAAAAAATGAACCAAATAATTCAACGTTGCTAAATGAGAGGAAGAAAAATTTTAATTTTGGGTGTATACACATGTGCCAACTGGGAACACACTCTCTCTCAGCCCTGGATAAACCTATGGACAAAAAGCCACACATGGGCTACTGGATTCAGCATCCTGTGCTGCTTCTGGCTGCTCCCCTTTGGGGAGGAACATGCTAAATCAATAGAAAGTAGCCTTTTGTATAGCAGCCCTCACCCATCAGTCTTGCTCAAGGTTGAGATTGAATTCCTTTATATTGAATATTCAGTGGGGTTTGCTGGATCTGCACCTCAGTGCAGTTCACTCTATATAATAAAATAAATGTAATTACAGCTGTAAATCACTTTATTAGTTCCTCTGCACACCAGCCAGTATGTGACATAGTAAAAGCATCTGCTTTACAGAGATAACATATGTCCAGGTCTGCTGTTATGTATGTTATATATTTAATTCTGAGTATTTTTCTTTCCTGCTTGGGCAGCTGGAGCGGGAGGTAACCCAGTTTGTGCTGCTGTGTTACTGACCCAGCTAAATCTTCTGCCTCACCCACTAGCCAGGATCCTACCAACTGTCTTGTTTTATAAGTGCTAGGGAAATCTGCTTTTTTTTTATATCTGACCAAAGTATGGGCTTGATGAGTCTGGGATAGAGGCATAAAGAGCTGGGAAACCCTGCCCCTCCAGAGGTTGATTGTGCACCTCTGCAAAGCATGTGTGACCCTACAGACCCCTCCCTTGATACTGGGCTTCTCTTCATTGCAGCACTGCAGGTTTGTAAAATTAAAACCTCCAGGTTCTTTATTCTGGGTTCTCAGCCCTGAGAAGTCTCGTTTTCCAGGATGGTGGATGGGATAAGCTCACTGCCCTGTGCCAAACTACACCTGGTGGGAGATGAAACTGCTCTTGTATCCCTCTGGAAATGGTTTTTGTGAGTCCTCAGCCCAGGCATCAATAACGGCTGCCAGCTCCTCTGCAGGGCTCTTCCCAGGGCTCTGCCTCTCTCCAGGCTGTAACAGACAGGGAATTACTCTGGCAAGCAGGTATTTAGGCTGAAACGCCTGAAAGATGGACTTGAACAGGAGCTCTTTGTGGCTATGTGTGTTCCCAGACTTATCAGAGAAAGCTCATGCCACATGAGAAAGATCCCTGAATATTTAATTACTCATTTATTTATTCCTGTGTATGGTTTGCTTCCAGAGATCCAGAAATCCACTGCTGTGGCCAGACTCAGGCCTCAATACCACACAGGTTATGCAAAATTTCTGATAGTTACCTCACTGTTAAAAGGCTTTGACTTTGCTTTCTTTCCTCTTCTTCCTTTTTCCTTCTTCCTCTTCCTTTTTCTTTTCCTCTCTTCCTCTTCCTTTCCTCTTTCTCTTTCTCTTTCTCTATTTCATTTTCCTTATTCCTTTTTCCACTTCCTCTTCCTTTTCCTTCTTATTCTTTCCCTTTTCTCTTTCCCTTTTCCTTTCCAATATCTCCAGGGATCCAGGTGTCCTTCAGACAGAAGGGCAAACTAAGCAAGAGTGGAAAATGATTTTAAAAGGCAAGAGGAAGCTACTCCATCTTCAGGAGTTGAAATGGTGCATAAGATTTTGAGTTTTCCTTGGTAATTATTCAACTGTAACCTTCTCAATGCCTTGTCACTTCTTAATTTATTCTGTAT
This sequence comes from Sialia sialis, assembly GCA_009812075.1. Taxonomy (NCBI): domain Eukaryota; kingdom Metazoa; phylum Chordata; class Aves; order Passeriformes; family Turdidae; genus Sialia; species Sialia sialis. Next base: position 5,732,355 of record VRYO01001717.1, on the reverse strand, counting down.
TGTAAACACCTGCAGGCACAGATGGCTTAGCTATTCTCTAAAGCTTTGGCTATTTTGCACTGCTAAAATGAGGTAGGGCACTGGTGCAATACAGATTAGGTTTATTGTGGAGATCTGATGGAATATTCACATTTCCCATGTTTGCAGACAGGAGGATGATCCTTTATGAGTCTGTCCCAGCAATCTGACTTAGGATTCTCCCCTGTCCTTAGGTAATAACCTTCTGGTGACTGAGTTATTTTTTATTAATCTTTTATTTTAGTTATTTTTTTAAAACTTTTGATTTGAGGGTAGCAATATTGCTCTGGGTTAAATTTTGCTTTCTGTGCTTTCACAATTTCAGGCAAGGCAGCAGGACTCTGATTCTCATTATATCCCTGACATCTGTTATGGAATCATGGAATCAGGGGATGGTTTGGGTTGAAAGAGCCCTCACAGCCCATCCAGTGCCATCCCAGGCAGGGACACCTTCCACTATCCCAGGTTTCTCCAAGCCCTGTCCAGCCTGGCCTTGGACACTTCCAGGGATCCAGGGGCAGCCACAGCTTCTCTGGGCACCCTGCCCTCTGGCAGTGGGAAACCATTCCCCCTGTCCTGTTATTCCTGATGAATTGTCCCTCCCTGGCTTCTCTGTAGCACCTTCAGGTCCTGGAAGATGCTGCAAGATCTCCGCACAACCTTCTCTTCTTCTCCAGGCTTAACATTCCCAGCTCTCCCATCCCAGTTCCATAGGGGAGGTGCTCCAGCCCCCTCATCAACTCCCTGGAGTTGCTCCCACAGCTCCATGCCCTTGTGTCTGGGTCACAGAACCAGACACAGTGCTCCAGGTGGAGTCTCACCAGGGTGGAGCAGAGGGGCAGAATCTCAAGTTCCATCTTAGCAAACAAGGTTTAATGGATCTGTTGCATTTTCTGATAAGTAAAATGAGGGGGGGAAAAATCAATTCCCATCATTTGCGGGCAGCAGTGCTTGGAGGCTGTGACCTGAATTCCAGCAGAGCCAAGCAGGATGGACTTGGATCTTGACTAGTGAGGGACATGGCTGTAGCATGGAGAGCATCATTGATTTCTGTTGCCTTTATCACTGTGCTCATCACAGTCAAATCCCCCTCCGTGCACCAAGGGCGGAAGAAAAAAAGGGATTAAAAGTCACTTGTGACCTCCACCTGCCAACACCCTGGATTTCTCAACAATATCCACTATCTCCCAGTGGGCACCCCTCCACTGGGAAATATGCCCTGCATATGGATTTAAAAGAATGGATAATTTACTACAGCAATACAAAACAAAAATTGGAACAAATTTGTATTTTCAGCAAAAATAACAAGATGTTGTGGGTTTTGCATAACATATTTACATTATTTTTATTAAATTACTGAAAACTAGCTGATTGTTTGCAAAGCCACTGAAAATAATGTCCTTAATACACAGTAACAATCTAAGAATAAGGAAAAAACCTCTATTTTTTTCACGGATTAGAAGTATGTTGTGTTTATTATGCTAATTTGGGGATTGGAGACAGCAAATTGAAGTATCATTTTTCCAGTTCATTAAGATTTGACTTTTGACTACTGCTCTGCAATTGATTAGTTTAATTATGCAGACACCAAATGTTCTGAAGGCCATGAACATGGCCACATTCTACCTATGATAAAATGTGCTGTTGGTAAGTGATAATGTGAGTTTTTCTGGAGAGGGAACTGGTCCATTTGGCTGGAAGTCCGAAATCCACCATCTCTTGTCAACACAAGCCATTGTGGTATCCTGTAATTAATATAGGGAGCATACATGTTCTTTGAGTGATGGGAATTACATCTAAAGTGACAATTAGCCTCCACCACAGAGCAAGACTTACACACTCCATTAACAATAAAATTAGGAATAGCATTTTCTCAGCATAATCCATGGTCATTATATAGCCATCCATGGGGATCGAGAATCGTGGTTGTTATTGAAATGTATCACTATAACAAGGGTAATGATTGCAGTATTCATCCAGCTGTAGTCATCAGTTGCTCTTTTTTGCTCTGATTTGGGAAGGAAAAAAACTGCAATTAAAAAGCACATAGTCACAGAAAGTCACTGCAATTATTTTTGTACCACTTCTGTGCTTTAGAACTTCATTTTCCAGAAAGTTCAAGAAAGAGGCAGAATAAACACAACTTGATTTTCTAAAAGAAATAAATGACAATTCAAGTGCTATGTAAGTTAATTTATGGGATCCAGCATGTGAACCTAGATGTTAAATGAAACAACACAAACACTTGACTAATCATCATCTCTCTTTCCTATACTTTACACTTCTGGTTCTCAGAGGATGACTCATGTAGTGACATCACTCCATATTTTTAAAAACAAATCCAATCTTGGTCAAGGCTTGGCATCAGAAGGGACGCACATTGATGGTGGTGCAGAACCATCACTGGACAAAGGAACTCTCCCATGAATCCAACATGTCCATGCCTGGATCTTTCAGCACACAGTGACACTTGTGTCCTGGTTCTCTCTGTTGACTGGCAGCTGCGCAGATATTGGAACTCTCCAATGTGATCCCATGGATTATGTACCCAGATGTTTCCTCATTCACTTTGCCTTTATTTTATTCAAACATTATCAGAGCAGGAGAATATGACCTTCATAGAAACTTCATAGTATTGTGGAGTGGCCTGGGTTGGAAGAGGCCTTAAAGATCATCCAGTTCATGGCAGGGACACCTTCCACTAGCCCAGGCTGCTCCAAGCCCTGTCCAACCTGTCCTTGGACACTTCCAGGGATCCAGGGGCAGCCACGGCTTCTCTGGGCACCCTGTGCCAGGGCCTGCCCATCCTCACAAGCCTCAATTCCCTCCCGATATCCCATCCATCCCTGCCCTCTGGCAGTGGAAGCCATCCCCCTTGTCCTGTCACTCCAGCCCTCGTAAACAGTCTCTCTCCACATTTCCTGTCGGCCCCTTCAAGCACTAGAAGGCCATGAAGAGGTTTCCCCTACACTTCTCCAGGCTGAACAATTTCAATTCTCCTAGCCTTTTGTCATAGCAGAGGTGCTCCATTCCTCTGATCATCTTGGTGCCTCCTGTGGGCTTGCTCTAACAGATCCATGCCTTTCCTGAGGTGGTGCCCACAGCTCTGATGTCCCCAGCTGTTCTTTCTGGTGTTTCTTTTGACCAGCTCCCTTTAAGTTTCATAATTTCCTTTTTATTCCATTTAATATCCATTTCCACATCCCCTTAAACCCAGCAGTTCCTTTCATTTTACACCGTTAACCTTAAACTGATGGCTCTCAAATCTGTCTCCAGACAGGGTATCTTCGACATGGAGGAAAGCCAAGTTCAGGAGGCCAAAAAACTTTGCATCCTCCATAACTTAATAATTTTAAAGATGTTCAAACTGAACAACAGTCTGATTGTAGGTCCTTATTCAGGAAAAAATAATTGTGTTTAATTTCAGGCTTAAATTTCGTGGATGTCAGTGAAGTGCTCTGACTCTGCCTTTCTCCTCCATCCTCTTTGCTCTAAAAAATCCCTTTCTGGTCTCCAAAACACCCTGTCAGTGAGCTGCTGAACTCTCCTGAATCAGTGGATGCATCCTGGAAAGCCATTTAGCAGATATTGGGTAGTTACACCAACCAGCACTGGGTGAAACTGGTTTTGTTGACACAACATCTGGGGTTTGTGCATAATGGGGATGTTACTGAGATTTCATCTCCTGCCATACAATTAATAGCCTTGAACATATGTTTTATGGGGACATTTCCAACAACCTTTGCTGGATAACAGGGATGTTTAAAGGATGTTCCCTTTCTGCCTGCATTCAGCTGAGGTGCAAGTGCACTTCTGAGAGGTCAGGTCTGGTGGCAAATGTTTCACTTGGGTTTTATGGCCGTGTTTGCTGATGTTTCTTGGCAAACAGGAAATTAGAAGAGGCAGCAAAATCCTGAATGCATTTAATTCCTGCCATCTAAACCAAGTGAATTCAGACTGAAAATAAGGCATACTTGTGAATATTTCTAGCAGAGAGCAGTCACATAGCAAAAGTAATGCCATTTTCCCTTTTAGATTTTGTGTTGGAGAAAATTCCTGAAAAGCATTCTCTAGAGGAAAACCAGGAAACTTTTCTTGTACAGAAAGTCATGCTAGTTGGTTGCATCTGTTCTTTCTGGCCTCACTGGTTTTTAAATGGATTTATTTTATGCTAGTAAGGAGCTTGGGACCTTTACTTCTCTCAAGCATATAAGATATATAGGATTAGCCCTGGAACCAAAGTTTGTGATTCCCCTACAAGGTTGAAATTTGGTGCAACAAAATAATGATTTTTTTGTTGTTCCCAGTGAAAAAAGTAAAAGTAGATAATGTTGTATTTTAGAGCTGTTCAAAATGTTTTGAAATGTTGTTCTTCCTCCAGTTATTTATCCTTTTAACCATATTTTTCAGTTTAGATATATTTTGGATGAACCACAGTTCACTCTTTTGTATTTCAGAATGAAATAAACCTTTATTTTAAAAATTAGATTCCAAACTCCTCCCTTTCCCTCCCGATTTACTGAAATTTGTTAGGGCTCCTATTTATTGCAAATAACTAAAAATAAAACAGTTTTGCTCACAGTTTAAAATTTGCAAATTTTTAAGAGAGAATTTTTTTTATCATTGTCCACTTTGGCTAGGTGGAGGGTATGGAGAGTTTACCTAAGCTTACCTACACCATGTGTTCTTTTTTTTTAATAGAAACCTAATTAATCTTCCAATGGCTTCAGTATCAGACAGCCAGGGGGTTGTTGTTATATTATAAGTGAGATTTTTTCCTTTGAATTATATAATAAAAATCACAAACTATGGAGTATTTATCCTATGCTCCCTGCCCAGGTTTCCCCTGCTCACAGCCACGCTGAGCCTTTCCATGTGACAATATTTACAAAGTAAAAATCTATTTCACTCAGTAAACGATATTGCTGGTAATAGCTTGGACTGCAATCCCATAAAGAGCTTAAGCATATGGATAATATCTGCTAGAGCTAATTGAGCTGCTGGCATCACTGGAATGACAGACACACAAAGACCTGAGAGCAGGAGCTTGGCAAGCGCCTCTGAGTTGTGCAGGGATGTGAGATCCCCCTGGGATGGGATCTGTGAATCATATCCCTCACTCACCACCTGATGCTGGGCTTCAAGATCCCTCTTTGGGGATGATTCAGCCTGACATGGCTGACTTCTCATGGAGAGTCATTTATTATTAAAATTGTTCACTCTTGTAGTCTGGTAGGGCAGCCCTGTGGACATCCTCAAGCTTGAAGTCATGGAAAGCCTGAGAGAAGAGGGAGGCCCAGGTCACCTCCTGGCATCTGAAACTATCATCCCCCAAAGATGATACCTTTTTCTTTGTATGAATTAGGTGGAAAAAGCAGAATGGCCAGAAAACAGGGAGAATATGTTAGGAACCATATTTGTAACTGTTTTTTAAGCTTTATCCTAGGCAAATCAAGCAGTGTTTGAGCAGGCCAGTTCTGGCCATGGAAATGGGGCTCCAGGGTGTTGCTGAGGTGGGTGGTGAGCCAATTCCAGGTCTTGAAATTCATCCTTTCAGAGAGATTTATTTGATAAAAACAAGAAAATAGTACCATTGTTCATGGTAACTACCTCATACTATCAGACCCCGACATGATTTGATTTTTCAGGGCAGAAATGTTAGTTAGGCACATTCCATTGCCAGAACAAGAATTTGTGTGCTCTTCAGAGGTTCATTTCTGTAAAGCTTCCCAGTGTGTTTTACAGAATCCATATGGATCACCACACTGGATTTGATCTGATGGGGACCTACTGGAGCAAGACTGGAGCTGTCCATTCCCTAGGAGCTGGTAGAATCATGTAACCTGTGAATAGTTTAGGATGGACAGGACCTCAAAGCCCATCCAGTGCCACCCCTTACCATGAGCAGGGACACCTTCCACTAGCCCAGGCTGATCCAAGCCCTATCCAACCTGGCCTTGGAGACTCCCAGGGATCTGGGGGCACCTAAGGAATTTTCTCCAGCTTAAGTATCACTTTATTTGGACCACTTGTCCTTAGTGGCTGCAGTAAGAGGAAGAGCAGCAAATTAAATTTTGCCGGTCACTAGCCACGGCTTCCTACACACTCCTAGAGTGGCTGGAAAAAAAATCACTCAGGAATAGGCTCAGGAATGGCCATCCTGACTCAGGGATGCTGACAGAATGGACATGGCTCTTCCCACCTAGCAGCGATGAGTGTAGTGCTGATAACACCCAGAGAGGTGTGTGGTGGGGCATGGAGCTGCATTCAGAGATGGAGATCATATCACTCATCAGCTAAGCTTCTGCTTCGGGACATTACCCCAGAGTAGGAGATTTATTCCACTGGTTTAACTTTCCTGCCCTATCAGAAGTTCTCTTTATCTTCCCAGTATATCACCTTGGCATTTGCCGTGACTGAACTCTGCTCTTGCTGCTGTTTTTTAGTGTGTCTGCAAATCTGTCACTGCCCCTGTTATGTCTCCCAAGTCACAACTACAGTGCCTAATAAAAGGTACAGTGAAGTCATCTTCAGTGTCCTTAGTTCTCAAATATTTAGAGTGAAAGTGCTGCCTGCTTCCAGAACTGTGGTGTGAACAGGAGTAATTCCATGTCAGCTAATGGAAGCAGAGCTGTGGAAAAGGGGGCTCTGTCTCTGATGCATCCTGCTGGGTATGGATTACGTATCACAGCAATCCTCCACAACAGCAGCAAACACAGTCCACCGTGTAATGGACCCAAGCACAGAGGTTCACATTAAAGACATTTTTCAGTCATTTAATTGAATTTGAAAATGTCACAGTAATTCAGGCTCTACTTCGCTTACACCTGTACAAATCTGTTTATGGCAGCTTGATGTAATTTTGTCCACTATAAACTGGCTTTAATGACCTGAAAAGGGGATTTGTTTTCCCTTTCAATTCCCTGCAAGCTTTGAAGAAGTTAATAAAGCAAGTCCTCCGTGTTATTTTTGCAGCAGGCAGAATCTTCACTGCATTTTCCCATTTAGTTGTTAATTTACTCCAGGATGAAGGAGTGTGATGTCGTGGCCATTAATAAATGACATATATAAGACTTTTAATGTGTTTTTGGAAGATTTTTCTTGCTGATTTTCATTCTAGACCCTTTCATGAAAATGCAGGTAACCTAAAGGATTCACAGGCAAAGGGCTGATTCAAGTGGACATGCAAAGTTTGATCTGAGTTCATATTTAGGACAGAAGGATGAAGGGAGAGTTTTATGGCATTTTTTGGGATGCAGAAAGATATCTTTTCAAATGCTGGACAAAGCAGCTGTTAATGGTTGAGACTGACCTCAGAAGTGGGGGCTTTTTAGAGACCCACTTTGGGGAGAAATGAGTTGAACGCTTTATTAATTGTTTTAAATAAACCTCCCCTGGGCCCTTTTTTCTCACCTGGCACCATTGGGCAGAATAAACATAACCCCCTTCCATGTGCCTTCATGACAGCAGCACACTGACAGTATTCCTGTTTAACTCCTCTTCCTTCTCTTTTGGTCTCCCCCTCCTTTCCATATTCATAAAACCAACTCAAAGGTAGAACGTCTTTCCTGATCTCCATCAAAGATTTATTTGTTTTTAAAAACCCCAATAGTGGAATGTTCTGTGCCACTTCCACCCTAGGACAACCCTGGGAAAACAGTGCAAGGGAAATACTAAGGATGAAACAAAATTAAAAAGAGGTCTTGTAACAGAACATTGGAACCAAAATAAAATGGGAAGTGCAATATGAAATCCATGAATAGCCCTAATTTTTAAATTTTACTAAACCCAGTCTAATTAAGATTTGTCATTGATATTGACAGACACTTTCTGTCACCCATTCTGATGGTAAAACCATTTTCTTGAGGAGAATTTTGACTTTTTCTAGATCAGGCAAGGCCATTAAATCTTTTTTTTTAAAGCCTAAGATGTGCTGAACATTGATAGATGTTTGTTTATGAGCACTAAAAAAACCAGTGCACTGTAAATGAGTTCCTATTGGTAGCAAATGAACTCTTTCATGATTATTAATGAAGTCTGGAGTTGCTATTGCTGTCTAATTATACCAAATGTATTTCTCAAAGTTCAGGGATCTACATAAATCAATAGAAGAATTGAGTCTGAAAAATGAAGTGAAAGCAGTTAATACACTGCTTGATTGGACCTTACTGATGGCTATTAGATACTTGGCTTTTTTCTGGTTTAATTTTCTCAGTAGCTTGAGGAGTTGTTCTGTTCCAAGGCACTTTTGGATAGCTGGTATTTTTTGGTAACCTACCTAGAAGTTATTTTTGCATTGTTGATGCAGTAACCATGAGCTCTCCCCATATAATTGCTGTGGGGTTATGGAATTTTCCCTGCAGTGAGTTTTAATTATTCTGTGCTAATTAAGCAACTGATGCCTACTGTGAAAAATTCTCCCTTTGGAACAATGTGAGCAAAGGTGCATACATAAATTTCATAGCATATGCATAAAAGCATCCTTTTTTATCTCTTGTACTAATTTCATGTCCCCATGTTGGGGCGGCAGCATGAATAAATATAACTCCTTTGGCTGTATATAGAGTGCTCCAAAGACATAATATTCATCTTTTCCCATTAAAAAAAATAGCAACATGGTATTTTTGGGCTTGTTGGATCCTCCTTTCAGTGCAAAGACTGTCACCTATTAAAAAGTTAGATAAAAAATGAGATGCTTAATTATAGTTGAGTTAAAAGGAGGCTTGTTGTGCCTTGCTGGGAAATAATCCCAGAATGGTTTGGGTTGGAAGGGACCTTAAAACCATCCAGTGCCATGGGCAGAAATACCTTTCATTATCCCAGGTTGCTCCCAGTCCATCCAGACAGGCCTTAGAGATTTTGTAATTGCAATGACATTGAAAAGGGACCAGAGAAAGGGCAGAGGCAGTAGAAACTGAAGACAGATGTTTTCTTCTGGAACGTGCAGCATCCCTTAGGCTGTTGCATTTACAGGATGGAGTGTTTCAAGAACCGGCAAGATTATAATTGGTGATGTGGAATCACTCTCAGACCACTCCAATGGTGGGCAGGCAGCAGGAAGGAGGAAATTTGAAGACAAAAATGTGTAAAAATGTCCAGGGAAGTAATTTCTGGTCTAAATAAGTAAAACCTCTTTTGTTCTACCTGAAACGAAATAGATTTTTTTGATAGCTGTGGTAGAGGTGAAATATATTCTCTGAGAAAACTTTCATTAGATTAAAACCAAGCTTTTTTTTTTCCCTGAAAGAAGTGTCAGTATAAAAAACAAATCAGCATTAGTTGTTTCCAGTGGTGGTTTGGAAGGGGAGATTTCTGCCTCACAGCTGAAACACTGCACTGGCTCTTATGATGGGTACTGAGCTGAGTGGATGGATAATTGGATAATTACAGCACTAATGGAGCCCTGGGAAAACAGGTCCTGGTCCCTCCTCTGCTCAGGCTCCAGCTGTGTCTGCTCCATGAGGTGGAGGTGGCTGTGGTGGAGGGAATTGTGCTGGCTGCCACTGCACTTCTCCTTCCAAAAGTCAAAGTGCAGCTCTGGAACAGGAAAGCTCTGTAGGACAGGGATGGACAGGAGGCTGTGGGCTGAGTACTGAGCTAGAGACTTATTTTAGTTTTTTAATTAATAAATTCAGGAAAAAAACTCAAACCAGTAGATTTATTTTACACTAAACCCCAACGATGAAATCACTTATTAGTAGACAGCTCGCTGTGTCACCAGGGTGCTCCAGCTGAGCACACAGGTGGATGGATATCCCAGTCACGATCCACCTGTGGATCCAGCAGGGCTGTGGAGATCTAATCCAGCCTGACAGCAACAATGTCCTGGAGTCAGGAGCTGTGGCAGCCACATCCAGTCTGTGGAAATGCTATCCTAGCAGCGAGCTGTCACAAGCAGGAACACGGGCTGCCTTCTACTTAAAATTCTCCATATGACCAAAAAAAAAAAAAAAAACCCAAAAAAAACCGGCCTGAATAATCTTTAGAACAGCCCATTTTTTTTCCCTTTTCAAATTAGAGATCTGACATTTCTATAGGTTTATAATTCAATTATTTTTAGCTCTGTGTAACTGGAAGTTCCTGGTCCTTGTAAAGGTACAGGGCAAATACTGCCTTTTGGCAGCCCAGCCTCACCTCTACTTGTTTTGACAAGGTGCTTAAAGAAACTACAGGTTTCAAAGAGGCTCATTTATCTGATCTCACCTATTACTTCAAGATACTCTGAGCGAGTTCATCACAATGATTTCCAGATTTGCCATTTTTTTGATCTTTCCATCTCTTAGTCATCTCAGCTGTGCTACATTGCAGGAGCACACAGATATAAATCCATGCACTTTTTTTATCTGTGTGTGCTCCCTTTTGAGCTGTGCAGGAGTTTTCCTTGCCATAGCAGCTGATATACTCAATAATCAGAAGAGAAAAGCTTTATGTCCATTATTCCCTTTTCCTTTGTCGAAGGAATTTGTACAAAAAACTGTGAGACCAATGCACGTTGCAAGGCATTGTCACAGGGGGCTCCAGATTGTTCTGGCTCAAGTCCCCAGAAGCACTTTTGCTCCCTAAATTTAGAACTCTACCCCCCGAAAAGACTTCGCCTGCAGAGGGTGCCAGCACTTTGAACAGGTTTTCATTTTTATGGGACATAAAAGGGAGCGTTGCATTTTCCTGTGAAAATACGAAGTGTGGCTTGCATTTGTCCAGGTTTATTCTTCGATAGTCTCCAAACATAACTTTTAAAGTGGAACTAATGCTGTTCTGTTTGCTGGGGGTGGCCAGCAGTGGGGCTGCTGGGATAATCCATCCTGTGATGTCACTCTTGCTGCTCCTACCCTGGGACACCTTGGCTCTGCTTTGAGTGCTACTTCCAGTCCTGTAGAGAAGCTTGAGGGAACAAGGAACAACAGACTCATTTAGTTTGGAAAATCCCTCTGAGATTGTCAGGTCCAACTGTTCTTCCAGCACTGCCAAGGCCACCACTCACCCATGTCCCCAAAGGCTTCATCCACACAGATATTAAATCCCTCCAAGGACAGGGGACCCTTCCCTGGTAGGAAGGTGACACTTCCCTGTTCCAATGCTTAACCAACCTTTCAGTGAAGAAAATTTTCCTTTTCTTTTCCAAGCAATGTGGTGAAAAAAGGGGCTATTCAAATGCTTAAAGTATGCAATTATCTGTTATGTTAATTGTTTAATTGTATGCCTCTCAATAAAGAAAAATGAAAACTGCCCAAGTGCAATATCTGATCAGGTTGGATGGGGCTTGGAGCAACCTGGGATAGTGGAAGCTGTCCTTGGGGTGGAATGAGAGGAGCTTTAAGGTCCCTTCCAGCCCAAAGTACCCTATGATTCCAGGATAAACTATATATGCAATGCATAATGGCTTTTCCAATTTTGAGGCATGGCTAGAAACGGAAAATGGTGAGGGATCTGTTCCCTCTGCTCCCTGCCACTGCCTGTGTATGAGGTCAGGATGTGTCTGCTAAAACACATCTCAAACCAAGCTGTAGGTCAGTTTTGGAGGAACAGGACAGCAGAGCAGCATCTGCCTCCTGCAGCACGTTCTGTGCAGTGACGGTGAGGTAGCAGACACGATAAATTCCAAATTGCTCTGCTTGGTCAGATAAATTCCAGAGTGCCTCCCCTCCCCAGTGCAGGGGCTATCATTTCCTGGAAAGGCACCTTTGATCCAGGATCTGCTACTCTCCTGCTGAAGTTGCAAATTGCTACTGATTCTGGCAAATGAACTTTAATTTTGTGCCAGTAGGAGATTTCAGGTTAGTTAAATGGTCTTGTCGGTCTGTGTTTCACCAGGTAACTGCTTTGGGCTGAGGCTGAGGAACTTTACAACTTGAGGACCTAATTTTGTCTTGACCTGAACTTCAGCAGGACAAGCCAATGTCTCCAAGTGCCTGAACAAATTCTGAAACTCACTCTAAAACACTTGAGGGCCATGCCAGGACAACGGTGTGCTCTAGGCTGTGAAAGTAACTCCTTGCTGCTTCCCACTTTTTTTAGCCTTCAGCAAATGTCCAGAGATGTGAGAAGAGCAGCAACAGAGCTGCTGAAGCACATGTCACATAAATCAGGGGTCTCACCTGCGTGGTGGGTGAGCAAAAGAGAAAAGCAAGAAATCCCAGGGCAGAAGGGATGTGGGGGGAGTCCCTACAAAGAGAAATGGGAAGGGGGAGCAGTAAGGGCTGTACTCGGGGGGAAATCTGGAGCAGGATGAGAGTCAAGGAGCAATTGGGAGACCAAATATTGGGATGTTTCTAAGAGTTTTGTGGATAGTGTTTCTGGAGGGATTAGGTACAGGAATGGAGGAAATTAGATGAGTGCAGAATTTAACATTTGTGGCTGTCTAAAGATTTTGTATCACATTTTGTGGCTCTGATAAAGTGAAACAGTGAAACAAGAACAACTGCAGAATGTAAGAGAAGCATTGCTAAGATATCCAGAGGGATCTTTGCCTGTAATGTTTGTCACCAGTGTTATTTCACTCTAATTCAGGGGAAAAAAATCACATTATAATTAACAAGATGAAAAACAGGTAAGAATTTGGACAAAAATAACACTGATAAAAGCAATCCAGGTTCCATTCTGAGAGATGCAGATGAAGAGAGGATTTAAGTGGAAGAGGGAAGCAAAGAAAATAGAAAAGACATCCCTGGTGAGCAAAGCCTACTTCACCTTTTTCAGTGCAAAGATGATAATAATTACAGCAGTATATGATTTACTCAGCTTTTGTAGCCTTTTTCCTTGCACTCAAAAGAGAGATGGGAAAGGCTCAGGAAAATACGGAGAGGTGGGAAGGGCTCTGAAACAAAAAGCCTGCCTGCTGTTGCTTTCAGCAGCTTTCTGCCTCTCTCCTGAAGGAATAAAAGATGTCAAATCTCCATATTTTGGGGCTCTGCCAGCTCTTCCCCTCTCTGTGCTTTCCTGAGCCCTTGCAGAAGTGGCTGTGCCTGCTGAAGGCAGGGAGAGGAACAGGAGGTGTTCTCAGCTGACTCCACACGCGTTCTGACCCGCTGCACTGCGCTGCTCATTAATATGGCATTTTTAGGGTAGGATGGCTCCTGGCTGGCAGGTGACAAGATTGTTGGAGGTACATGCTGCAGCTGGAGCCAGGAATTGCAGGGAGACAGGTGGAGGTCTGTAAATAAGGACACTTGGAGCGTGTCTGTGCGAAGCCAAAACCATTCCCAGCCAGCAGTGAGTTGAGCCCTTGTCCCTGCTTTAAACAGCAGGTCACTGCTGCTGCTGTCACGAGGAGCCAGGGGACAAGATCTGCTCAGCTTGCAAGGGGTAAGCTCACAAAATATGCAAAAGCCCCCAGACTGGCCAATCTGAGACCGTTTGTACAAATTCACCATGGTTTCTTACCCTTCCCATCTCCCTTGTCCCAGAGCCCATGGCACCTGAAGTGTCTCCTGCTCCCCAAATTCTGCTCCTTAGCAGGACAGCACCAAAAGGACACTGAGGGGCTGGAGAGTGTTCAGGGTAGGGGATGGAGCTGGGGAAGGGCTGGAGCACCAGGAGAGGCTGAGGGAGCTGGGAAAGGGGCTCAGCCTGGAGAAAAGGAGGCTCAGAGGGGAGCTTCTGGCTCTGCACAGCTCCCTGACAGGAGGGGACAGCCAGGGGGGTGTTCAGGCTCTGCACCCAGGGAGCAGGGACAGGATGAGGGAAAACAGCCTCGATTTGTACTGGGGGAGGTTCAGGTTGGAGACTGGGAAAACTTTCTTCACAAAAAGGATTATTAAGCACTGGCAGGCTACCCAGAGCAGTGGTGGAATCACCATCCCACATGTGGATGTGGTGGTTTAGGATCTGGCTTAGTGGTGAATATGTTGGGGATGGGTTAATGCCTGGACTCAATGATCTTGGAAGGTGTGTGAATATCCTACACTCACACTCATTTTACTGCATTTATCTGCCTCAGGCTTGGGTGTAAATCCCATTTTTGAGCTGTAGCTTTTCTCATGCCTTTTCTCTGGTCCTGCAATAAGGTTGCTACTTCATATTCGGATGTTTTGGCATCTACCTTTGCAAACTGTTAGAAGTCAAGATTGCCTTGTTGAGTTTGAAGGGCAGAGCAATCCGAAGGGCAGCACTGATTTTTCTTTGACATCTGCCTCATGAAATTGGCTCTATTGGTTCAGTATGACTTATGGGCCATTTCAATTTGTTGGGACTCTGCTGGGGTTTTTTTCCATTGATGTGGAGGACTGCAGGCCATGCATGGCAATGAGAAGTTCGACCCAATCTGTGTAATAGGCTCAGGAGGTGGATTAGAGCAATATTATCAAACCATATCAATTTTTATGCAGGTCCATTAATGAAGTCCGTGTGGCTGGTCTGTTTATAGACAGCGTTGTTTGATGTGTCATAGATCATTTTCTGCATAACTGAAATTATTACTGCAGACATGCAATCAATGAAATGTTCTTCTTCCAATTGGCACACTTGATTTTCCTTGTGAAATTTTGCTCAGGCTTTAATGGGAATAAATTTCCAGTCTAGCTAGGCTCTGATATCCAGTAAGTTCACTGCAAAAGTCCATCCTGTGTCAGCAGTCACTCACTAGCAACAGCTCCTCAGGAAAGGAGCTGGGAATTCCAGTGGATCATGCTTTTGTAAAACGGTAAACATGAGATGTGGATGTTGAACTAGGGGAGTGGTTCAGAAGTGGAATGAGTTTGCTGCATTTAGTGGCAGTGGCTGAGCACCAAACTTCAGGAAAATGAGACAACCAGAGAGAGTCCAGAGGCAGAGGACAAGAGTCAAGCTTTAGAAACCAAGACCCAGAAGAAAAGACTGAAATAATTGTGTGGGTTAACGTTAGAGGAGAAAGGACAGAAGGGAAACACACTGGCCCAACCTCCCAGCACATCTGTGGCTGCTGAGCAGTTTCTTCCCCATGTCAGGGCAAAAAGTGGCTTGGCTTGGATGGCAGCAAATTTAATCCAATCATACAGCTAAATTAGGCTTATTATAAAATTTCTAATAGTTTGAAATGTACGTTGGAATTGATTTTCTAGAAAGATTATATAATCTCAGTTGCTGGATGCTTTAAAGACCAAGATCCATATATACGAGAGGAATACAGCAAATATACAGGGTTTGTAACCCTTCCTCAGAATTTCCATATTTCTTTTCTCTGTATGTACAAAAATCACATGTAGTTTCACTTTTTTCTCCCCAATTTTGACATGCAGCTTTTCTTTGTAAAGTTTGCTCATAGATGTTTTTACTTAAATAACATTCCCAGTGGGCTTCTTCTAGGAATTTCACAACCAGATATTTGTGAATCACGGGGTTATAGAATCCAGGAATGGTTTGGGTTGGAAGGGACTTTAAAAATCATCTCATTCTAAATCCCTGGACAATGCCCACTAGTGGAAAGTAGTCCCTAAACTGGTAAATAAAGGAGTAAAACTCCATTTCAGTTTTTTGGAGGAGGGCTCTGGCCTGGTCTATGCTGACCCTGTATCATATATGCTGCTATGAAAAAATAATTAATAATTATACAATTAATAATGCATATTTAGAGAAGAATCAATCATGTGTATATTACAGTGTTTCTATCATGATGAAGAGTTTTGCCTGAATAATAAAGTGAATTTCATCCAACAGTAAGAAGATCTCCTTTAATGGCAGAAAACTGTGTTGATGTCTCCTGGTTGCTTACAGGTTACTGAGCCTTTTGGACTATCTTTTCAATATCTTTGTGTTCTTTTGACTGAATTTAGTTTTCTCTCTCTGAGCACAAAAAAGAAAATAGTCAGTTGTAATAACAAATCCTCTGATGGCATGAAAACGTTATTAAATAACTTCAGTAACTTCTAGAAACATAAATGTAATATAGGAGAAACATTCCTTTACAAAAGTCGATTGGAGGCATGGTTTTGATGCAATTTGTCAAATCCATCTTGTTTCTAAAGCATGATGGAAGTTAATATTGATTGCCATTTTAAAGCCCAGCTTGTGGGCTTTGTTCCACTCAGCTGCCAGCATTGTCATTCCCAAGGTTTATTTTTCCTGTGCTCTCACATCATGGAGGCTATTGGAGCATGTTAGGGCTGGTAATAATGCAGCTGCTGATAAACAAAAGCTGTGAATATCAGCACAGCAGAATGAAGTGGAATAAGAAAAGCTCTCCCTGCTGTGAACAGGTTAAGAGCACTAATCAAAATTTATTTAGGGAAAAACTCCTGTAGTAACAACAGCAGTCTGCCCATGGTATCAGTTCTTTCTCTAATCTGCCAATAATGAATAATATCTGTCACTTATTTGATCTGAGATTTGGCCATCTGACCGATAGAATTATAAATTTCAAAATTAAAAAAATCATTATTACAGATCACTGCTCTTCTCAAGTGTGAAACTTTACCTTAATACCTTTAATTAAAAGGATTTATCTGTTGACACTTCTGCTTTTTCCCAAAGTTCTCAGGTGTTTGCTCCTGAAGGTGTCCTCACTATGCATTCTAGGAGTAGGGAAGTTATGCCAGACCTCTTTTCGTTATTGCCACATTCCAGTGTTGCCACATTCCAGTGTCCCTGCCCAACTGGAGCCCTGGTGCCTCAGAGTCTTGGCTTTACAGGCAGAGGGACATGAGGGATGCTTCCAGAGCAGCTCACAAACTCCAGCCTGGCACTGAGCTGTGCAGGTAGGAGGGCGACCAAAGCCCAGAACTGGATCTGAAATGCCAGAAGGACAGCAGATCCCAGACTTGAGGTGCTGCAGCCCACAAGTGAATAGGTAGGGATGCTGCTGAACCTGTGGACCTGCAGGAATGAAGGAATAGGAGTTCCTCCTTCTCCACCCTGAGCTGAAAGCCATGAGCCTTTCTTTGGCAGGAGGAATAAAAGATTCCCCAATAAAAACATCTCTGCCTCGTGCTGTCAGATGTCTTGATGTACTCAACACACTGCTACAAAGTGCTCAGCGTGCTGTTCTTCCCTTGAACTGCTGTTATTCACGGGAAGGTTGCTCAGCTGGAAAATGTCTTGGCTGGCAGACCCTCGGGAGGTCAAGCAGTGCATCACTGTCGGGCCGAATTACAGCCTCAGCCTCCTGCCTCCCCAGACCTGCTTGGGGCTTTTTTTTCCATCCATCAAGACAGTTTTCTCCCTATCCTGGTGAGACACAGAGCGCTGCAGCTGCCTGTGCAAGTGAAGGCTTTATTAGCACATCTCCTTTGCACTGTCTGCTGATTAATGGGGCAAACAGCCCCAAACTCCTCATGGGTGCAAACTTTCTATTACTTTGCTGCCCTCGGAGAAGCATCACCCCAAAAGAAAAGCCTCACAACATGATCTGTGTATGCATAAAGTGATTTATTTCAAAGGCACACCGTATTAGCAGTGCTTCCACCCATGTGCTCTTCCCCTGACTGAGACAAATTGCCATCTCAGCAGCTGGTCCTGCCAAGGCAATTTGCACTTGCTTTGCCAAGTGACAGGATACTCCAGTCTGTACCCTTGTCCTCCCCGAGCTGTCTTGTTAAAACGTTTTTGGGCTGCAGGAGCTGATGTGCAGCAGTCAGCCAAGGCACTGGCATGATCAAAGGGCTGGGAAAGTAGTGAGGAATTTTCCTGATGAAGGGAACTTTTAAACGCCACCCCCCCAGCACCCCCCATCATTTGCTCTGGATGCTTAATCCTGTTTAAATAACAACATGTCAAACATGCCCAGTCATCAGCTAGCATGTGTCCCTGCTGAGATTTCCAGCTTGAAATCTTCCTGCATCTCGGTGCGAGGATTTTTTTTCCAAATATTGACTTTTACTTTTCAAGGTTACTGATGATGAGCTCAGGCACAAGAGTTATTCAGCCCTCATCAGGAAAAGAGGCAAATTAGAAGATGGATGCATTTATCAGGAAAATGGTCTGGCTGGATATATACTTTTGGATTTATCTGTAAGTCCTTGTTTGAATAAATCCCTGGTTTTTTTATAATTACCTGCGCAAACACCATGAGCCTTTGTCTTTCAGCTTCTCAAAGAAAGAGCTCTAATTTATGATGTTTACATGGCAGTGTCTGTGTGCTGGCACCAAACAGGCTTCAATCTTCATCTCCCCCAAGAAAAAAAAAGAAATCTTATTAAATAACAGTGAGAAACCTACAGGATCAATTGTGTGACAGTGCCTAATGTTGCACTTCCAGCTCCAGGTAAGCCAATTACTGCAGGTTTGACAAAGGACAAATTTCAGCTCTGCTCCATCCTTCTGCTGCTGCTGAGAGAAAGGGAGGGCAAAGCTGGATTTCTGGATGAGACCAAGTAACCTGAGCTGGCTTTTTTGGCTGTAACACTGCTGAGGCTTTCACACCCTGACACTTCTTTCAGGACACCTGTTCCATGATTTAATAACTCGAGTGCTTGCAATTCTGTGGCTGAACTAAAATTAGATGTTATGTTTGAGTCATTAGTCTGGCTCTAGGTGTCCCAGGAGCAACAGTCCAGCCGTGCTGTGACAAACAGTGGTGATGGTTTTTTTTCTTTTTTTTTTTCAAACAAGAACAGCTAAATTACTGCAAAAAACCCTGCAACCCAACCAACCAACCAACCCAAAAAAACAAAACAGAAAAACTTTTTTCTCTGTGTCCAGAGAAATAAAAAATCTTCAAAGCAGTAAAAAACTGGGAGAGAGGTAAAGCAGTTAAATCAGATGTTTCTATGGTGCCCTTAGGTGAAAAGCTGACTCTGGAAGTGCTCAAAGTACCTGGTAACCTTTTGTCTGAATATTTCACAATTGTTAGAAGAAAGAACAAAATACTAAACCTCTTACCTTTTTTGGTTGTTTTTTGGTTATTTTTGGGTTTTTGATATTTTTTTTTTAAATTTTGGTTTTTTGGTTATTTTTGTTTGTTTGTTTGCTTGTTTTTTGTTTGTTTGTTTGTTAAATTAAGTCCAGAAAAACTATTAAAGGTATTACAGTAATGTCAAGACTATAAGCCGCACCTGAATATAAGCCGCACTTCCGGGTAGCTGGGAAGACCACGGGATTTGTCCATATATAAGCCGCACCCGAATATAAGCCGCGCTTTTTTTTTTTTTTTTTTTTTTTTTTTAACTCCGCATGGCAGAGGGGGCAGGGCACTCCGGCCCAGCCCCACACAGCCCGGCTTCCCAGCGGCAGGAGCTGGCCAGCCCTTGTGCACCCCTCATTCCCGGTGATCCCCCGCTCCCAACGGCTCCCAGTGGCACAGGGGCCGGCCCGCCCATTTGCCACTCTGCTTGGCCGGCTCTCACTTCTGGGTTGGTGTTTGGGATTTGTCCATAGATAAGCCGCACCTGAATATAAGCCGCACCACTGGGGTAGGCTGGATTCTTCAATGAAAAAGGTGCGGCTTATATTCGTGAAATTACTGTAACTGTTCTGTGTTGGTTTGTCAAATTATTGTCACACATTTTGGGTTCTGTTTTGGAGTTTTCTTTATAGAGATGGGTTTTTTTTTTTGCAGTGTTCACCACACCAATCTCTGACTTCCTGCAGTGTTTGTCATTCCAAATATGCTACCTCAGGGCCTTGCCTGCTCCCTGGCCAGCCAGCTGGAATGATTCTAGCCAAAGATAATTAAAACACCAAATGGCAAACAGTGGAGAGCAAATAATGAGTATTGAAGCCCTGTCCATGCAGGTAGGGCCGTGTTTGCACGTGGGTGCAGATATTGGGATAATTGGCTGTGGCCCAGAGTTGTGTTTGCAGGAGTTAGGAAACAAGGAGGGTGTTATGAAAACTGCTGAATGAGGGGTTTTGGATTTGAGCAGAGCAAATGCTGTGCCCAGGACAGCTCAGTTTTCCTGTCCCAGCCCTTATTCCAACAGATCCCTGCGTGGTCACTTTGCTTTGGGCATCACAGGAACACAACCAGTTTTCAAATAACTTTTAGCTCATATCTCCCCTCATCTTCCAGGATTGCCTTTGACAGCTGCTTCAATTAGATCCTCCTAATGTCCACATAAATAAATGGTTTTTAGTGGGATGAAATTATATTTGGATGGGAAAATATATTCAGTGTTACCATTTGGATGTACAGTAATTTCATGACTATAAGGCGCACATTAAAGCCTAGAATTTTGATCAAACCCCGGAAGTGCGCCTTATAACCCGGTGCACTTTATACTCATGAAATTACTGTAATTCCACTGCAGGTTTTGATATCCATAGATTCATCCATGGGATCAGAGAATCACAGAACAGACTCAGAACATCTTAAGCTGGAAGGAGCCAAAAGAAGAAAGGCACAAGGTGATCAGAGGGAGGGAAAGGCTGGGAGAGTTGGGATTGTTCAGCCTGGAGAGGAGAAGTTTTGGGGTGACCTCACTGTGCCCTTCCAGTGCCTGAAGGAGCTGACAGGAAACATGGAGAGAGACTGTTTACAAGGGATGGAGGGACAAGACAAGGGGGAATGGCTGTCCACTGGCAGAGGGCAGGTTTAGATGGGAAATTGGGAGGGAATTGTTTCCTGTGAGGGTAGGGAAGCTCTGGCACAGGGTGCTCAGAGAAGCTGTGGCTGCCCCTGCAAGTGTCCAAGGCCAGGCTGGATGGGGCTTGGAGCAACCTGGGACAGTGGAAGGTGTCCCTGCCCATGGCAGGGGGTGGCACTGGAAGATATTTACTGTCTCTTCCATCCCAAACCATTCTGGGATTCCATGATTCAGGTGCCCATGCAGTCTCTGTGCTTGTGAAAATGAGTATGGTACGGTAAACACTGAAAAATCAAATAATTCACAGAGAAATTAAACACCTTTCTGAGATTTTTATATACGACTTCCTGGTCAGGAGTTGTGAAAGATTGACTTGTGTAAGAAATTTTTGGTTCCTGTCTGCAAGCCCCTTTCCATGCTAAGGAGAGCTCTTGGCAGCCTGTTCTTCAGTATAAATAGATCTAACTTTCTAAAACTTCATTAATGACTCACTGATTATCAAATAGCTGAGCTTTTTTTAATGTGTGGTGAAATGAAGTTTCATTTTCTATGATCATCATCATCATCTCTGGAAGTGTTCAAAAAACTTGTGGATGTGGCACTTGAGGCTTAATTTTGGATGTGGTGCTGGTGCTGCGTTGATTGTTGGTGATCTTAAAAGTCTTTTCCTACCTTAATGACTCAGACAAAGAGAGAACTCATGAACTCTGGGGTTATCTCTTTCAGGCTCTTTCAGTTATTTTGCAAATCCTGTGGTGTTCAAACCAAAATATGCTGGTGAACTGTCTGTATTAAAATCAGCAGTGTGATGGGGGAAGGGGAAAATGTCAATAGATAAAACAGCAAGGTTGTAAACCAGGCCTAAAGGAGGTGTAATGTCTGCTGCCTGCCTCACACTAGCACTTGGAGCACGTTCGCCCCATTTTCTAAACTGCAGAACTTGTTAAAAGTGTGTTAAGTAACCAAAGACAATTTCAATCAATAATCTGGTCTTTGTCTGACAGCTTTGGTATTGGATACATATTCATACCCTCCTTCAAAGCTGATTCCTCTTTATTCTTCAGAGGGTGAGAGCTTCATTGCTAATCAGAGCACTATTCCTACTTATAACTCGTAGCAAATGAATCTCAGCCAGTTGTTTAAATTGAAATTTTTAGCTGCCAGTCAAGACAGGTCAAATGGGAAATGAAAAAAAATTAGGATCACCGACTAAAAAGAACAAATATCTCTATGCATCCACCTGTGGCTCCAAGTATTCTCTGGGATGTTAACTCCATGCAGATGGCAACTATTCACACAGCTTCCCTATCTCAAGAAATTATTTCAATTCAAAGGAAATAAATGCTTTAAAAATGCCATCCACTCACCGCAATTGACTTTGCCAGCAGGTTAAAACATCTCTAAAATGAATATTCCACTTCAGACTGGGATTTTTGATGACTAAAGTGACTCAACTGTGTCTGCAGCAATTGTCTCCACCATTTCTCTGGGAAAAGAAATCCCAGCTAAACAACCAGCAACCCTAGTGTGGGGAGAAACCTCAAATTCATGCAGCAGCAGGAAATACACCCCTAAACACCGAGGGCACCACGTGCAGGATGCTTCACAAGCAGAAATAATGAGTAGCTCCTGTCTCGATGAATTTTGAGTTGATGACTCCACGAAAGAGCAGCACAAATGTCTGGTGTCTGCTGTAAGGGCCTGGAGGGGATTATTGACAAAAGGAGGGTTAGAAGCCTCTCCAGTCCCTGCCAGCACTGCTTTAAATCAATAAATGCTGGGTTGCAGCCTTCAGGTGCTGCTAATGTGAGGCATTAAAAACAATTCCAGCTGCATGATAACCTCTGATATTCTGAACCAGGCCATTTTATCTTACAGAAACACCTTTCCCAGCTCAGAGAATTATGGAGCACTTGCCCTTAAAGCCTTGGTAATTGCTGCAGGTAACACCTTGGATAACTCAGCCCTGGTTTTGCAGAGCTCCTAAATGTCCCTTGTGGAGTAATATAGGGAAGGGAGGTCACAGTGCCAGCGCAGGCACATTTATCTAACAAAGGCAGCATTTGATATTGCACCTCGTTTTTTGTTCTTGCACTGGAAGACAAGGAAAAAGGACACTTGAAAATTTCAACCTTTTTAGGGTTAATAGATGCAGCTGGCTCTCAGAGCATAAAATTCTTCTCTGAAATCTGAAAGCTCCTCTGTCTGACACATTTTTACCTCTAAACATTGGAATTATCTGACTGGAATCAGTGAAATCATTAATTTACACTGGCAGATATAGGAATGAAAACAGAGACAGGATCACCCCTGTCACCAGGCAGTAGAGGATGCAAATGATTTCTCTGGATACATTCTACTTTCTCCTAATTTGCTTTTTTTTTTTACATCAATAACGCAATCTCTTTCTGAGTATCGTTGCAACAAAAGCTTCTGGAGACAGACATGCTGCCTTGAGTTATTGCCTGACTCTGGCTTTTCTGCTCTAATGCTGGAACCCTGAAAAAGCAGAAAAGGATTTTGACAATTGAAGTTTGCTCTCAGTGCCATTGTAATTTACTTGCTCAGATGAATGTCTTTTACACTTCGGTAATTTCTTTGCATTGTGCGTGTTATTCATAGTTGAGTGAAGTTGAAAATCCTAAAAGATGCTTTAACTTGGCTCTTTCTAGTTGGAATTGCTTAAGAAATGTTTATGGAATTATTGTTTTGCCTTGCTTTTTAGTCAGTCAGTCTCAGTTGGAAGAAAGAAACTGCATGTAAAAAAAAAGAAAGCAAAAACCCCAAACATATCCTGCAGCAAACCAGGGCAGGCTTATTGGGGATGAGGATATTTGAGCAGGGCTGTGTTTGTTATGCTCTCTGATGGTGTTTCAGGGGAATTTAGGGATGAGATAACCCCAAGAACAGAACCACACCACTCAGAAGCATTACTTTATAATTTATCAAGTGGGATAGGCACAGCAGGTGGGGTGTGATTTTTATAAGGTTTCTGCTGCGTGACTTTTATCCTTTACACAGATTTCACACTCCCCATCCTGCTCCTGTCCCATTGGGACCCAGGGGACAGGAATGCCCATCCCACTGTGGATGTGTCCATTCCTGGGATGCTGCCAGGATCTGCACTGTGGGCTTGGACTCTTACCTGACATTTGAAGTCTGTATTGAGATAATCCCACAAGGGGGCTGTTCTTCTATATTTAGTGCTTTATAACTTGGCCAAGACCTCACAGCTCTGTTCCCACCCGCCATGAGCCATTCCCTGCCATATTTGGGTCACTATCACCCTTTCAAACCCTGCCCAATATCTACTAGAAAGTTCTAGAATCCCTAAATCATTAGAGCAAGTTCAGAACTTTTGGGTAGGTTTTCCCACAAAAAAACTTATCTGTGTTTTGTTTCCCTACACATGCCAGAATTAACTCATGAGCTGGAGCTGGACAAGTGTGGCCAAGGTCTCAAGAATCTGAGCAGTGCTTTCAGGTAAGGATCACCCCATGGCAGCAATTTGTTGCCTTTATAAATTATTTGGAAGAGAGACCTCAGTTGGTAGAGGGGGAAATAAAAGATACATAATGCAAAGAGTAAAGAGGCAAAGTTGATAGCTGATAAAAATGTAACCTTCATTCTTCTGTTGGCTGAGCTGCTGCAAAGGGTATTAACAGAGACAAAGGAAAGGTCTTGCATTTTGTAGTAAAAACCCACTAGAATATCTTGCTGATAGCAGCAGACTCAAGGAAATATTTACACCAAAAGTGCAATTTTGTGGGCTTTTTCCCCTTAGACACTCAATGGGATTTGATGAAAGAAACTATTTCAGGGAAGTTTTGTGTCTCATGTTCATTAGGACCTTAAAATCAACAAATCTTTTTCAAAGGGCTATGATAGTCTTGTGAGAGGAGCCTTGCACAGATGAAGGAAAGTAGAGTGGAAAAGAAGATTATTTCCTCTAACAAAATATCCTAACTTAAAAACAAACCAACCCTAAAAAGACTCAAAGAGGCAGACTAATAGCATAAAGTAACCTGAAGAATAATAATTATTTGCTGATTTGCTGTCAGTCTGGATCATACCAGGAGAGGGGTGGGATGATTATGTCTTGCAAACTAAGCAAAAGCATGAAAGTGACCTATTTTGTTATTCAGAGCTGGGAACTCCACACAAACCCCCTGCATCTCTGAGGGAAATACAGGTCTGATTCTGCCAGGTGCTGATCCTCCTGTCTGCTCCTCAGAAAACCTGGAGTCATGAATAACTTAAAACCTCTCCAGTGCTGTGGTAAAAGTGGGTCTCCCCCATTTTTTGGAAGCCAGGTCAGAAATGGGAGGCAAGTGGAAACAAAGCAGTTTAGAGATGGTCTTTATTGACAGAAATTCAGTGAAGGGACAAGAAAATTCTCTCTTTGTCTGCACCAGCCTTTGAGTTTGGGACCGTTTGGAGAGATTAGACAGTGTATATATAGTGCATCCCAAGTGGGACAAACCTCTGTTCCGGGGCAGATCATCAGCCACCAGAGCTTGCTGGGGCAGCTCCATTGAACAAGGGAAAAACCCTTTTTGTATTCAGGGCTTTGAGTCCATTCCTGCCTGTCCTCAGGTGGTGCCTACCTGCTGCTGCTTCTGACTTCACACTCTGAACATCTTAGAAAATGGGCTCTGAAACCTTTATTTTATTTTATTTTTTATTTTATTTTTAAAGTTTTTTACTCTTTTTTTTACTCTTTTAAAGGCATCTTTGTGGAGTGCATTGTGGGTAAGGCCCTGACAAAACAATCCCTTCACATCATTTTGTGCAACATGCCAGAGTTTTTTGAGGTTGTTAAACTTCAGTGAGAACACTTTCATTAAAAAAAAAAAAAAAAAAAAATTAAACTGCTTTTGTTTACTATTGAAGCCCAGGCCCCTTCTGCTCTCATGCCCCACATCTTCACAGCAGTGAACCAAACTTTTCCTGAGCATTCTAACTGGGCTTTTTACATCTGTCTGTGGTGCCAAGTGATGCTACCTGGACTACTTTATCTTCAAAGCATCATTTTCACAGCCACAGCTCCCAGTTTGGGTATTTTTCATGTTTTTCTTTGTATGTACCATTACATTACAGTTGTGTAGCAGCACTAGGAAAAAGAGAAGGGGAAAGGAAGGAGCTGGGAAAGTGATGCTGGTGATGAAGACATGGGGAGAAGGGAGGAGCACACAACAACCACCTGCCCCTGGGGCTTGTGCTGGGCTTTGATAGACCTCCCTGGGCTGCTGGAAGGTGTCCCTGCCCATGACAAGGGGTGGGACTGGATGGGTTTTAAGGTCCCTTCAACTCAACAAATTCCCAGATTCTCTGATTCTGCAATCAGTTCAGCCACTACATCCATTAAATGGTGGAATTTCCTGAACTCTATGTATGAAATTCAGCCCTTTTTTTCCAACTGAAGGTCAAAGACTTTTCTGTTTTAACTCTATACCTTTATTATGGAATTATTCAGATTAGGGTGTTATTCTTTTGCTGTTTATTTTAGGGATCTATCCGCAGCTTGACTGCAATATGAGAATCCTTTGGCAGAGCCATGAATTTCCAGGGCTTTAGCATTCATAGCTGGCAAATACAGGAAAACCAGCTCGGCTGCATTTTATCCTTCTGGCTGTCCCTGTGACCTTGCACACCTGTGCACAGGTGCAAAACCCCACATGTAAGGTTAAGAAACCTCTACTCCTAATTAAGTCAGACTGTTTGACAATATTAACCACTTCTTCCAACTCCTCCATCTTCAGGGAGAAGAACAGTAATTTCATGATTATAAGCTGCATCTGATGATAAGCCGCACCTCCCTGTAGCCTGGTAGACCACGAGATTTGTCCATATATAAGCTGCATCTGAATATAAGCCGCAGCTGAATATAAGCCGCAATTTTTTATTTTTTATTTTTTATGAGGATCCATGTGTAACAAAGTAACAAATTAGTAACAGAATCGCTGCCAGCTGGGTTTGGTGTCAGGTGCTCAAGTTGCAAACAGTTTTCACAGACCAGCAAAGCCTTTAAATGCAGCCCCAGGTGCCCTCCTGGCTGGCTCTCACTTCTGGGTTGGCATTTAGTTGGGATTTGTCCACAGATAAGCTGCACTACTGGGGTAAGCTGGATTCTTCAAGGAAAAAGGTGTGGCTTATAATTGTGAAATTACTGTAACTGAGATTCTCCTAAATATTTCAGGGAATGGGCACAGCCCCAAGGCTGCCAGAGCTCCAGGAGTGTTTGGACAATGCTCCCAGGGATGCTCAGGGTGGGATTGTTGGGGTGTCTGTGCAGGGGCAGGGGTTGGACTGGATGATCCTGGTGAGTGCTTCCAACTCAGAATATTCTGTGAATCAATGAAATACAAAAAGACAGTCTTAAATCCAAACAGGATGTTGTAAAACAACCTAAAGCATGACCAAACTCTGCTTCACGGTCAAAGTTGCTCATCTCTACTGTTGTTTCAGCTAAAGAAGCTGTTTTGCCATGGTAGCTCTGCTAAATGGCATGAACCCCTCTTGGTCTGAAGATATATTTCAGTCAGAAAGCAATTGGGGGAAAATCTACTGCTTTGCAAATCTCCCCATAAATCTTAGAGCCCACTTACCTCACAATGGAGGGTTCTTCTGCCGAGTGAGAGGGAACAGAGTCCCTGTAGCTGCCTTTAATTTGAATTATATTTAACCTGGAGAATAAACTCGGCATAAGAATTATGCTGCACCATTAAAGTGGAGCCTATGTGCCAGCCTTGAAATGATTGTAAGGTCACCCACAGACTCTGAACCATTACTCTTGTGCTAACCCCAATAACCAGTTTTTAGCTAAATCATAGATCCTTGCACTGTTCCCAGACTTTTCCCAAAGACCTGGAGAGATGAGCAATTTAAAACTGAGGATTTAATGTAAACCCTGCAGATGCCAAGAGAAAAAAATGAAATTGAACAAAATCACACAAATTTAGCTTGGAAAAGGATGGTTTGCAAGGGCCTGGAGTGACAAGATGAGGAGGGATGGCTTCCCACTGCCAGAGGGCAGGGTCAGATGGGGTATTGGGAAAGAATTGATGCTGTGAGGGTGGAGAGGCCCTGGCACAGGGTTCCCAGAGAAGCTGTGGCTGCCCCTGGATCCCTGGAAGTGTCCAAGGCCAGGTTGGATGGGACTTGGAGCAACCTGGGACAGTGGAAGGTGTCCCTGCCCGTGGCAGGGGTGGCACTGGATGAACTTTAATGTCTCTTCTGTCCCAAACCTTTCTGGGATTCCATGGTTCAGGCACTCATGCAGTCTCTGCGCTTGTGAAAATTAGTATGATAAACACTGAAAAATTATTCGCAGAGAAATTAAACATCTTTCTGAGATTTCTGTAGTGGTTCCAGGTCAGGAGTTATGAAAGACTGACTTGTGTAATAAATGTTTAGCTCCTATCTGTAAGTCTCTTTCCATATTGGAGACAACTCTTGGCAGCCTGTTCTTCAGTGTAAATGGATCTAACTTTCTAAAACTTCATTAATGACTCACTGATTATCAATAGCTGAGCTTTTATTAATGTGTGGTGAATTGAAGTTTCATTCCCTATGATTCAACCACTTTTTCCTCCTCTTTCTACTTCCAGCAGATGGATCATTAAAGGGTCCCCATAGCATAAACTTATTTAAAGATATTCCTGGCTGCTTTGGCAATAGAAAGAGACTTGGAATTTAGTTTCTAAAAGTCAGTATCCCCTCATTTAATGTAATTACAAAACCATATAATTTTAAAAAATGAGACATTAACTCCACATTTATGATATTTAATGCTCTCAGTGTGCAGATGGAATGCATGTAAATGTGAAATTTAAAAAATGGTATTTTAGAAACACTCTACTCCAGGACCTTCTGTACATGACTTAGGGGAATCGGCAGCAAATCCATTCAAGGCATGAGTTATGGATGATAAAAATCCAGGGAACTTGTCTAATAAATAATGGTACTAAAGCCCTCTTCCAGTTCTCATTTCTAATGTGAAAATGTGCAGCCTGGTGTGACTGAAATGTAAATTGTGTGTCCTGAGACCTGTTCTCCTGGGGAGGATGAGGGCATAGATCCATGGCATGGAACCCCAGTTCCCATCCTGGATCATCAAGTCCAACTTTTGACCCTATTTATGAGTGACCTGAAATTTTGGGCTGTGGAAAATGGGTGCTTTGGATGTATTTTTAGAGCCTGTAATTTTGTCAAGTGGCCTCAGTGCCACACCATCCTGACTGCTGGCACCAGGGATCCATCACAGGGATCCGCATGGATCCTACACCCCCTCCAAGCTCCTGATTGTGACAGACGTCCCAGGCTCAGCTCTCCCTGATGAGCTGAGCCTCTCTATGGTGCCAGCTGAGTGAAATTCCCACTTGTTTGCATCCTGCATGGAATCAGGCTCCCTACATACATGCAATATTAAAATACATACAGGATACATGTGATAACAAGATCCAAATAAACCCTCCTGATGCACTAGCAAGAGGGAAAATAGCACAGAAATAAACCCCAGGGGGTCTATGCTGTGCTGTATCTCTTCTCTGTATTTCACAGTAATTTCTGCTGTCCTGCAACAAGAGCAAACTCTGCCAATTTAAGGTGATGCTTTCAAATTCACTTGTCATCCCGGAGGTTTGAACTGAGCACCGGTATTTCTTGCAGTGAGAAAAGAGGTGGGCAGGAGTGACTCATATTCAATAGCTATTATAATGTAATTCCAGATTCTGGGTTCTGACAGATGCTTGAGCTGCAGAGGAAGGGTCATGAGTGACAGAGTCACATAAAGAGAGGGAAATGAGATGTCAAGGCAAGTTAATGGGGCTCTTTGGATATTACAACTCTCCTGGCTTGGGTCAACTCCCATGAAAAAGTGCACTTGGAACCACAGAAAAGCCATGCTTGAAAAAAGAGGTTAAATTGTTGGGGGAAAAAAGGTTAAACAGGCTAAACTGTTGGGAAAATTTTAAAGGCTCTATTTCCACCTCCATTGGCTTAGATGATGTTGAAGAAAGAGCAAGGGAAGCTGCCACAGGCAGTTTACCTCTTGAATCCAAACTAAGAATTACAGATTCATAGTATTTTTCAAGTTAAAACTAATTTTTAATATTTTTTTAAACTAGAGCAGTTTTCTTTCATTTTTCTCCTTATAAATAGGATCAAAGCTTTCACTCAATCTCAAAGTGCCTTTTTTTTTGTTCTGTTGTTGAGTTATAAAAGTCAAACCCAAACCCAGGGTATTCTGAGTTCAGTAATTGCAAAGCAGCTTATATTTTTATCCTCCTCTTTTCCTCTGTTTTGTCTTCATTGAGAAATGTAAGAGGTTGAGAAAAGCAACTTTTATAATTAAATTATTCACAAAAAAGTAAGCAAACCAGGACATCAGACTTTCCATTAATAGGCTGCTCCTTTTTTCCCTTCCACATCATTAATATCCCTTTTGCTAAACTTATTAAGATGAAAAATGGTTATCAATACTTTAGTTTTATAATCAGAAGTGCACTTATTTCTTATGCACCTAATTCCTTCTGACACCAGTCACCTTAATCTCACATTGTTTGTGCTTCAGCAGGCTTTGACACTGCTGTAATTATCTCCTGCTGTTTAATAAAGCAGTTTTATTTGGAAGGCAGAACTAAAGCCTAACTGATGACCAGGAGACAAGAAAGCTGGCATGGGAATTAGCATGGATTTTCATCCAATGGGAACATGGAGCCATTTACATGGAATGTTATTTGCCTCAGGTGGGGTGGCTGGAGAGTTTTTAGGCTGGGACTTGCACATTGCAATGAGACTGGCAGGGAGAGCTGGGTGGGAGAACATCCCTCTGCCAGGTGCTGCTTTGCCAGGCACAGGGGGTGCATCCCACCAGCACCATGTCAGGCATCTCTGGAAGGAGTTTGTGCTGTGGCCTCTTTCTTTTGCGAACAAGGAAGAAGAGACCTTTCAGAATACACGGACAGATGCCTGGAAGTGTCCAAGATCAGGTTGGACAGAGCTTGGAGGAACCTGGGCTAGTGGAAATTCCCTGCTCATGGCAGGGGGCGGCACTGAATAGGCTGTAAGTTCTCTTCCAACCCAAACGAGTCTGGATTCTGTAAATGAATCCCTGCATCTTGCAAAAGCCTTGCTCGGCCAAAGTCATGTGTTGTTTCTGTGAAAACATTTTTAAGCATCCAGTTAGTTAATTTTATTTTTCACTAAACCATTGCCTAACTTCAAATTCCATAGAAAGCAGTGAGCAGCTGATACCCACAGTGTCATAGAACACTAAAATCTCAGAATCTCAGGCTGGTTTGGGTTGGAAGGAACCTTAAAGCCCATGTCATTCTTCCCACTGCCATGGACAGGGACACCTTCTAGGTTGCTCCAAACCCCATCCAACCTGTCCTGGTCATGTGGAGTTAATTTTTCTCAGGCAAGTAGGGATTTGGAGGATAATGTGCTGGATGATTCACATGCTAAAGACAGCCCTGTTAGCAATGCCACGGATGCTGATGCTGCTTTAGCTCCTGACAGTGATGAGTGGGGTGTAATATCTGATAAAGATTAGAGGCCTCAGAATCCAAACAAAACTCCTGAACAGGAATCCCATGATACCAAAACACCATTTACAAGCTCTGACAGTGAGATAATTGGTCTGGGTGTGGCTTCTACTTACTGGAAGAAATGATGATAAATAGTGGCTTTGGCTGGACTTTGACTAGGGAAAATTGAATACTCACAGATATATTTTTATATTACTTCTGCTGTCAGAAGTCTGGAGAAGGGAATGCCTGTGCATTTTTGTGTGAGCTGCGAGTAGAACAGGCTGACTGTGAACAAGCCAACTACTGCATGGCTTCACTGTGCTACTTCCTCCATCATATCCTGTGTTTCTCAACCATAAAACCCATACCAGAGCCATTCCTCCTTCTGCCATCACACACAGCCATTATTCTTGCCACCTGTGACTTTTCCATCTCTTAAGAATTTTCTCTTGACCTGAAAATTGGATTGTCATCTCAAGATGGATCATGAAAGGAGGAAACATTGCTCAATGAATCCATTCCTAACTCTCCTCTGTGAAATAGTGGGAAGTAATGTCAGGAGATGTGATGTTCATCCATCACTGTCCAAGTGTCTCAGAAATCATCACTTTCTGATGCCTTTTCCTGCAGCCCCCTCTACATGAGCAAGCTACTCCAGGCGATGTAAAACAAGCCCTGGGAAGGGGAAATTTGCTGGAAGAACAGAAAGTAAGGCAAGAAGGATGGTTTTCAAGTTTGAGGAGTGGGGGGCTGTGAGTGTTGAGCTCACTCACGTCCTTTTTGGGGGTCTGCAAGAGAGATGATGCTGGGAAAGTGATGGAAGAATACTTTTTATCAGTTCCACATGTGAGGAGGTATCACTTTGTCCTCATACCTAGCAGGGCAAATGCAGTTTGGGAAGCTGGGCCTTATTACCTGACTCCAGACTTGTCCATTAACCTCTGCATTTCAATTCACTTCTGCTGCTGAGCAGTGCACGGAGATGAGGATTTACAGGGAGAGCGTTGACATGGCTTTGAGTTGGGGTTGTAGATTCAACTACAGTAGCGGCCTTTAGCTCAAGAAGAAGCACTGCACCTATAAAATTAAAAGAAAAAACAACTCCAATTAACCTGCAGGCCTGTTCCCTCTAAAACTGTATCTGCTTTCATCACCAAAGAGGAGAGGTACATTTGTCAGAGCAGTGTTAAGCACGAGATGCTCAGTTGCCAGGAGGAGCATATTTGTTATGACAGGCAAGATGAAGTATCCACTGTCTCCTAACCAAGTAAACATTGCAGGACTGCTCATTAAAATGCAGAGATCTGTCTTCATCACTTGGCCCCCCTTCTGCAGATCCAGATTTTGAGGTGGTGAGTGACTGGAGAGGGGTTCAGCTACCAGAGCCTGGATTAGGCAGTGTGGGATTTCCCTCTGCTTCTGCTGCCTCATCATCATTAAAGACAGAATGCTTGCCATGTGCAAATGAAATTGAAAATTAGTGCTTCCAGGGAGAGGAATGTAGGTAGAAAAGTGATTGCAGAATGAGAGTGGAAAGGGAAAAAAGAAGCATCCCACTTTTGCTGGTTTGGATGTGATGAAATGGAAAGTGATGCAGATTTTCAGATTCCATCCCTCTAAACTGAGTAAACACTGAAAGGCCTTCTGTTAAAAATGATGGTTCCAGTTGTTCAGAAAATATTGCTGGTGACCCTAGCCCTCTCCTGATCCACTATTGGGGCAGAAATTAGAAAACTTTTCTTGAGGAGACCTTTCCAGCTAACACTGCAGTTGCCTTCTCTCATTTTCCCCATTAAACCTCCCATTCAAAAGCAAAGCACACACTTCACCAGAGGAAAAGATGATTTCCTAGGGCCAGGTGGGGTTGGTTTTTTTTTAGCACTTGAATCCAACGGAGTAACAAAGGGAAGAATAACACACTTCAAGCCTTCAAATCATACATTTTGCACAGCCTCCAGCTGTTGGGGGGGAGGCTGTCAGCACATGCTGACTGAGTTCACCCATCACAAACTCCTCATACCATGGTACATTTGTTAAAATGAAAGGTGCCTCTTGCAGAATAAATCTCAAGAAATGTATTGCCATTAACTGCAACCATTGTTGGTGCCTTGGATTGAAAATCCTTTGGAAATTTCTTGTTAAGGGAAGTGCTTCTGTGGCAGAGGACAGGGAGCAATTGTGTGCAGAATTTTTATTGCTTCAGTCTGCTGGAAAGCATTGATAGACATGAACTGAAGTTGATTGGAGAGAAATATCTCTGTGAAAACTGCTAATTTTATAACAGCACATTCCAGCAGCAAGGCAGGAAGGAAAACTTCTCTAATGGTTGCAATGTAGTTTATTTTGCTTGACTTGCTGTCTCAGATTAAGCTGACATGATCACCTGCAGCTTTCTGTGACAGGCTTCTTATAAAGGAAACTATCCACAACTTTGTAAAATAACCCACAGTACAGGGAGATGCTTAGAAAAGGTAAAGGGATCTGAAAACACCTTTAAGTCCCTCTAAGATTAAAGGTGAGATTAACATCTCCAGGTGCAACAGTCTTTTCAGAAGTTTCTAGTCAAACCTTCCACTTTTCACAAACTGATTTTAAATGCACAAACAAACAAACATAGACACTTTTTTTTCAAAATATTACTGTGCTGATTCATTTTATGGCATCTTGAGTTTATTCTTGAGAGCAGAGCATTGCAATTTTAGTTTTGGAGAGCTGGGCAGGACCCACAGAGACAGTGGAAGCAAGACAAACTCTTTGCTGTGATTTTACTGCTCAGGTGAATGTCTGAATTAAAGCATCTTTTGATAATCGGAGGTGTAAACACACAGGGGATGAAGTGACAGAGCATTTCTGTAAAACCTAGGTATTTTGGCATGCCAGGGCTTTTTTTATGAGCTGAAAAATATGTGCATCTGTGCGTCCTAATATTCAAAATATTCTCCTGGTGTGGGGAAGCAGTTGGGACACAGGGCTCTATGCTTTATGTCTGGATTTTGCTCCTTACAAAGCAGATACACAGAGATTAAAGTGTTTATCCTGTCCCTCCCTTGGACTCCTGCAGGAAGAGAGAGCCCTCCCAGCTTCTACATGTTAGTCTCAGGGCACTCCTGGAGCAGAGGGGGATGTTTCTGAGTCACCCAGCTTGGATCATCCCTGCATGGGAGCACAGAGCCAGAGCGTGGAGCTAAACTCAGCCAACACCCAGGAAAGTAAGGGTTATCTAAGGTTTGTATTTCTTGTTAAGGGCTCACAGCCACAGCTGTGAAAGACACACCAGGATCCCTCTGTTGTCACCTCCTCTGCTTGACAGGCAGCCCGTGCCAAGCACGGGGGACGTCAAAACACGCTGTTATTTTGTGAGAAGCACCAGGCACCTGCAGAGGAAGAAATTGCTGGTTTACTTGGTGTTTAAGGCACATTAATAATACAGTTACTTTGATTTCTTAAACTCTAACTAAAGGCTGTATTCAAAAGCTGCTGTCTTCAGTGCCTTTGCAATTGAATTACAGTCCCCCACACCATATTTTTGGGTCTTAAATAATTCTCTTTTGTGATTGCTTGACAAGAATCAGACGTCCTCCCACCCCATGCCAGTGTCTACTGCATGTTTAATGTCTTTATCTGGTTCTTCGTGCATTAGTCATCGGAGTGTTTGGCAGGTATACATCCCAGGCTTTTAAAGTATATTTTTATTCATCTATTCATGGGCTCAGTGCAGGTTCTGATATCCATCAGTGCCACTGCCTGAAATTAAAGTTAAACTCTTTTCTCCTGTGGATTAGCACAAACACATCCTGGTGATGATTTACTTAAACCCAACTTTTCTCCTCACCAGCAGAAGCTCTGTCTTCCAGGACTCAGATTCATCCAGGTGGCTGCAAATTCCAAGTACAGTAATTTCACAACTATTAGGTGCAGTGGATTAAAAGGTGCACTTCCGGGTTGTTGGCAAATTTCTGAATATTGTCCATATATAAGGTGCACCGAACTATATGGTGCACTTTTTTTTTGCAGTGAGGCTCTGCGTGCAACAAAGTAATGAATTAGTAATGGAATCGCGCGATCGCAGGGTTTAGTGGCAGGTGCTCAATTTGCAAACATTTTTCATGGATCAGTGCAGCCTTTAAACACAGCCCTCCTCGTGCCACGGGCCCCGGCACTCCCGCTCGCCGTTTCCCGCACCCTGCAGCCACCCCCGGTGCCGGCCTGCTCGCGTCTCTCGCTGCTCGCAGCTCTCGCAGCTCGCATTTGACTGCAAGCTTCGTGTCTGTTGCTGCGCAATGTGAAACAGAAATTGTTTTGAGATCCCTTCAATACTCAAACTTTTCCCTTATATAAGGTGCACCAGATTATATGGCACACTTCCAGGTTTCAATCAAAATTTTAGGCTTTAAGGTGCGCCTTACATTCGTGAAATTACTGTACTTGGCTATGGGATGGGAGTGTGGCGTGGGAAATGACCACATACAGTGATCCTGCAGCCCTTGCAACCTCCCCTGAAGATGTCTGAATTCCTATCTTTTGGGTGTTTGAATCTTTCTTAGGACTACTAGGGGATTGTCCATTTTGATGTTTGGTGGTATGTCTTGCTTTCATAGCAAATTTCAGTTTCCTTGTCATAGTTCCACAGCAGCCTCTGGGTTTTAGGTTGCATTTGGAGTTGGGAAATACGGACACATCCTTTCCAACCACAAGATAGCTCAGGAGGAATGAAAAAGTCACATTCCACAACTCCTCCTTCTTTTCCCCAAAACCTGGATCTGTTGCCCTACAAGATGACAAACAGCCCCATGTCAGAGTGTCTGGGTGTGCCGTGGATTAGCAATCCTGTTTTTCTCTTGCTGACAGCCTTGTCTGTAGTGTAAGGTACACACTTCTTTGATGCAGGAATCAAATAACAAGGGGTGAGAAATATTCCTGTTTTACAGACTTCACGCTCCATATGGTAAATATATATTATTTGAATTCATTGGGAATGGACTCAACATTTCTGGAGAAAGTGCGTCTGCACTGGGCATGCTAAAATAAGAATAAGAAGTAAACACCAGCATATTTGGGACTTGAAGTTTGTGTTGCATATAATGTGTGAAAATAAGTCAAAGCACAGCTAAATTGTCAAATATTCATATGCTGAGATAGGTAAGGCTAATTCTAAATAACTCATATCTAACATCTAATTTTAATATCTCTTTGTTTTGTACAGTGAATTCCAAATATCTTTTAAAAATCTCTATTGATCTTCCCAGCATAACAAGAAATGAGTCTTTTAAAGAACTGCTTTTTAGCAAGGTGAAAATGCATCCAAAGGAAGTACTTTTGGAAAATCTGTTGCTCCTGGCTGCAGCCTCGGCTTTCCAATGTAAAAAGTGATATTGGATTAAGGGAATTTTGAGGGCTATATGCAGATTTCCACTTCAGCCACATTTATTATATTATGAATTGTTTTAGATGAAAATAAGAACTTTTTGGTAGTTTTCAATGATGAGATGCCTTTAGAGATAGAATCTTACTCAGTGAGGAGTCTTAGACTTTTTTCCTCCCCTGGTGAAGCTTTTTTGATTGACACTGAGTAAAGATCAAGCTTTTAATTTGCATAGTTTCCTCCACATATAGGAAATGCCAAATGACTTAGAAAAGTAAAGATACTTAACTTAAAATAGAAGAACTAGTCTTCTACTTTTTGGATGAGATAGGGAGCAAAACTCCATGGTTCTAGTGATACAAAATTATCCAAATTAGGATGTGAAATTGCTTTAGGGACTTTTTTGATGTTATGTTTGTATGGGATCTGGCAAATTAAAGATGATGGCAGATGCCTAATTCCAGGACAAATTAGATCAGTTTTGTTTCTCTGAGATAACGCAGCTATCGATTTATTTCACCTTATCTGACTTATGCTGAATTTTCTCTACTTCTAGAAGGAATTTTTTTTCATTAATTTCCTAATTTTTGTTGAGACAGATTAATGTGAAAATGTTATGGTTTTTTTCTAGGGCTACACCACTGTCTTAGAACCTGAAAAATTGTAGCAGCTTTAGCAACCATCTAGGTACATCAGCTAAAATTCCAGCCATGGCTTTCCCCCCTTTATTCTGTATTTTGGGGGATGTAGTGAAGATGCATTATCTAAAACAAGCAAACAATATCTCTGAGAGTAAATGCCTTAATTTTTCATTGAAAAACATGGCAAATGTGTTTTGTAATGAAAATATTTTTTTTAATTATAAATATTTTCCTGTTTAAAATTTCATTTTTCCACTCCTAATTTTTCATAGATAAAATTTTTAATGTTTTCCTTAATCCTCTTCCATTTTTTGCTATAATATGGGCGGAAAAAGCTGTTGGAAACAGTTTTATATCACGTCTACTGATGATATTAAAAAAAAAAAAAAGACCAAATTCCTGTTCTCTGATTCTCCTGGGACTAGTGTTTTGGGCTAATGCTCCATTTCTTTCCTGTGCTTTAGCAGGAATTACCCCTCTCCTCTCCCCTCACCAGCCAGTGTGCAGTGCTGTCCCAGCCTGCTGTGGCACACCTGGACTAATTCCAGAGGCATTAATGGATTTACAGAGGACATCCTGACATCCCACAGCTTGATTTTCCTTAGTGACAGCCCCCCAGAATGCTTTGCATCTGCTGAAAAGTCGACTTTAATTATTTTCTTTTCTCTTTCCCTTTTCTTCTTTGGAATGCAGAGGGACCAACTGGTAACTTGTATTCATGTTTTTATGTCTTGAGATGATTGTGAGCAACACGTCTTTTAAGAACATTTGTCCTCTTTAACAAATACCAGATTCTACTAAGATGATAATGAAATTCAGATGAGTTCTTCTGAGCATTGAATTGTTAGCTGTTTGCATCCACTTTCATAATTGAACATTGTGCCAAGTTTACTGATATTTCTTTTTGGTTTTTTTCCCTTCTCTCATCTCTTAGCTGTGCCTGTTTTGTCACTCCCCATCGTGGTGGTAGCAAGACACACACAGGGAGGGAACTGGATATTTGCACCCTAAGTTATTCTCACAGAATAGAAAGGGAGCAAATGCCAGGCTGTGAGAAATTCAAAGTGTGATGATCAGGACAGCAATTTTTTTTTATGTCTTGTGCTGGCTTTGGCAGGGGCGGAGTTAATTTTGCACCCCAAGGCCACTGTAGGCTGTGGGTTTGGGATCTGAGATGGAAGCAGAGCTGGTGACACTGGGATGGGG
>VRYO01001717.1:5681272-5693161 GCA_009812075.1 Sialia sialis | reverse complement strand
GGGATGGGGAAGCAGAGCTGGTGACACTGGGATGGGGAAGCAGAGCTGGTGACACAGGGATTGGGAAGCAGAGCTGGTGACAGTGGGATTTGCTCACACAGAGCCAAGGCCTTCTCTCCTCCTTCTGGGATTAGCTCTTGCAGTGCAGAGAGCAAAGAGAGAGGCTGAAGACTTAGGAAGAAGTTTCAATAGTTTGAGGAATTGCTGAAGAGACTAAAGATTTCTGGGTGCACAATTTGATGCATATCAAAGCGTGGATGTGCCCTTGAGTGTATCTATTTATCTCTCCCCATTGTCCTGACTGTTTTACACAGCTGTTGATCACTGGGAAATGGGCTGGTCTGACCATCTCCTCTTTCCTTTTGACAAGAGTTTAGTGCTGCAGCAAGGGATCCCTGGCATGGAACATTTTCCATGGAACACACATGTGATCCTTCTTCTGTGGCTTGGTGAAATGCACCCAGACAGCTGGATAACTGTGGGATCGATATATCTGATTAACTGCTTTAAATGTCTTCAACTCCTGCTCCTCTCCAGCTGAGTTCTCATGTGGAAAACCTCACTAGCTCCAGGAATGCTCTGAAGTCCAGACAACTCTGTCTTCCCACTTCTGGTTCATTCCAGCACAACTCCACTGATCTGTGAAGTTCCACTTGACTTCCAAAAATAATTATGTAAAATTTCCATAAAAGTGAAATGGAAATGGGATCTCTGATAAGGAGCAGGATAATGGCTTCTGAGTCCTCAGGCTTGCTATCTGGGGCTGGTGACAATGATGCTGTGACATTCCATTGACTTCTTGAATCTTTGGTGGCTAAAAAAAAGAATGGCTTTTATTCTACAAAGACCTTATTTACTCCAACACATCTCAGATGCTAAGGTGGTCCTACCTTTTGTATCCCTTTAACATGACACTAAGTTTCCCCCCTCTTGTGTTATGTATTTCAATTGCATGCAGCCCTTGAATGTCATTTTCTAATCCTCCGTGGTTCATTTGAAAGTCTTGTAAAATAAAACTTATTGGTGTGTTCATTAAAATGTCAGAAATATTTTTGACTTCAATTAGATACTACAGTAGTTTTATCCAAAGTGTGCGTAAAGTACAATAACTATGTCAGGAGGATGTAATTAACGGCAATTTAAATGAACAATTGTCTTAAATTTTTCTGGCTCTTCATGCGTGATAACTTAATCAAACAGCAAAGTTCTTACAGACTTGCTCATTTTAGAGAGAGGTGAAACATTATAAACTTATTTAAAAAGTCAGATTGAAAGCCATAAAATTACTGAACTAAGGAAGGCATAAAGAAATGGAATGCAGAAGTGAAGTTCCTTCCAGTGTTAGCATATTGCAGACAAAGCCAGTTGGAAAAAAAGACAATTTATGGCACGGTCACCAATTTTGAGGACTGAAAGGTCAGAATCTCTCAATCCCATAGTGGTTTGGGTTGGAAAGGACCTTGAAGATCCTGTGTCCCTCCTCTGGACCTGCTCAAACAGGTCCATGCCTTTTTTTTCCTGGAACACCAGGGCAGGATGCAGTGCTCCAGGTGAGGGCTCACTGCTGTGCTGCACGCTTTTGCTTGCATTAGAATATATAAAACATACATATATAAAACATATAACCTATATAAAACACATAGAAAACACATATAAAACACTGGGGCCTTCTGTCCTGTTTGCTGTCATCGTGGTGACATAAAACATCAGTCACTGCTCAGTGAAGGCTGTGCCTCATTTTCTTCTGGCTTCAGTGGTCTTAAATGCAGTTGGGTGAAAACCACTTCATTAGACAGCATTTTAGACAGGATTGGTCCTGGTGGGTGAGAAAACCATGGCTCCAGAAGCATCCAGCTTTCTTTTGGAAATAAGGATCCCTCTGATCCCACGTGCAGTTTTATGACAATTACAGAACTTGGTTAGATTTATTTGTGTTATTCCTTTTCATCCAAATACGTCAGTTTGTCAAAACAGACATTTTGTGGTAAAGTCTGTTTTTGCTGAGCATCTTGATTGGTTTTTGGTTGTTTGTTGCTTTGGGAGGTTTTTGTTTGCTCTTTTTTCCATTTAAGGATTGCTTGAAAACACTTGTAAAGGTTTATAGAAATTTTCTTGATTCATTTATGGCTTTATTCTGAACTGCAAGCTAGCTGTAACGCGTGCAAAAAAATGGAAAAGAAACTCCAACAAAACCTTTCCTTTGGCCCA
This sequence comes from Sialia sialis, assembly GCA_009812075.1. Lineage (NCBI taxonomy): Eukaryota > Metazoa > Chordata > Aves > Passeriformes > Turdidae > Sialia > Sialia sialis. The sequence goes on along the minus strand of VRYO01001717.1, from coordinate 5,690,953 downwards.
AAGTTAGCCAGGAATTTGTAGACAGGTGACGAAACAAAACCTAAACCCATCCAAAGGCTCCTGAAATGGGGAACAAACATTCCTTGCCTATCTTCAGCGATCACAGCCTCAGCTGAAACAATGAAAACCACTGAGGACACAGCCAAAGCTGTTCCTCCAGCTGCTGGAGCTTTTAATAAAAGCAAGAGCTGGAGCACACAGGGTAAGGTGAGGCGGTCAGCATCTCCAAGGGCTTGTGCTTTGGGATGGGCATGGGGAATTCCTTGGTCTGAGTCCACACTCACAGCTCCAAGCCAGGGGAAGAGAACCAGAGTGAAGGATGTGACTGTGAGGTACAAACTCCTGTACAAGTTTCATGGTTTTCCCTTTTCTGGGTGCCAGAGCATAAATAAAAGACCAGCTCTGTGAAATATTCCTCAGCAGAATAAAACAGAAGAGAGATTAAGCTGCAGTGGGCTGCCTTTGTATTCAGCGGTGGTGTTTGCTGTCTCTTCTCCAAGCAATATTGGCTGTTCTGTGAGCTATAAAGGAATTTTCAGCTGCTTTTTCTTGCTGGCTTTCATTGCTGTTTTTTAATTAAAGCTTAAGGAATTAAATGAAGCGGGGATGCTGGGGTTACACAAGGATGAGAAAAGATCAGGCAGCCAAATCCACCAAGGGGCAGTGGGGCACAGGCTGATTCTTGGATTATCATCCTCAATGATTGCTTTTTCCAGTTTAAAGAATAAACATTGATGCATTTTAAGCATTTGGGTGAGGCTGACAACGTAGAGCTCTCTGGGAGAATTAGATCTGAAGCAGATTGGGAGCTACTTTATTAAGATTTGGGGTGTGATTTGCAGAAGAGGCGCCAGCAGAAGGCTCCTTTCTGTGCTATCTTTTTGGTGAGGGAGAAATGAATCATCAAATGCTTAATAAGAGATCTACCTGTTTGGAAGGGAACATCTATTGCACGAAGCATAACTCTCCCTAATACAGCAGTATATCTATTTATTAGGCACAAACATTTGTAACAGTGATTGTTTTGTTTACAGACTGTGGCCACATTGTGTAATTTAACTGCAAGGTACCATATTTAATTGAGATGGGGGAGGAAATGAGACTTTCAGCCACGCTCCTAATATTTACAGACATGGAGCTCTACTTTTCCATTACTGTTGTAATGGATGCAGGTTTGAATTAATTTTTAGAACTGCCAGGAATAGCAGCATATTGGATTCTCTCACTATTTTATGTTCTGTGTCCCTGCAGTGTCTCTTGATTGCTACTCATTAGAAACAGGCTATGCTTGTGTTTACCAGAACAAAAAAATATTCCCTTTCCTCACTGCACCTTGCAATCCAAACTTTGCCTTTGATTTAGAAATATGCAAATTAAATATTTAAAAGTTTCAAAGACTGTATCTTCTACTGTTTTAAACAATCATGAGATTTTATGATGAGCTGGGAGGATTTTAAATTATATTTCGTGTGCCATAGGCAAGGGAACTGTGGTAATTCCTTTGCCTCATTTTCTTTTATGGGAATAATAATGTCTGTTTATCTGGAGACGAGCACGAGGGTTTTATTTCCGTGGTGTGGTGGGATAATGACTGGATAGGGGAAGAGCTAAGCCGGGCTTGGGAGAGCTGTAGGCAGTTTCTGGATCTATTTCAAAGCTGTGGGGCTGGTCTTACATCTCGGTGGGATTTGGTTTTGAAGCTGTCCCTGTTTGTACCAGCAAGACAAAGATTCTGTTGGGGGACCTAGAGAAGTGTCACGTCGATGACAATCCAGTTTTGGGTGAAACTCCCCTCATTTTGCCAGTCTTCTGGGATCACTGCTCTTCAGAGCTCAGCTGCTCTACCTACCTGGGTGCCAGTGAATACCTGAGTAGAAATTACAGCACAGGGACTTCTGAGTGGCCTTCACAGCTGAATTTGATTCTGAAGGCGTCCCTTTAATAAATCTGATTTTCATTTTAATCTGAATTGCATTTTGAAGGCTTTGAACTGTGTTATGTTAGGATAACTGTATAGGATTTTGCAGAATATGCAGCAGCTTAGGTCATGTCATGGAATCCCAGAATGGTTTGGGTTGAGAGGGACCTTAAAGGTCATCCAGTGCCACCCCTGCCATGGGCAGGGACACCTTCCACTATCCCAGGTTGCTCAAGCCCCATCCAGACTCGCCCTGGACTCTTCCAGGGATCCAGGGGCAGCCACAGCTTCTCTGTGCAACCTGTGCCAGGGCCTCTCCACCCTCACAGGGAGGAATTTCTTCCCAATATCCCACCTAACTCTGTCCTCCTTCAGCTTAAAATCATTTTCACTCATCCTGATGCTCCATGCCCTGATGTGAAGTCCTTTTCCAGCCTTTTGTAGGCTCCCTTTAGGCACTGGAAGTATCCTGTATAAGCTTCCAAGCCAAAGGTTATTATAATGTGGCAGGAGTGGAAAATCAGGGGGATCTCAGGAACTCCTTGACATTTACTGCTGTTAGACCCTGAAGGGAGTTTGGGTTTGCAGAGTCCTGGGAGTAAAGTTTCTACCAATGCCTCCACCCTTGAACCTCTTTCTAGACTTTCAATGTCTGGTCTCTGAATGTGTGTCCTTGAACAGGGCACTCTCAGCGTAACCTGGGAGCTGCTCTGGGCTCCAGTGGGGATGGAAACACTTGGATCCTCAGAGCCTTTGTCTAAAATAAATTTTGTCTCATACACGTCACTGCTGAACACAGAACTTTTATCCCCATCACATATGTGAACAAAAACTATTCTCCCTGTGGCTGCTGGTTGCTTGATTGGTAATCCGGCTAAAGCATAAGCTTTAATTAAGCCAAATTTCAAATCTACTGTGGAAAATAGTGTGACATTGTCAGATTCTAATTCTTTATTTGAGACTGGAGAAGCCGAGTTGCTAAGAGACAGCATTTTTTTTTTAATTTTTTTTTTTTTTTACAAAATGTTACTCTGTTTCATAGTTTCCTAATTAACACTCGATGTCTGGTGTTTATGTAATGCCAATCTCAGCATATCAGACAGTTTGCTCACTGTGCAGAGGAGAAGTGGAACATGAGGGAGCCTCTCTGGAGGTGGCAGCAGGGTTAGGGAGTGCTGTCCTCCAGCCCTGGACACCTCCAGAAGCTGGGGCTGCTCTCCTGCCGAGCACACCGGAAAATGTCCCAGCTCTTTGTTTCCTTCTGACTCTCTCTGTCCTGCCTCTGAGTGGTTCCTTGGCAGGACTGACAGCAAGAAGGCCATTCCTGTTGATCTCATGAGTCACCACTGCCTCTTTCCAAAGGCTCTTACATCCAACAGCATCCCATTAATACTCTGCTTGGCCCAAGGCATCCTGTCATTTTTCCCCCTGTTGCCAGCCACTGGATCAGCTTCATTGCCTATTCCTTCATGTGGTCTTCCAATAGTTCACTTTGCTCCTTGCACATCCCTCAGAGGGCCCTGCTCTGTGCACAAAGGCATCTTCCAGGGGAATGTAGGGGTGTCTTTCCATTCCAGAAGAGTGTAGCTGGTGAGGCAGTGATGCTGTGAGGGCACATTCCCACTCTTAGGTTGTTCTTTTCCTCCCTGCAGGCTTTTGCCGGCAGCCAGAGAAATATCTTCATTGCAGTTGAGAAATAATAAAATACCATTAACACTTATCACTGCCTGGGCTTTGTGAAAGCCATTCTGAGCTGGCGGTGTAGTGCTGAATAGGACAAACAGGATGAGAGATGCTTTAATTAGTGTACAGGCAGTTAAGCTCAATAAGTCTGGGTTCAATGAAAAGGTTGCTGTAGTGCAGTGATGCTCATTCCAATTGCCCACATATTTTAACAAAACAAACCCTTCTTGCTAATACTTGGCATGGCTTCAGTTTTAAAACCAACTTTTAAAAGTCAAATGTTTCTTTCTTTCTCCTGGACTCAGAGGTAGAAGGTAAAATATTCTGTGTGTGTGCTGCACAGGACCATCTACATTTTAGATTTGATGGAAATAAACCTTACTATGAAATCCACTCTCAGAGATGAATCAAGGAACACTAGTCACATCAGAATATCCAGTATTTTGATATGTTTTGCTTCAGCTAAACATTCACTCCAGAAAAAAACACATAAAGACAGGTTCCCTATTAATCCATTTTAATATAGATTTGCCTTGCCAGCTTAATTTCATACTTTGGTTATCATCCTTATAGATCACAGCATTAAAGAATAATTTCAGTTCTGCAACCTATTTTATCTTGTCACTTTTGGTAATTTTGTGATGTTTTTGCTTTATGTGTGTTGGTGTTTCTTTCTTTCATTTTTTTTTTTCCTTAAGGAACCCTGATAGTAATTTCCTCTTTACTTATCCCTTTGACACTTTATTTGTCTTGCACTGACTTTTTGGCTGGTAGTGAAAGTGAGGAATGCTGCCTGAATACCTCTGCATTACAAACCCACAGGCAGCTCCATCTTTACTCCCAAAATTGCATTCATTGGTGGCCTTTGCAGCTATTTCTACATTCATTTTCCTTTCATTCCCTCCCTTTTTCCCTGCAAGCCTTCTCTGTGAATGCCAATAAGCTTAGGTCTGTGGGTTGGGTGGAATACTCTCCTGCTCTTCTCACCCTTGTCCAGGGGGGTACAACCACTGTTTCTCATCCTGACCCCTGCCTGCTGCAATCCCAGTCTGGAATCACTGCTCTGGGATGGAATCCTCACACTGGCAACCTGCAGGGTCATGTCCTCAGCTCCTCTGCCAGGAAAGTGGAATTTATGTGTTTCAAACCCTTCTCAGCCTGAGCGCTGGAAAACACAGTGTGAGGGAAATGTGTGATTATTCCCAGGGAGAGACCTGTGAATGCAGTGAATCAGCTGGAGTGTGCTCTGGTGGGATATTCGTGGTGTGCATGGATTCAGGGTGTTGTGACGTGCAGGGCTTTCCTTTCCTTTTGGAGTGCTGCCTGTAATTCCTCATCCTCTTTGTTCCTTTAGTTCTGAAATATGAGGTATTTAAAAACACACAGTGACCATGCAGAATGTATAGAATTCTATTGCAAATTGCCCACTTTTGAGCTGTTTTTTTTCCTCCTTTTTTTCTCTTCTTTTGCCCCAGTGACAGAGTCCCAGAATATTCTGATTTGGCCCACAGAGATCGAGTCCAGCTCTTGGGTGAATGGCCCATACAAACAATGAACCCATGGCCTTGGGGTTATCAGCACTACGCTCTAAACAAAGATTATACAATGATTTTGAAGAATGAAAGTTTTTTCCCCAAGCCAGCCCTTAAAACTTTGAGAAAGATATTATTTTCCTTAGCGGTGCGGTCACTGAAATTCATCTGAGGGATATTATTTAGGGATAGGGATTGTTTAGTCTTACACAAGGAACAACCAGCTCAATTAATATTATGGCTTCTGTAGACCTGCAGAAAAGAAAAATACCTCATGGAAAGCTCTGCAAAGCTCACAGAAAAGCTCCCTGAGCTTTTCCACAACCCCTGTTACAAGGCATTATCCAAGGACAATTTCCCTCCTGGTTCCTGCAGCATTTCCTTCTTACCACAGGAGCTGAAGGTGTTAAGCAAAGAGATGGGTAAAATTAATGCCCTTTCCTTACAGTGGGGATGTTTTCTCTAAGGAAAACTTGCTGTCCTGCTCTTCACATCCAGGCTGGGGTGCCTGAAGTTCATTGCTGATGGGGAAAGGTGCCAGCCTGATCTCCTGGTTGGCAGAGGGCACAGAGGGATAGGAATGTGGCCACAAACATCAACAGCTCTTCTGAGCTCTAGGCCTGGACAAAGAAATCTCCAGCACATGTGAAAAGATTAATATAGATTTCTGAATTATTTTTTTTCTAAGAAATCCTGCTAAACAGTCCTCTGTTAAGGGACAGACTATTTGCAAGTCTAGCCACATACACTGAGTTTAGCTCAGAGAGAAAAGGGCTCTTCATGACTCACTCCTGCTATTATACTTCAAAATGGGATGCTTTAACTCTTTAATTGCTTTTTTCCTTTTCAATCATTTTTTTATTCTTTTCCTGCTTTGCCTTACCCTTCCCAAGACATTACTTTTACAGTGATGCTTCCTAAAAGCAATGCACAATTTCCATGATGTAATGAAGTCTGAAAGGACAGGCCCTCCTGCTCTGGAGTTCAGAAAGCAACAAATTCAGAAACATTGCAAATTTTCCACGTCACCAAACCCTCTGTTTGAAATCAGGGAGAGCAGTGAGGCTGATTTCTGGAGCAGGGAATTCTATGAACACATGAGACCCCACCTGCAGTGCAGTGTCTGGTGTCTCCAGAGTAAGTAGGATGTGGAACAGCTGGAGCAAGTCCAGAGGGGACAGAATTCTTGAGGGCACTGGAGCGTGTCCCCTATGGAGCCAGGCTGGGAAAGATGGGAATGTTCAGCCCACAGAAGGGAAGGTTGTGTGGAGACCTCACAGCAGCTTCCAGGGTCTGCAGGGACTACAGGGAACTGGAGAGGGACAACTCATCAGGAACTGGAGTGACAGGACAGGGGGAGTGGTTTCCCAATGCCAGAGGGCAGGGTCAGATGGGATATTGGGAAGGAATTGTTCCCTGAGAGGGTGGGGAGACCCTGGCACAGGGTGCCCAGAGAAGCTGTGGCTGCCCCATCCCTGGCAGAGTCCAAGGCCAGGCTGGATGGGGCTTGGAGCAGCCTGGGATAGTGGAAATGTCCCTGCCCATGGCAGGAGGTGGCACTGGGTGGGCTTTAAGGCCTCTCTCAACCCAAAACACTCTGGGATTCTGAGATTCTATAAGTTTATAGAAGATTTATAATTGACTGTCACTGAATTTTTCATTACCAGTTGAAGTCTGACACTGCATATTTGAGACTTTTGTTTAGTCACAGCACTTAAATCCAGATCACCAGTGTCCTAAAAGCTTAGAATGTTTATATATCTTTTCCAATGTTATCTGGATGACATTACCCTGCTGGGAACAGGTGAATTCCAACCAGAAGGAGCTGGAATGTCCCAGGGGCTGCTTCAGGTTTAGCTGTGAGAGAACGAGGTTGTGTGGAGGGAAGGGTGGGAGGCAGAAGAAGTAAGAAAAGGAGGAGTATTTATGAAAATATTCTCACAATCTGCACACCTGGCAGGGAGGTGACCACACTGTGAGTGCCAGGTATGGCAGGTTCCAACCTGGGGCTTGTGTGATATCAAGCTATTGTAAAAATAAACCTGTCCTCATGGGCTTTGCTAAGGATCCCATATATTTTAAGTTAAATTCTTAGATCTGGGCATTTAGCACTGCAAGTTCTCAATGCTGAAACCCTTTTTTATCACTGATACATCACCCTGGCCATAAATCCAAGCATTCCAATGACTCCTTGCTTTTCTTCCTCACCTGAGTTAATAAAGCCACAAATATTGGGCAGGATATTTTTCACAACCAGGACAAAAACCCTGCACCATCTTTTGTCAGAAGTGGACTGACAATGCAATGAAGGGTAATTATTTTGGTATTGATTCCAGAAGATTCAGATCCACACACTTCCAAGGGTTAAACACTTCCTGGCTGTGCAACAGTTAGAGCTGGGAAGTGTTGGAGTTGCCATGGAAACAGGGCATCTTTGATTCCAATGGAAAAAGGGTAAACAAGCTCCTTTTTATATTTCAGAGCTAAATGTGCCCCCCAACTTTGTGAGGAGTTATTATAACCACCCTTAAATCACTCCAGAAAGACTTCCTTTTTTTAATAAAGTACAGCAAACAATAAAGAGAGGAGAAAGAGACAAAGAGAAGAGAGAAGAGAAGAGAAGAGAAGAGAAGAGAAGAGAAGAGAAGAGAAGAGAAGAGAAGAGAAGAGAAGAGAAGAGAAGAGAAGAGAAGAGAAGAGAAGAGAAGTTGAGTTTCTGGGCTCTGATCCCAGTTCAGTTTTTGTCTAAGGACTTCTGAGTCCCTTTTGTCCACATTTGGTTTTTGTGGACACATGAGAAAGACAACTGAGGAGGGGGAGAGAAGGGAAAAAGCAGCAATTCCTCTTCTTCCCACCAGTGTCACGTTCCCACCCCTCTCCTCTGTCTCCACCTGTAACAGGTAGAGGCCTCCAAAGGCTGGAAAGGAATTTAGGGTCAAACCAGTTGGTTTTTTATAGAGGGAAACCTCTTTATTGATTAACAGGTGTGTCTTATGGAAATGAGATCTTTCCTGAAGGAAATTTTGATTTTGTTAAGACATCACTTCTTTTCATGTTAATATGTTAAACATTTGGAGAATAATAGGGAAGACATGCAAAACATGACTTTTGGACCAATACAGAAACACTAGCTTTTCCATGTTAATTTACATAGAAAAGAAAAAAAAAATGAAAAGAAAAAAATTTATTTCCACAGATCTAATGGGATAAAACAATCCTCTGGGGGGTAAGCAACTTTTTATGTCTTTAATTAGTGATTAAACCACACACAGTTGTTTTTTCTTCCTGGGAAAAATATTTCTGAGTAGGAAGCTCTGAATGTCAGCTGTTTGGATTTCACATTTCTTTAGAAAAGGGCTGAGAAATGTCATGGTAGGAATCAGTGCCCAGAAGCCACCTGTGACCTGAAGCAGCACTTCATGCATGGGTGAAATGACTTCTAAATGGCCCATGAGTGCATTTACAACAATAATATTTACAACAATAGTATTGCACTCAAAATATAACACTTGCAGAAATGAAGTTAGAGCAAATGGTTTCTTCCCCCTCTTTTTTTTTTCTCTCTCTCCTGACGCATTTTGCACCTTCTGCAGAGGGCAAGGAGGTGTCAAACGCACCTGAAACAAGGTGGTTTGGAAAGGATTGGGAAATAAATTGCTTCAAAAGTTGTTTTGTCTTTCAAATTTCTGTCCTTTTTTGGGGTTTGGTGGCTTTTGCCAACATGGGATCCCACATGGAATCTGTCAGCATGTCTCAGATCACCTCAGTCCAGCACGTGGAAAAGCTGAGGAATGGGTGATAGGAGCAAATGTGCAACAAAATTAAGACCTTGCTCCCTTTGTGTGAGAGTGAGAGTTTGTGGCGCTGCTTCACCTCCTGCCATCCCAGCACTAAAACTTCCCCTGCTGTGCCTGCTGCTCATGGATATTTGGGAAGAGCTACCATACCCTCTTGTAGCAGACCTCCACCATGCAGGCTCAGAAAAATGCTCTTTTTTATCCTTCAGGATGTTCCTGGCTCTTTCAAAATGAGATGGTGGCCAGCAACAGCACTGGGGACATCATGGAGCAGCAGCTAGTGTGGCATAGCTGGGATTGAAGCAGGAAAAGAAGCTTTGAGGGTGAGATTTAGGAGAAGGTTAATTAAATTATTTAGAGGAGAAGGTTGGTTGGTTTACGTGGAAGGGACATGAGCCATGGGAAAAATGGACCAGGATGGGAAGAAGGGACAAATGAAGTGCTGACTGGGTGAGAAGGAAAAATTGAAGCTCCCAAAAAGCAGCTCCAAGGTGGAAAAGTCTGGGAAGAGTATTGGACATGACAGAATTTTGAGGTAGTACAGTAATTTCACAATTATAAGCTGCACCTCCCAGTAGCCGGATAGACCACGGGATTTGTTCATATATAAGCCGCACCTGAATATAAGCCGCACCTTTTTTTTTTTTTTTGGTGAGGATCCATGTATAACAAAGTAACAAATTAGTAACAGAATTGCTGCCAGTTGGGTATGGTGTCAGGTGCTCAAGTTGCAACAGTTTTCACAGACCAG
>VRYO01001717.1:5659435-5675238 GCA_009812075.1 Sialia sialis | reverse complement strand
TTTGAACTTCCTTGATTTAAAGCAATTAATTAGTGGGGTGTTGGAAAATTCTTTCAAATAAACCTAAATATTGAAGGTTTTAAATTCTTTCTCCCTGAGTCCTTCCCTGCTCACACCACCAAAATCAAGTATAGTTTCATTTGGGGATTCAGAAGGAAGACAAGTCAGAATTCTGTGGAAAATAAATGACAGGAGGAAAATCTGAAAATCTCCTTGAAAATAAGTTGGGAATAATAAGTGAATCATTTCACCTATTTCTCCATCGTGGATCAGCCGACAAAACAATACACAGAGCAGGAGCAGGCCAGGATGAATGCATTTTAATGGAGGATCTCTGTAAAAAAGGGAGAAAAGGGAAAACACAGCATGGGATGGGGAAAAGGCCAAGCTGTTTTGCACAGCTTTTCCACAGAACAGCCTTCCAAATCTACCATAAGTCAGGCAATTGGTGTGGGCCCTGTTTTGCAGATGGACCAGCAGCAGCTCCTCTTCAGCTGGGCATCTCAATCCAGATGGAGCAAACGCTCTGGCAGGGGTTTTCTGCAGCAGAAGGTGTTGGTGTGGTTTGGGTTTTTTAAAAAATCTTCCATCAGTCTTTTGGCAATGCAGCTCTTGGCAGCAATAGGTGCATAAGTAATGATAGAGCATCTGAAATAAGTCAGATTCCTTTGTTGGATTTTATCAGAGCATATTCACTTTTCAGAGCATATAATTCACTTCTAAGTTAATTATATCTAATCTTCTTTCTTATTTCATTGGCAACTCACTGCAGTGCCAGGAGCCCATGGAGAAGAGATGGGGCCAGGGTGAATTTGCTTTTTGATATCTAAGTTAATCCAATAGAATACTATTTGGTGTTTTTATTCCATGGAATATGGAGAAACAAGGAAATAGCAATTAAATATATGAAATAATCGTATTATATGTGGACCTGTGCATTTTCCACTGGACATTGATTAGTAGGATCTGTCTTCTAAAATGACAAGGTATTTTCTTGAAGTCCGACTGAGAAAACAGTGAGAAGCAAGAGGCACCAGGGATCAAACTTTTGCACAAACAGCAAAGATTATTTGTTACTGGTATAGAAAGTAAATTCACTTCTCAATCATCCTCAGGAGCAGCTGGGTCTGCTCTGCCTGTGGCAGTAAGAGGGGTATGTTTAAGGAATGGCAGCAGCATGGGCCACTGTATTTAAATAAAATTAGTACTGAATTATACTGAGGAGAAATGTTAAAAATACACAATATAAACTGTTCTTTGGCTTTAGTCTTGACTTCCCTGGACACCTTCTGCAGGGGTGTGGTTGCTTTAGGAATGTGGCATTAAAAATATTGTTATTTCCTCTTCAATTTCAGTGACTGAATACAAGAAAGGAGAAAAACTCCCCCAAAGGAAGCATTTAACCTTTTCTTTTCAGGAAGCTAAAGACAGCTGTGTCACCTTGGGCTTTATGTCAGTGCCACAGCCCTTCAGTGGGCCTGAGTATTTTGTGGTCCTGAACAGACTCAGCTCAAGATAAACTCTTTTTATCACTCTGTGATAAACTGATAAGTGACCATAAAACGGAGCCACCACAATTAGTGCCACCTGCCACCATGGATCGGTCATATCTGATTTTAAGATCCCAGTTATTCCAGTTGAAAAGAAAAGCCTCTCAGAGAAAGGAACAGTACAGGGCTGTGTTTCATCTCAGAAACTTCTGTATCAGCCCCCTCAGTCAGCTGCTGCTTGGACAAATAGATACCTAAAGGTCAGACCTCTCTGGAAAAGTGTATTGGTGCTTGGAAAATATCTGGAAGTAGGAATAGGGGAAAAAACCCACTTGCACTTAGCAAAGATTGCAAGATCCAGCTGAATGTTTCTTTTAACCAAATTAAAAAAAAAAAAAAAAAAAGAGAGAGACTGAGTTTTTTTTATACAGTCTTCTCATGGAGCCTGAGCACAACACAAACAAGGGACAAATTGAAGGAGGCAATGAAATCACAGAGAGAGTTTACAAACCTTTTTGTTACTGCCAACATTCATCCGACCAAAATTTTTCTGCACATCCTCAGAATCAAACATGAAGTCTCTGCTTTTAAAAAGAAAGCATTTTATGTGTAAATGCCTGCAATTGTTTTTTATTTGGGGAGGTTCCTTGTGAGAGATGATGCTTCAAGTCATTCTTTTATTTTTTATTTCAGTGTTATTTTAGGATTTTTCAAAAACATCTTTAAGAAAATGCAAATGAACACAGCTGTCTGTTTTTAAGACCTTTTGTTTGCAGGGTTTAGAGTTTGGTTAATGACTTTCAAACTTTGTAGATAGGACCAGCCTGGCTGCACAAAGACATTTCTGAGGGTAGATGGCAGCAGAGGAATTGCAAATACCTTTTTCTGAGTACCCAGTGCAGGAAATTCCTCCGATCTGCCAGCTTTTTCTGGCAACTTTGTTGGAAAAGTACAAAGCCCTGAATCTTGCTAAGCACTGGAATTTGATTGTTTAGAAATATTAGAAGGCTGGGGCTTAACAGCTCTGTAAGTATGGTATGTTTTGATGCTGCTCATCAATCCTGCTTTCCCTAACTGAGCTCCAAGCAGCTGGTGCTGTGTATTTTATTCAACAAAGCACAGCATCAACCCAGGGGTGAATAGGACTGGGATTTTTTGGTGCTGCCCTCACACTGGGAGCTGCTGGGAGTTCAGCCTGCTCTCCTGAGGGCTCTTGCAGACAAATCCCTGGCTCCTCCCCATAGGAATGTGCTGTGCTGTGTTACTCACCTGGAGAGGATCCAGGCAGTGAGAGAAGGATCCAAGGAAATCCAAGATGTGACAAGCTGGTCATTGAGTGGAAAGTTTATAGCATAGTTAAAGGCAGGCAATAGCTGAAATTAGGTTTTAAAAGTGTTGACCATTTATGTGTAGCGTGTAGCGCAACACCTCAATTCAATGAGCAAGTAAGTGAGCTAAGAGATAAAAATTAATAAATTCCCCCAATCTTCCCTCCTCTGAATAATGGTTCCTTTTTGTGTTTACAGGGATGTGTCTGAATAGCTCCAAGCCATTCCATCAGCAGCACCTACCCGGGAGCCAGTGCCCTTCCTGCTCAGCCAGGCTTGCTGGATCCCTTTGAATTGCTTTAATGTGTCTCCTTTCATCTGAACTTACCCAAATAATTGGCAAACTTTGCTACCTTGCTGCTCCTCCCCTCATAAAAAACAATTAAGTCTGTACATTTCTGTCTGAGTATGGAAATTCTACAGCTCCTAAGAGTTCTGTTTTTTTCAGGTGATTAAAGTAAATCATTCCTTTCTGCTATTTTACCTCTTCTTGAAAGGCTGCTGAGTTGCGTGTTCCCCAGGGAACTTGACAAAAGGCATTTGAAAATCCAAATAAATTACTTGGGCTAATTTTAGCCATTATTTGTTGCTATTCTCAAAGGATGCTAAGAGAACAGAGGACTCTGATTCCTCCACGGGGCTTTGCCCTCATGGCGACCCAGGTTTTGCTGAGATTGGAAATTTTGGGGTGCAAGGATTACTTTCTATAGTTTTTTTCCTTGTTTTTTTTTTTTTTTTTTTTTTTTTTAGGAAAGTTCATTGTGGAAATTGGGATGGACAGGGAGCTGGCTTCACCTGCAGATGCAGAGAACTTCACCTTCAAACCCTGGGGAACACCTAGCTAGGAGGAAGGACATCCTTTACATCATGGTGAGAAAGAAGAGTTGTCTCATGGGAACTAATATGATAACCAGCTTGTTACAAATGGGCTGTTGTTCCTGGTTTTGATATATGGTTTGCTGGCTGCCAGCCACATGTGTGGTTTTGTTCCTTATCCTCATTATCAATTGGATCCTGCACTCTCAACACCATCTATGCAACTCTGTGCTTTCTGTGTTTTGAGGTCTTTGGAAGTTGCCCCTTGTACCATGCGGTTTCTAAGTTTGTTATTTTTACATTAAAAGATCTTTGTTTTTCAACATTTCCACGGTTCCCATCTCTCCATATTGAAGCCATGAATTCCCTGGCTGCCCTGGTCCTGTTATAGCCACTTGCAGCAGCCACAGTTCACCACTTACCCAAACAAAGTGAACTACTGATGTGGTTTTAGTTCATTAAAAGGCCTTGGGTCACGAGCCATAGTTCTGTTAATTCTGCTTGTTCTGATTAATGCTTGTTAGGATGGCAGATTTAGATTTTTAGGAGGAAATTCTACCCTGTGAGGGTGATGAGGCCCTGGCACAGGGTGCCCAGAGAAGCTGTGGCTGCCCCTGGGTCCCTGGCAGTGTCCAAGGCCAGGCTGGATGGAGCTTGGAGCAGTCTGGGACAGTGGAAGGTATCCCTGCCCAGGGAATGAGAGGAGCTTTGAGGTCTTCAGCTAAAACCATTCCATGATTCTGTGACTTTTCTGCTAGTTCCCAGACACCAGAGTTATGGTTTGTGTGCCATTTTTAGGTATCCCCACAGGCTTATTTTGAAGGCAAGCACAGTACTAAAGCAGGTTCTTACCAGCTGACAATAGTCTGTACAGCAACCTGAAGATACACTGTCAGTGCAGCACTGCTACCAGCTTCTTTGGGTTTAGCTTTTTTTTGCAGTCTTGAGACTTCCAGCACTCTGGGGAATCTCACAAAACCAGAAGGAGCAATTAGGGAATCGTTGCACAGCACAGTGATTTCCTAATGACTGCTGTTTCCCCTCCCAGCTGTGGTGGCTGTGCCTTTCTGTCTGGCTGGCTTTGCTTCCCAGGTCCTGTCAGCTCTGTCTGTGGTGGTTCCAGCCTGGGCTGTGCTGCAAGGCTGATCATGGAACAACAAGGATTCCACAGCAGCCTCTCCTGGGTTTATTGTTTTAGCAGGACACACTCTGGGTGTGATGAGAGGACCCTCTCACTTGAGCACAATTTTTTCATTTCCCTTTGAACTCAAGAACCAATTGTCCAAGCACTTCATGTTTATTTACATCCTGTTTAAAACAATGAAAACAACTCTTAAATGTACTTTGTTAGCTTTGGGGTCAGTCTACCATGCAAGAAGCGCTAAAATGCTTACTGCAACCTCAGACAAAAAACCAAAAACAAACACATTTGTTTTATGCTGAGAGTCTCCAGGAAGGAAAATCACTGGGACACTTAAATGGAGCCCTAGAAGAAAACTTAGATGAAGCTGATCCCAAATAAACAGGAATGATTTTTTTCATTTTTATGTAATTATTTAATTTTTTTCTCTGAAGGGGTGACTGTCTTGAGATGTGTCATTTTATCCTTGTGGAATTCGTATTAATATAGCCATGTAAGTAAGAAAATTGTGATTAGGGGCAAATCTTTCTCTGTCAGGGTGGTGAGGCTCTGGCACAGGGTGCCCAGAGAAGCTGTGGCTGGCCCTGGATCCCTGGAAGTGTCCAAGGCCAGGTTGGACAGGGCTTGGAGCAACCTGGGCTAGTGGGAGATGTCCCTGCCCATAGGAGAGGTGTGGTGACATGGACTTCAAGATTCCTTCCAAGCCAAACAGTTTTAAGATTTTGTGATTCAGCGATTTGCCTTTGAGAGCCCCCTAATGTTGGGAATTTTGGTCTAGAGCAAATCCCATGTATTGAAGAACTGTAATCCTAATTGTGTGGGTTTGACATGAGCACATTAGCCCAGGACACTTCCTCCATTACTCCTGCTCCAGGCAGTTCTGAGTCTCTTTTGGAGATAGAGTCTGGTTTCAAGGCCCTGTTTGCACAAATGTATGGCCATGGCAATAAAAATTTTAACCCTCTTTCCACCTGTTGTTTTCAGCACTTCTATCCTAAAAAAAAAAAAAATTGTGCTAGAAAGGATTGCCCTGATGGTGGACAGTGAATGTTTTCAGAGGCTCTGCTCATCAGAGGGGCATGGATTGGGTTGAATTTGTCTTTCATGGAAGGTTTCTCACCTTTTGGCTTCTGTTCTCTCCCCAGTCCTCAAGGCTAGACTCTTCCCTCTCAGCAGGATGGTAGTTTTTCCTCATTTAGCAGCAGATTCTCCAATCCATAGGGTGGAATCTGCTCATTAGATAGACAAAACCAAATGTCCAACTTAGCAAGCACTGGACTTACCGAGCTGCCTCTTCTGGTAGAAAATGGTTGTTCCTTAGAAGAAACTGGCACTATCCTCATGCATGGCCTTGTGTTGCTGAGTTAGGACAGTTTTTATCCTTTTCTCGTCTCTTTTGTGGAAGTTCCAGGCTACTCTTGCTGCCTAATTATTACACTGCTGAGAAATTAATTAAATTGCAAAGCATTTTGATGAGGGATGACATTCATCTTTCACAGAGCGACTGTGCTGCAGATCAGTGATAGCCAAAATATCCTGGAAAATAGAAATTATGTCATCTGTTGTGCTGGAGGCTAATGGAAAAGCTAAGGCTAAGCCTTGCAAGGCAATAAATGAGCCAATACATGTACATAAAGATGCTTCAGTTCTCAGAGTTTCACTATCATTAAACAAATTATTTTTCCCTTCTGGGGATTTGTATTGGAGTAATTTCAGGCAATGTGTTGGGTTATGGAAAAAGATATCACTTCAGTTTGTTCACAAACTTCAACAGAAAATCTCTTTGGTTCCATTTTAAAATGTAAATATAAACCACTTTGGCATTATCAAATTTCCAGAACACGAGGCTAAGGAAATGTTGAGCAAGGCACCTCTTTTCAGCACTGTATTGGATGTGATTCAATTTGAAGTTGAGCTTTTGAACATCCTTTATTTTTAATTTTTGTCTGTGACCTGTATCTTACAGAGGAGTTTCTCTAATGCCATCCTAAATTATGATCACAACTCTCTTACCCCCATGTGAGCATCTCTCACTGCTGAAGTGTGGCTGCAGAATTATGAAAACATTTCATAGATAAAAAAACCCACAAAACTTGTCTTCTGCTGATACAAAAGAAGCAGTTACTGATTTTCATCCACAGGTCCTGTTTTGGAAATGTCAAGTGCTTTGTTCACACCCAATTAACATCCATTGATTCTCAAACCTATTCAATGACTTGCATTAGCACAATGAAGACATTGTTCCCTCACAGAGGATGGCATTTGCACTTCAAAGAGGAAAAATATTGACACCAAGGTTTAGAGAATATTCCACATGCACTCCTCTCTGTCTTTCTTCTTATTTTAATATTTTGTACATTTTTGCCCTTTTTTGCATGGGTTTCTGCATAACTTTGGACAAACTCAGACTGAAGTTAAGGTGTGTCAAACTATCCCAAATGCTGGAAAATCTGTGTCAGTAGGGTTTTTTTGGTGTTTTTCTTTTTGTGTGTGTGTGTGTGTGTGTGTGGTTTTTATTTGTTTGTTTGGTTTGGTTTTGTTTTGTTTCAGTAAGATGTATTTCAGTGACATTTTCTTTGGTAAAGAATTGTAATTAAAGAAAATAATTTTAAAGAATTACGGGCTCATACCAGTTCAGAGCAATTAGGCGAGGTAATTAGAAGCATGATGAAAGGGCTGCATGGGAAAAGGAATTTAAACCCTCGTTGAACTGTTACATCAAAAAGTGAATAAGAAAAAGAGCAAGCTAAAAGTAGGGCTTGTAGCTGGTAGGCAAAAGATAAAGCCAATTATTCTCAAAAAAAGAGGAATGCCAGCTTGTTTATCTGGAGCTGTTTTCCATCCATGTAATAAGGTTCCTGAGAAAGGTTCTTGGGCCTGCAGGAGGACTGGAGAGGAAATTTGGGGTTGTTTAGCCTGGAGAAAAGGAGGTTCAGAGGGGACCTCCTGGCTCTGCACAACTCTCTGACAGGAGGGGACAGCCAGGGTTTTGGGCTCTGCTCCCAGAGAACAGGGACAGGGTGAGAGGGAATGGCTTCAGGCTGTGTCAGCAGAGGCTCAGGTTGGACACCAGGAGGAATTTTCTCCTGGAAATGGTGGTCAGGCCTTGGAAGGGGCTGCCCAGGGAGGTGTTGGAGTCCCCATCCCTGGAAGTGTCCCAGGAAAGCCTGGATGTGGCACTCAGAGCTCTGGGCTGGTGACACAGTGGGAACTGGGCACAGCTTGGACTCACTGGTCTGGGAAGGTCTTTCCGACCTTAATGGTTCTGGGATTCTGTGGACGAGGGCCTGGAATGTCATGACAAGGGAGAACGGCTTCAAAGTGTTGGAGGTTTAGATGGGATATTGGGAGGAAATTCTTGGCTGTGAGCATGGGGAGGCCCTGGCACAGGGTGCCCGAGAAGCTCACTGCCAACTTCCCTTCTTGACCTGTGCTGTTCTGCCAGAAGAGAAACTCCATCAGCCTTTCCCAGGATCCCTTCGCAGGCGGGTGAAGGGCAAAGTCTCCCAAAAGAAGAGCGTGACATAAAGCTAAGTAACTTTGAGGCTGACTGACAAAGCTGGAGACTGAATCACCATGTGGATACTATGAAATGGATGGGAGGAGCAAGGAAATGAGCCTGAGGTCTGTTTTTTGTATCAGGAATGATTATTTTCTTCTCCAGGGACGTATTTCCATGATCCTTCACAGAGCATTAAGATCCAAAAGATGAGCCCTTTGGAATTCAAAGGACCTATATCCAAAAACCTCCCTATGTGAGGAAATCATGAAAAAGGCCACAGTGTGAGGGAGCCACACAAATTGTCACAGCCAGGAGAAAAGATCCCTGTGCCTGCAGCTCACCCTGGAGCCGTGGAGGAACTGGGACATCACTGCTGCCACAGGGCTTCTTGTGATTGTGGTGATGTAGGATTGGTTTGAAACTGGTGTGTTTGAGTAGTGCTGCCCCAGGAGCAGCCATTAGCTGTCAGTCTCCTTGGGTTCATCAGTGGTTAATTAATAATCAGATCCACTTTTATCCCTACACCAGAACAGAGCCTGACAGCGAAAGTCATTTCAGACTATGATTTAATGAGGGGACACAGCTTTTCCTTCATGACCACAAATGGGCAGATTATTTAAATCAAGAGCTCTAATAAAAGTCCCCACTTTGTAACAACACCACCAACAAATGTTGCCCTGGTAATCAACTCATGGTAACACAGCAATAAAGCAGCTTAATTGTGCCCTGAGTATTGTCATCCATCTCCAGGCCAGAGAGCACCTTTATGACAGACTAATCTGCACTCCAGATCACCCAGACAAGCAGCTTGCAGAGTAATTCCTCTGTCAAGCATCTCATTTGGTTGGAGATGGAGTAGCTCATTTGGGAGCCTGGGAAGCTCAGCTGAGCAATTTCCACCAGAAAACTTCCAGGACAGACTAAGCACAGTCCAGGGGAGGATTTGCTTAATCCTCATACATGCCTGTGCAGAGGAAAGCTCGTCTTGCTTCCATTGCTGAGCACATGGAAGGAAACCAGGCTTTAATTCCATACAAACAACATCTGCGCCCATGGCAGGAACTGATATTCCCATGTGGGATTTTTTTAAAGCAGGATAAAGCTCTTTATCAATGAGATTATACTGTAGCATAGAGGCTGTTTTAGTAAAACAAAAAAAAAAAATTATTTCCCTCATAGAATCCCAGACTGGTTTGGGATCTTAAAGATCACCTCATTCCAACCCCTGCCATGAGACACCTTGCACTAGAATGGAGATGGCAACTTCAGGAAAGGCTCTCCTGGCTTTTTTAATTCCTTCTATTTTCCTTTCTTAGCCAGTTCTGTCTTGACTTGTATTGTAAGAGTAGTTAAAAGTGGGGATTTAAGACCTTTATTCCAGTTTCCATTGGCACTTTGATTCTTTCCTGCTAATCCCATATTTTTAGTGGCATTTAAGCCCTAGTGGAATGTAGCAACTTTAGTGTAATTAAAAACCGATTTAGGAGGCTGACTTGTGTATTTTAGTTTGCTTCTTAAAAATATATATTAATTTCTGACCTCCCTCTCTACATATTCCTTCTATCTGGGGTGAGCCTAGCCCTGCTCCAGGCTTCTGAGCAGTGTTTTTTGTGTATTTTCCAAGGAATACCAACTTTTCTAACCTGTTCTCCATAACACATCCCTCATCACTGACCCGAAGCATCACCTACGCAGCAAGAGCTCTTTCCAAATTCTCTGCATAGACTTCCTTGCTGTGACAGTGTGAGAAACCAACAGGCTCCACACTTTACTGAGGTCGTCAAATAACCATTATATCTCAGATACTTGAGCTGCTGCTGACTTCTGATGGGTTTGAACTGGTGGCCTTGGGGCAGAGCTCACTGTCAAGCTCTCTGAGCTATCTCCTGTTTTGTTTCTCTTTGTTTTCTACTTGTTTTCCTACTTTTGTAACAACTCATGAATAAAAGCAGAGATGGGGAAGAAAGCACAAAAAGATATGCCTGGAACTACAGAAAAACAGAAAGTAATTTAAGGGCTTTTTTTCCTCCCAGAAGTCAGAAGAAACTATGAGAAACCAAATGCTCTGAGCAATCCAGCTTTTAAATGATTGATACTTTCTCCAGCACCCTCCTGAAGAGACAGTGGTAGAAGGTGATTTAAGATAACTTTGTTCTTCTCGTGGGAAATCAAAATCTTTTTCTTAAAATCCTACCCCACCTCTGGTGCTCTGCTGCGAACAAACATCCAGCTGGCATAAGTTTGCATTTGGAGTGAAATTGGCAGAATTGGGTGGTAAAAATGAGTTGGAAATATAATTGTATTATTGTTATTATTATTGTAATATCATCACTATCATAATCATCATTATAATGCTATTAATTATTTCATTTATTCCTTTACTCTAGGGCTATAAACACTACACTACTGATTATAATATTGAATGTAATGCTGGGACAGAATTTCATGTTGGCATCATGTTGGTCTGAATGTCATTATTTTTCAGAATTTCCCTGGCACACAGAGGGATGGCTGCAGGGAGAGAGCCAGGCTCCTCAATCAGCCCTTTTCCAAAAATTCTCCAAAGCAGCCTGGAGTACTTGCCCAGTAGTCCTTGCTTGTGCTGGATCTGGGGAATTCAGCATTCCAGGAGATGCTTTACAATTTCCAGATGGTGAAACAACAGCTACAAAAAACCCCAAACAAAATCCAACCAAACCAAATAAAAAAAATCCCCAAAAAACAACAAACCCAAACAAACAAAAAACCCCAAACCAAACCAAACCGAACAAAAAAAGAAAAAAACCAAAACCCACAAAGAACCCCCCCAAAACCCAAGAAACCCAAACAAACAAAAAAAACCCCAACAAAACCTAAACCAACAAACCAACTATGCTGCTTCTTTTCTTACTGAGAGTTTTACCCAATTCCCTCCAACAGAAGCTGATTCCTGAGGCAAGCAGAGAAGCTGCACACCAGGACACAGAGAAGAGGGAGGAGGATGAATTTATTTTGTCATTTATGCTTCCTCTTCATCCTCCCACTGCCCCCATCATTAGCAGACCAAGCAGTCACCATTCATGATTTTGAATTTTTTCCATCTCCACAGGGCTTCCAAGATGAAATCCAGGCACCACTGACCCTGGGGGCTCTGGGATGGTGCAAAATACCCTCAGTCCTCCTCAGGGTGGACAGCAAAGGTTGTGTCAGGAGCTGCTCTGGCTGCGTTAGCTCATAGGATAGATTTGTTCATTACTATTGCAATTACTATGCATTGAAAACCACAGTTTATGTAGCCTTCAACCCTAGGACCTAGAGTTCTTTGACTCTTACACTTTTTTTTTTTGTTTCTGGTGGAATAAAGTCGGATCTCAGCAGCCTGCCTGGTTTCTGTTAAAATTTAGATCTACTGGCAAAGGACACATTCACCTCTTGTTTCCTAAACTTCCCCTCTGTGACTTATAGCATGTTAATTTTTAACTACCCTGCTGAGCAGCACCATTCATAATAAATATGATATGGAATAAATGCATTACAATTTATTTTTACTGGCATGTTAAATTATGCTTTTATAGCTCCAGTTGCTCTCGTGCCATGAAGGAAAACTAAATTTCCAGTGAAGGTACTTAAGGGTGCAACATTTTCTCTATATGGCAGATGTTTTCTCTTGTCTGGATACTCCTTTGTTTAATTACAATTGAAATTATTTTTAAGTATAGTTTTGAGTCATTTTGCAACTACTTTTCTGCTTCTGCTGCAAGAGGGGATTTCCAAGAGTTAAATTCAGTTTCAGTGTATTCCAAAGTTTACATTTAAAGGAAAGTGCCATTCCAGGAAGCAAGATACGCATTTTCATGTTCAATTTTTTTGTCTTTGACACAACTGGTACAGAATTCTAGCACAAGCCACGCTCAGGGGAGCTGGGTCATAACTCTGTTTATATTCAGCTGATCCTGCTCTCTTCTCATTAGACTGAGATGTTATGACAAGTTATTGTAAATCTGTGTTTGCTCATCTTGAAAAAGGAAAAATGAGAGTCTGAGAGTGCTGTTGAGTAATTTGAAATCACCCAACCACTTTTGTGCTTGACTGGAAAGAAAGAACCAGCACTTCCCACTTCAACACGTGTCGTGCATTGACTTGTTTCTAAGGTGCTGGCACTGGTAGGGAAGGTTGGATTTGAAAGGGGAAAGATTCTGGAGACTTCTGGGGGTGTCCACAGGAAGGACATTTGGGAAAGAATGCTTTTTACAACAGAAGCGTGAGAAGTTTTTATCTAAAACTGTGATTTCACTCTGCAACCCAGGAGCAAAGAGATCCGAGCACAGTGCTGGGTGGAAGATCCCACTTCAGACTCAAAGTGGGTAAAGTGCAACCAAACAAACAGTAGGGCACGGACCACAAAATGATTAATTTCTGCAAGTCTTGGGAAAGTCAGTAAGAGTGAGAGACCTTTGTAAGAGGCACTGTGTGACCTCAGCCCCTATCAGCTCCCAAAAATGCAGCCACAGAGAAGTTGTGCAGCCCAAGTTATAGAACAGCTGCATTATGTTTGTACTGTCTGTGTTTCAACATATAAAACAGCTTCTCAGGTGATTTAAGTGAATTCAGCCTTTTAGGTCTTGACAGGAACTACTGAAGCCTGGGAGGGTTTTACAGGAGGGTTGCACTGCTTGGGGAAGCTGCTGAGTTCTTGGAAATACAGCTTTCAGCAATCTTAAAATTCTGGTGCCACACAAATGATAAATCAAATGCAAACCTTTGTGGCTCATTACTCTAAACTGCCCAGAACCCACTGCACAGATAAAGTCCAGCCTGGGATCTCTGTCTATTCAGTCGACTGAGGAATATGTTGATATGTTAAAATCCTTTACAAGCTGCCTTTAGGTTGGGAATTGTGCAGGAGGGCAGAAGCAGGGCTGTGTTTGTGTTCAGTGGATAATGTCCGGGTCAGCCCCATCCAGTGATGATGCCTTATCGCAGCCCCACACACTTGTGAGCCACTGAGGTCTTTCTGTACAGATAAATCAATTTTTCAAGGACATCCCCTGAGCTGAGGAAGGCACCACACGAACATCACTTTCACAAGAGGTATCTTTATGTCTCTCTGCAGTTTAATCTGAAGCATGACAGAATGTGCCCACCTAAGGACACCTTGTCCAGCCTACTGAGCCCTTCCCAGGAAGGAATTATCTGCTGATCAATGGTTGTTAAAGCAGGGGGTTAATACAGATTTGTCACTTTGAGCGATGTGCATGTGCCTGTGTGTGTTCCTTCATTACTGGTCACCCTTTTAAAATCATGTTAAGGAAAACTGTGCTTTTCTGCCAGGATGTGATGAAGTGTCAGGTAAGGAGCTTGTAAATTGTGTTACGCTCCTTCTTGAGCTGTCTAGAAGGAATTCTGAGAGTGAGTGCACCTCCATTGCTTCCTAGAGCAGAGATTATCCAATGCAGAAGCAGGACATCTGGCCTGATGTGACTGGATTCAGGGTCTAGGAAAAATTTTCCTCCAAATGGCAGAACAGTGACATCCATTTAATCACATGCAACTACTTTCCTTCTGTTTTGTTTATTATAGCTAAGAGAATTCCCAGGATTTTTCCTTTCCTTTTTTTTTTAATCCCATTTTTCCTTTTTTCTTTTTTTTTTCATTTTGTTACTTTATCCCCTTCTATATTTATTTTTCCTGTGGGGCCACCATGTGCAAGACAAGCTGAACATTTTAAATTTAACCCAACGTGCCATTTCTTCACAGAGGTTTGGAAGTTGTGCGGCAATTCAGTTCAGAAGGGATTGTTACCCTCAGCTGTCTCTGGTTACTGGAGTTTTGGGCTGCCCCTTGTGAGTGTGGTCAGAATGTCAAGGCTGTTTGTCAGAGCAGATTTAGATTCCTGATATCCAAAATAATTGCAGCCATCCAACACTGAGCTTTTCACACTGAGACCCTAATTTCTTATCTTACTTTGAGATTTTTTGCTGTGTGTTCTTGGAGGTTTCACCAGAGCCACATCAGCCCTGTGCTTGCTTCCATTTCCAAATGCTGGCAAGGTTCAGTCACTGCTTGGCTTTGCGCCCACACATTTATTGTGGAAAAAAAAGCACTTTCCAAGACCTGCCACATCAAGACTTAAAATAATAGGCTGAAATAATTACCTTGTTCTTTGAACAAAACAACTTTATTGTTCACTTGTCCTGGTGAAACCTGAGGTGATATAAGTCTCTGCAAGGAAGTGGCAGGGGTGGGACTGTGCAGCTTCCACCCAAGGAGAGAGGAGAGTTTAGGGACAGGACTATGTAAGTTCCATCCCAGAACTCTTTCTCAACCCTGATGACTCCATGATAAGAAAGATGACCTGTTTCCTGTGGTTTTTGGTGTCCTCGCCACCCACTGAACCTTTGGGTGCACCACTGCAGGGTCCTGCCCAATGGCCTCCTCTTTTTTGGAAGGCTAGAAGAGCCAAGGGAGCAGCATTTCCATCCATAAGTCACCAGGAGCCCATGATCAAATCTGTGCTGGTGGTTTCTGGGGTGGGGATGGAGGTTGGGGTGTCTCTGCAAGTTTTGGCAATCCAGAGTTGCTGTACCAGGTGGGAAATGAGTAAAGGGTTTGTTCAGCAGTTTTTACTCAGCTGGAATCCCCCAACCAGTGAATCATGTGCTCAATAGAGGGCTAATACTTTCTAATAAGATGCTTTTTCATTCTGCTGGATTAAGAGCAGTCAGAGAAAACTATTGAATTTTATTTAGCTACAATAAGCCTGAAAGGCAACACTTCAATATCTCTGATCCTCCAAGGGCCCCTTTCTCATTTACAGTAAGTCCTAACATATTGCTGGAACTGACCTAACTGCACATAGATATTTTAGGGGGTCTTTGGGGATTCTTCACTGAGGAAAATTAAAATTCCTGAGGATGGGGAACAGAGATAAGCCTTGCACTGTTTATAGATGGGAGAGGCAAATAAGAAAACAGATGTTTTTGACCTCTCCAGTCTGGCTCTCCATGGTCATTACATTTTTGTAGATGTAGCTGCATTATAGAAAACAGCCTTAGCTAAAAATGATACCAACAAAAGAGGATCCCTCCCCTGAGTCCTGTAGTTCCTGCATTCACTAAGTGCTTGTACATGTTATTAAAAGGATTTTGTGTATTCTCTAGGACAATGTATCAATATAAACAGAAAAGAATCATGTTGCCAAAAGAACAGAAAAACTGTGAGCAGACATCAAAAAGGATGTGGCTTAGAGGAAACTGGATTGAGACTGGAGCTGCTGGATTGGCAAATAAACCAATGGGAAAGAAAGGGAAACACAGCTCTGGAAACATTCAGTGCCCACCTGGAACTACTAGGGATGATGCTCTGCCAAGTCCAGCCCCACTTTCTTTACAATATCCAGTGTGATTACAGAAAATGAAAAACTGACAAATAAGCTTATATTAAAAAAGAAAAAAAAATATATAGTACTCTTCTATTTAATATTATGAATATTTTTGCATGTGAGGCCACATATGAAAACAAAATTACAACAATTTCACAACTATAAG